>JBCAUF010000001.1:10978710-10989316 GCA_038406115.1 Haemulon aurolineatum | reverse complement strand
CGGGCTCCAGTCAGCCTGAGGTACCAGTGGAACCTGCGTAGAGAGCGGGTTGCGAAATTAGCCGGTTGAAAAGGTGGACCACGCATTGTTTTGTTTTTTGTTTTTTTTTTCGAGCCTCTAGCGTGAATGATCCGAAATGATCAAGCGGCACGATACAAGCATTTCAAACGATTTTTTCGTGTCTGTCGCGTTCGGTGTGAACACAGCTTAAGAGTGCACTGGTCTTTGGCATTATGTTCGTGTGGCTCCATCTGTACATTTTCAGTAAATGATTGAAAAGAAGGATAACAGATTTGAAACACACATCATTAAACTACAACTTAAGAAAAAAATGGAGCCATGCACAGAAACATTCATATGTTTGTTTAATGCATGTGCATGACAATTTGCATACAGTTTTGGTGAACATAATTTCAGAGGAACACTAAATGGGAAAATCATATTTCTGCATTTTAATCAAGGTCCTTGATCCAAATAATTGTGCTAATGGGATTTAATCAAGTACCGTTCTGTATTGAGCTGGCTAAAAGGGCAAATGAAGAGAAGATCTTTTCAATATGAAGAAGAGAAGGTATTCATCATATCTGAGTTAAAGGACAAGGGTTCTCCTTTCATTTGTGGTAGTGTTCATGAAGGCAAATTGAAAAACGTGTGTTGTGAGTGTGTGTAAGATGGTGTGAAAGGAGTATGCATATGGCTGCATAAAAGAGAGGTTGACATGAATATGTGTCTCATAATAGAAACAGTCATGCATGACAACTCTGATTTGATGTCACTAACAAAAAAACAAAAAAACAAAAAGACAAAAAACAGAAACAGTAGGTATCTATGGTCACAGTACCCGAGTGGGTGTTTGAATCACTTTTCATCAAACAGAAGAAGACATGATGGCACACGCAATCATGGCAAACAACGTCACATGCCTAAATAACAATGCACTGCTCTATGAATGTGCCATAGTGATAAGACGTCTTGTGAATGCATCTCTCTTGAAATTGCTCTTTGCCTGAAAGAAAGCCATCCTTCAGTATTAGATGGTTGCTATTTGTATGTCCTCAGAAGCATACAGACGGATTGAAAATGACTTTTAGAACTTTTATCTTAAAAAATAGATGTATGAATATAAAATGAGAACTCAAACACAGTAATTAACATGTTTTTGTTTTTTGTTTTCTGTATTTTTTTTTTACATTCAGTCAAGAAACTTACTGCACTCAACACCTCAGACTGTTAGTTCTCTCTCTAATTCAAGCCTTCCCTCCAAGTCACCTTGGAGAGAACAAGTGTGTTAAGTGTTCAAGTGTTTCTCACCGGAAGCAGAATAGAAAGCAGCGAAATAATGGCTCCAGACAGATTCTGTGAAGGGGCCACCTCACATCAGGTAGGGAAAATGCTAGATGAAAAGGTCAATGAGCAACACGGGAAACTTAATATGAAGTAGACATATGAATTCCACCACATGGATTAGTGCCGATGGCAAAGTGCAGGACTGACTGACACTGCTGAATCAATTCAGAATTATCCAATGTAAGACACTCAACAGCTAAGCGGACCTTTCACTAAATGCCACCTGGACTTTTAAAAGAATTCTCTTCAGCAATTTTGATGCTGGCGTAATTGGAACAAATTTTCACTTTTGGTGTTTCTAGTCAAACTGGAGTCTTTGAGATTCTTCCTCTGCCAATGTAGCGTTTCAATCAGATGACTTCCTAGATATAGAATTCCTAAATCATACACGGAAAGCAAGCATAAAGGAGGCAAAACATAGACATCTGTAGAGAGACCTTAACAACATCAACTTTAAATGTTGCATATGAGGCAGGCAATCCAGAAGCTCTAAGGTTACAAAAGCAGGAATGACCCCATCAGGTACAAGGCCATGATTCCATTAGAGCTTAATTCATTTTATGCTTGCTTTGGTCTCCTCAAGAAAGAGTCAGCAATAGAGTCTCCATCTCCAGAGAACTGACCAATCTCAGTATCTACAGAGGATGTGATAAAAATTCTGCTGAGAGTGAATATGAGTAAGGCTGCTGGGCGTGACAAAATCCCTGGCTGTGGACTAAAATTGCAACAATGAGCTAGCTGAAGCTACGACTGACATTTTTAACATTCATATCATTGTCACTCCTGTGGCATCCACTCCCATTCCAATGAAGGACTTTGAAAAACTGATTCCGCAGCAGATCAAGAACAACATCCAAGCCAGTGGGACCCTTGCAAAGATGCCATCTCCACCGCCCTCCATCGTCTTCCCCATGAGCCTGATTGGAAAACTTAACAATGTGGGTTTGAGTGCAACACTCACAAACACAGCCCAGATATTTCAGATTGGCAGTCACACCTTCTCAACTCTAGTGCTCAACACCGGAGCCTCCTTAGGGCAGTGTGTACAGCCCCCTCCTCTTCACGCTGCACACCCATAAGTGCAATCCCCAAAATGGAGAGAACCCCATCCACAAGGAAATCAACAACCTTGCAGAGTGGTTCACAGAGAACAACCTACTGCTCAGTGTCAACAAAATCAAGGAGCTGAATGTTGATTTCAGAAATATGGCAAAGACTCAAATCAAAATCACAGAGAACCTCTCACTGTCATCATACCTTTCCACCGTGGTAAAGAAATCCTATCAACTTTTACAAAGGAGTGATAGAAAACATCGCAAATTGGTACAGGTTGTGCACGGCACAGGACAGAAAGGCTCTGCGGCAGGTAATTAAAATCACCCAGAACATCATCGGTATCCATCTATTACTGAGCATCAGTGTAGATCCTTTTAGAGCCGACGTCATGATTACACCACAGTGTTAGCTGGAGGCAAAACAAAGGAAAACCTGGAGGCAAACACAAGCAAGACAAATCATCTCAGACAGAGTTAAGCTTCACACAACCTATTGAAAATGTCATCTCACTGTGTTGGTTGCCAGAATCAAAGGAGTAGCGAAATTTAAATTTTATTGCATACCAGCTGCCAATGCCTGTAAAAAAAAGAAAATTGGACGGACACAACTATAGTCAAACACCATCAGATGAAAGGACTAGACTGGCAACCATCAGGAATGCTCGAGTCTTGCAGATATTTTCCTTATTAAACAACAGTTATACAGCTTCTGAATTGAAGTTTATCTCTATCAGATCATGCTTAATTACTTTGTTAACTCTTTGTTAACTTCATTCAAAGTCGACAGAAACAAAATAAAATCCACAAAATTATTCTTGGTTAGTCTTCCCCATCGATCACCAGCTCTTATTTGGTCAAAAAAAAAAACAAGAAAAAAAAAAACACAACTTAATCCATATAGTCACATGTGAAAATATTCTGGGGTTTTGCCAAGTGATATGTGGGGAAAATCAAGCACGGTGGAAGTACATTGCCACTATCTGCCAACAAACAGCTGCTGGATGCAGGGTAGCTCTGGAGGTGAGAGGAAGGAATTGTCAACATCTGAAGCGCACCAGATTCGGCCTTCATTCTGAGTCATTTTCGGACAGGAAGAGCCCTAGGAATTTATTTTCTAGGCCTCTGGGATTACAAAGTGGATTTTTATTCTACACGCTGCTTATTAAGGCAGCCTGCTGTTGTTGTGCTAACTCACTGAACAAGTCTGTTGCTGAGGAGCAGCTGTCACTCGTCCTTCAGACAGACCTGTAAATTAAAAAAGTTTTTTCAAGCAACACTCGAGGTCGCGGAGAGTGACTGACCATTCATACTCATATTTTCCTTAACCATTGTTGAAAAAAAAAAAAAAAACCAACAACAAAAAACTTAGCTAACATGTTCAGCGAGTTACTTTGCCTAGGCTCAGCCCACAAAAAAGTAATTGTGTTTACTAACAGTAATGGTGTCTATAATATTAGTGAAGTGAGGTGCTTGCACAGAGCCCAAAGGATACTAAAAAACAATACCCACTCCAACCGTAGCCTCTTCACGCTACCATCTGGCAAACGATACAGAAGTATCCACAACCTCCCCTCCAGATCACCAGACTTTCTTCTGGCTCTGAGACCTCATCCTCACAGTCAAATACATATTTGTTTTTAGTTAGATGTCTTATTCATTATTAGTTATGTCTTATTAATTATCCGTTCATATAAATTCTGTTTTTTTAGTTGTAGCATAGTATTTTGTTTGTTTGTGCTGCAACATTATAATGAATTAATCTGAAGTATCCCTTTTCTCACATCATATCTTCAAATGTTGATTAAATGTTAAAACAAAACACTGATGACTCTGTTGAACACCTTAAACACATTATTGCTTAATTTGATTTGTAAATCTGTGGGCATAACAAGACGTGTGGATTGGTTATTTTAACAGGAAATACCAAAGTGATTTTATTGCTTTGATAACTTGCCACAGAGAAGATGTGTTGGATGAAAGGGAAGATAGATACCTAAATGGCTGTACAATAACAACAGGATGTGATTTGGACAGGGTGTCAGGAGAGAACAGGAAGGTCAATATTACAGTAACAGAATATGACCTTGGGGACACACATCTTACTATGGAAGCTGTTCTTCTTTGGCAGAGCTGCAGCATTGATCCTTTGCTCTAATATCAATTAGCTGCGCCATCATTAAGTGAGCTTTACCACAAAGTCATTTTGACAATGTTCTTTGGGATATGTCCTGAGCTACCCATTTTGTCTACTCTATATTTAAACATGCTTTGAAAAGGGAAACTTGTGGAGGTGATCTTTGTAAAATCGTATTCAGGTTAGAGCGAAAAGTAAAGTTAGAAAACTTTACATATCATAATCTCCTCTTAAAATTCCTCCAGGTTATGAGTCATAACACAGTCTGGGGTCAATGAAGAACACATATGGCGCCTCATTTACCTCAATATGCATGCAGAAATGTGTGCACAAGCACACCTCCATACTAATCAATTACTTTTTTGCTACATGATAAATCCAATGTTAGAAAAACTAAATTAGTGGGGCAGATTAAAAATTTAATTGAATTCTAAAAATTATATAAAAAATTAATTTATAATTACCTTAATAGCTCTTCATCTGCCATATTGACATTCTTTGTTAAAATAAGTGAATGAATGACATTTTCAAGTCAATAATTGATTCAATACAGCAAATTCTGTCTCTGGTATTTTTTTCTGATCACCAGAGTGGTTAAGAAATACATACATGTACCTGTATCATATTGTAACATTAGACCGTGATGCTGGTAATCTCATTAAACATCAGACACACAGAAAACACTGTGTTTGAGGGGAAAGTTTTAGACACTTTTACTCAGTCTGTTGTCAACTTGAGTTAAATTATGACAGCTCAATGAGATTTAAATACATAAAGAATGCTTCTGCCCGGATGATGTTTCACTTTGATGGCTGGAGACTTTGGCCTTGACCACAAAGAAAATCTGTGAGACATTTGTCTATTCAAAGACTCATTCTTGGTCAGACCCAACTTTTGTATGGTACAGTCTTTACAAGAATGGCAACTGGCAACTTTTAGTCGGATCAAAGCCTTGCGCCTCTGCCTTCCTCCCTTTGTTTTCAAAGTTTATGTATCTCCAGTATGAACACAGCAGTGGGTATCATGCAGGGACGTCGGCCTCTCTCTCTCTGAACTCAGAGACACCGCTGACAAAGGCGATTAAAGCCTCTGACAGCATGCCTGCATGTGATTAGACCATCCTTTAGAGCTTTGAACCCCCACCCCCACCCCCAACTATTCCCCAACTTATACACTGAAACACTGACAAAAAAGGAACACGCAGTCCGCATCAATGAGGAGTGCGGAATGGAACGATCAAATAGGAATCAGCAAGGGAAAAACAAACAAAGAGTTGCTAAATAAGCTGGGCGACAGGCAGAGGCCTTTTCTGCGGCTAATGGCTAGTGCAAATAGAATGGGCCTTGAGGGATTTAAAGGGCTGCGGCTGACAGTTAAAGCAGTCTAAAGCTGATCTACAACAAAGTGAGAATGTGATGCATCCGCAGAGCACCAACCTAGACAGGATGAGAGGGTGTAAATAACAGTCAGTCCCAAGAGATGTGTGCCACATAACACAAAGACTCCCTGGTTTGGGTGTTTGATTTGTTTGAATGCTATCTGACATTTACTTAACCAGCTGCAGGGAAATTATCTTTAAGGATTGTCAATTTGGCTCAACAATGGTAACAGCTTCTGCCTGTAGTAGTGCACATTACGATTCACTTGTGCATGGAGCAGTAATGCAGTTTTATACAGCGAGCTAACCTCACGCTAAAGCACAAGATGAGGGTTTGGAGTCACCATGAAATCATGCTAGCCTTAGGTTATCCAGGAAAAAAAATAAAAAATTTAAAAAGTGTTCCATTTCCATTTATGTCTCTCTCTGTTCTTATCTGGTCCAACGTCCTCGCCATCACATCTCTGTTACCTTAATGGAAAACATAAGAGATGCCCTTCTAATGTCCCCTTCCCGCCGCCCCCCAGATATACTGCTCTTTTTCTGTCTCTTTCTTCCTCTGGACCACCCAGACTATCACAGAGAGTGACGCGTGTGTGCGTGAGTGAGTGTGTAACTGTGCGCGTGTTGTGCATCGAGGCTAGTGTTACAGCTCCGATCACAGCCCAGTGCACATCTGAACACCCTGTTTTTAAGTGTCAAATGAGTGGCAGAAAGACTGTGGCAATGCTGCCTCAGATCCGCTGTCCTTGTGACACAATGTGCCTGACACCAGTTTACAATAAGGTGTCACGTTGTACTTCAGAGGATATGAATTCGTGCAAGTCAGTCAGGCTGAATAATGTATTTTGTTCCTGAAAATCATGTGTATATTTCATTTGATTGATTTATCAATTTATTGATCCACTCACTGCTCAACAGATTAAGCTATTGATGGAACGATTGATTCCTGTCGCACCAGCTTCATGCACCCAAGGTGTTCAGCCAACATGGACTAATGAGACACATCCATATTTCATGTCAGCAGCTATGCATAACATATTTCCAAAGAATGGGGATGTATGTTTAATCAAAAGGCAAGAGAAAGAAAACAGCAACATTGGTCATTATTTGCTTGAAATATGTCTTTTTCTTTTTCCTTCTTTGTTTTTCTGAATGTATGGCTTTTCTCAGTAGTAAATGAGATGGAAGGGAGTAGCTTGAAATTGTTATTCTGCTGCAAATCATCTGAGGATGGACAGTCGGTATGAACAATGTGTCTGTAGTTAGAATACCGTCTCCTACTTACAGGTAGTGTCGATTTCTCTTAACAACAAAAGTGATCTCTCCCTCATGCCCAGAATCTTTCCTTAACTAAGTACTTTCACATCTTAACCACAGAGGTGGTGAATCATAAAAACCTGATTTCAGCCAATTCTGTCACAGTCGCCTATTTTATGTTTACATGTGGGGATCTAAAATTCCAATATCATATATAATGTATATGTATATATATAATAAATAATAATATATATCATGTTTCAGCTTCTTAAAAAGATAAATGGAAGAAACACATTATGCAAAAGTATATCATCAGGTTGGTTCCCTATCGCACAATAACTTCAGTAATGATGAGTTACCTCTATTTTAATAAGAACTCAAATCTTAGAACTGTCTTAGCCTACAACCAGTGAAAAATAGCAGACAGTTATATCAGAATCAACAATGTGATTAAATGTTCATAAACAAATTTCATGGTGCAATAAATCACTGACGAAATGCCATAAAATAAAAGTAAAAATGCGCATTTAGCACTGATCAGGGTGGCCATTTCATCACCTCGAAAGTCATTTTTACATGCAAAAACTCTTCAGAGGGCCAGATGGTTCAGCCCTGACGTACATGAACCGTTAAATTTCAAAAGGTTGAGATGGTGCCACGGGTGGCAAAGCTGCATCTGGCATGGTATTGAGAGGTCTGTGTGGTATCTAGACCACATCCATTCCTGATGGCATCATCCAGGACCACTGGGGCACAAACTGATGCCCAGTGATGACTGGCAGGGTCACATGAAGAACTGCCCAGAGCCTACAAAATGTCAAATAGAGGAGATAGATATTATTTATCTATTATATGTTATTATTTATATTATGTATGCACTTAATAAAACTAATTTGGCTTCTATTTTGGGGCATACTATTGGGCAAACAAAATGTCTGGCCATAATTGTGCTCTTCAGATTGACTTTCAGATTGAATTTCACTGTCATCAAATATTATTACAGTGTTCTCACAATTGTTGATATACTGTTTGGCATGATTTTATTTCATCCCATTACCAAAATATCAACTGATTGTTATAAGCTTAAATGCAGGTCAAATGCACGCTGCATACGTCAGTAAACACAAAATGACACCAGAAATACATGAAAAAGAAGTGATAATTTTTCATGGATGAAAAAAATGATATATTTTACAGATTGAGTCTTTCCGGTGTTCAATCTATCCAAAAGTGTTGACCTGAATTCAGTTTGTTGGATCAAGAAGCCTGTGATGTCATTACTCCTTCTGTTGTAGCACAGTGGATCACTATCACATGCTGCATGGCAGTTGGTCATGGGGTAAGAAAACAGCTTCCTATTTTTAGCCTAGAAATGTTGTAATCACTAACTGTACTATTTTTGTCACTTTCACTGAAAGAAAAAATCTAATGAACTTTAACGCAGAATATGCACCGCTTTACATATGTATTTAAAATTGGTATTTGACACATTAAAACATTGAAAATTTGAAATTTTGAAAATATCATTTGAAAATATCTACACAAATATCATCTACAGTAGTAAGAATATTCTGCAGTGTGTGGAAAGGAATGCGGTTGTTTAATTTTTAAAATGTGAATTCCACACATTCTTTGAGCACAACAACATTCCACTCACCGTCATTGTGTTTGGGTGGCAGCATAAATCCCACTGGCAGAGATCTCAAAACCTTGGCAGATACAACCAGAACTATCTGCATGGCTGGATACCGTTTGGAAAAGGTGGGAAAATGTGCTAATTGGTGATTTGGGTGAACTGACATGAGTCGCAGCTTTCACTGCGCACCTGTATTCCAATGAATCAATTGTTTGGCACGTTACACAGAGAACAAGGTGCTGCCAATGTTTGAGGAAAACAAGACTTTGCCTTGGAGAGCAGACAGCACTCAACAGACGACTCTTGTTGTCACACGTAGGTTATGTAGGTCAGGATATGTAGACTGGCGAGTACAAAGGAGTGCACTCAGCACCACCCCTCTCAAAATTGTTCATAAATACTGCAGGATGACGCTTTGTCTTTCTGCTGCACTGAACCTATCCTCGCTTACAAGACAGCTGTGTCCTGGCAGTGTGCTTCCCAATATACACCCTGACAGGCCCCATATATCCTGATGTATTGTTGTTAATGTTTAAATGCCTTTACTGCCAAACAGGAAACACAGTAATGTACTTCCCCACAAGTAAGAGATGGAGGAATGAAAGTGTATTTAAGGTGTGAGGCTTATTTTGCGATATAACTTGGAATATGATTGACCAGACTGCACAGACCCGCAAATCTGACGTCTTTACTTTTGGAAATGCAGCATTTACAGACATTATTTATCTAGTTTGCACAGCTGACAGCCTGAAGCTTTGCATATACAGTAAGGCTCCACTGTGGAAATGGTGATGTTGTGCTAAGCTCTTTAAGGTCACAGGAGATTCAAATAGCAGCGCAGGTGAATCACTCACCAGACACACCTGATTAAAAACTTAAATCTCTCTGCAGGAGATGTTGCTTCGTTAGAAAAGGTGTAATTTGAAAAAGAAAAATATATCTGCTTTTGACAGGCGAACGTCGGGGAGGTTTTGCATTTCAGCACGAAGCCTGACACTTGTTTACATCGCAAGTTCAAAGCTGTCCAGCTTACAACCTGATATAGCTGCTTATTTGGATGAAACGTAAGACCCTGTAAAAACCTTTATTTGCATAAAACCTTTGATTTAACACAGATGAATGCACAGGAGAAAGCAACAGCCACTTTGTTGAGATTAGAAGAGTTTATTTGTCATATTAGTCAGAATTACCTGTGTTGATGTCAGCTGCGTGGCGCAGAAGCAGAGAGGGAGGCATGGGGAGAGGAAAGGTGAAAGAAGCGCAGCAAGGGAGAAACACTGCAGAGTTGGTACAAAGAGAAAGAAGAGAGAGAGCAAAAAGGAAGAAAGAGATGCATTCATTCGGCGCCTTGTTGCCTCATAAGGTGCTCCCTCACCTCCTCCCACTGATAATAACTAGCTTTGCACACTGAGCCACAGGGTAGAGGAAAAGCTCCCTTTGCTACTGCTTCCTACCTCCTAGGAGGGCTTGATGTGTAAGAGAGGAACCCGAGCAGCGCGGTTGGACTGAACCTCTTCTCCCCTCAGTGTGGTGGCTGGAAGGATGTCTACTATGACAGCTGGAGGCCTGTTGTGATGAAGGAGGCCTGTGGAGTTAGATAAACTGCCAACTGATGTCTGCTTTTGAGGGGACTGGGTCTGGATCTATGATACAGGCACTCATGCAAAAAAGACTGAACTAGACCGAGGGAGAGGCAAAGGAAGAGAGGAAAGGGGAGAGATGTATGGTGGGATCATGTTGACAGTGTGTCTTCTCACACTGTATGGTGTAACCTCTGCCCGTCCCTCTTGATTATC
>JBCAUF010000001.1:10931955-10962406 GCA_038406115.1 Haemulon aurolineatum | reverse complement strand
TCCAGATGATAAAATCCAAAGTTTTTATACTAGACGTTCATGGTCCCATTTGGTTTGGACCGAGACCACCTCCTTCACTTGGACAAAGATTCGGCTGTTTGGACCATGCTGCAATGCGGGAGAGGTGTAATTTGATTGATTTGATTGTAATTGATTCAAATTGAACTGAAAATTCTTAGAGTCTGGACCAAACAAGGTAGATGTGAAAAAGCCTTAAGATGATGAGGGTTTGTCAGAGTTTCTTAAAGATTAACCTTTGTCTGAGGTGATGGCTACATACCTGCTACTTTCTGCTTTTCGTTTCTTTGTCTTTTTGCAATTTGGCTTTCTTTGAGCTGAACACCTTCTGTGTCTTTCAAGTGCCAGATGTCTGCAGGATGCCAGTGTGTTGGTGTTCACAAACACATTCATACACTTTAATATGTGATTAAGCCCATACATATCATGACCCTACACACCAAATCCAAGTGTTATGTGCATTTGCATTTATCAATGCTTGCAATGCAATGAACTATAACTAGCCTCCAGTGAAGGGTATCTCTGTGCACATACTATGAAACAGAAAGAAAGTAATTGTGAGAAGGGTGGATATACAGTACTTCTCAACTCCCTTCTTCCTACCCTCCATACCAGAGGAGATGTGAGGCATTGTTGTCCCACAAACAGAAAAAAAGCAAAATAGCACAGACTCATGGACAATTTATCAACATGTAGGTCAGACAGCCTTCATCATGCAAGTTGCCCCAGCCAGGTGCAAGATAATTTTACAGATGCAGGGTTGTTGCCTCACATGATCAATCAGATTATCTGTCATTACCATTTAGAGCTCTTTTTCTTTTTTGCTGAATTCATTATAACTTGATGATTCTAATAGAACCTGAGATGGTAGTTTACAATGGAAGAAAATAGATTATTATTCATTATGTTGGTTAAAATAAAGAGAAAATATTGAACATTCTCAGCTTGTGTGAGCAAGCAAGCAGCAAGCTGACTAACTCAGGCCTTCAGACAAATGCCTTCAAGGGCAGTTTTTAGTCGCTGACACTACAAATCTCAGACTTTAATGGAGTTGAGGAAGTCACAATTTCTTGGCGGTGATCATGAGAACTACTGATTAATTCTTTCTCTTAACTGATAGGCAACAGACAAGGAAATCAGCAATACTAATTGATTTAAGTTGGATTTTATTGGCTGGAGTAAGATGAAATCCCCTGCCGGTCCTAAATGTGTTTTGCTTTGTTACAGTCCCTCAGTTGGATGTTTGACCTTCACTGTGCACAACAATATATGTGCAGAATTTGACAAGATATCTGTGAAGTCTGAGGTGGATTTTCTCTCTGTGCTCAATGTGAATTTAAGATGAGTGGGGCTTTATTTGGTGACATCACAACAGTATTGTAGCCAATTATGATCTAGTGTGATGTGGGATGTTCAACCCCATATATGTTTCCTTATGGACTTTTCAATAAAGGTACTACACTTTGGAAATACACTTTATAATATATAAATATTTCCATATTCATAGATTTCCAATGAGGACAAATTTGTATTTGATTAACTAATTAAATGAAAACCATATCAGACACAAATGAAATCAGACAGAGTATTTTAATATGTGTTAAAATGTGCTTCCAGGGAGTTTTAAATAAGTTACAAGCTGTTAAATACAGAAATGAGAGAGGCATATCTGCAGGTGTCATGATAGACAGTTTTTCTATAGTAAACAAGAACAAAGTGTGTTCATGGTGTTTCCTCTATGCAAACTATTTTATGGTATTTTAACTGTAGGATGTGAAGAAACAATGTGAGAAGCTTGTGTTTGTGGAAAAAAGAAGGAAGTATATGTTTTATTCTTAAAAAGACAAAATAAAAAGCATACTGTAGGTTTAAAATATGCACTAGGTCTTGCTGTTAAATTGTCTTTTAGAGAGAGGCAGAAGAGAGAGTTAAGTCATCACTTTTTGTTGAATCGGTTTCTTTGCAGTGTCATTTATCCAGCTAAATGAAACTCTGCTGGCCCTGACTGCCTGCAAGGGTCCACGCTGAGGTCAAATGCTTTAATCTCTGCAAGGTTCCCATATGGATTACGACCAGTCTCTACGGAAACTGTTACAATTACTTTAAGTTTTATTACTAACCTCAGCCACATTGTGTTGCATGGCCTGCATCTGTGCAGCATCTCCCCTGGCACACTTAAAATAATTACATCAATTTTAGTGGTGGAAATGCTACCATCCAACCCAGCAGATGTATCCTGTCCCACCCCATTAAAGTAAAAGACATTGGTGAGGGTCCCGTGTACTTTAGGGCCTCCCACATAATGAATTCACATAAACAGGTAAATAACCCTCTCTTCGAAAGTACCAAGTATCACCCAATCTTTGAGAATTTCAGTGGGTGTACAGGATATACTTCCATCGTGTTAATAAATACACCAATATTTGCCAGACAAGTATTTAAATTATTTTTTTTTATTTCTATCCAGTATATGTCATCCAGAACTGCTTATAGGCCGATGTTGCCATTCAGTAAAATTAATTCATATAATTGTTTGAATGCAACAGGACCACCACAATGTGTTCCATCTGCAGCCTTTACTTTGAGACACTGTGTATTTCCAAAGCATTTATCCCTATAATCTTACGTATTTTTAGTGTACTAATTTAACTGCACAGGCTGAATAAAGGTTTTTGGCACAAATTGCATGGAGAAAGGGGGCGTAATTTAATTGTGGATTATTAAATTACAAACTAAACCGTGAACCATTTCACACAGAAAATTCTTGATAACCAGACTTTTAACATTTCCATAACCTTGAATTCAGCTTCAAGAGGCACACCATTTGAACATGTTTTGGTTTATGACCAATATGCTTGCCTGCATCTTTGTGTTTAGCTCTAATTAGAAAATGTTGCCATGCTGGCACATTAAACCTAACATGGTGAAAATGGTAAACATTTCAACAAGCTAAAGATTAGTATGTTGTCATGAGCATTATCCATTTAGTGTGAAGCATTGCTGTGCCGAAGTACAGCCTCACATACCCATTAATGTAGCTGTAGACTGTTACACATGCTATCATGCATGCCAGGTACTGTAAAAAGTGAATAGTTTGACAAGCAAAGAGGACAATAACTCAAGCACCTCACTTTGTGTTATTTGAAAACACTGAATGCGTTTAGATACACTCTTGTTGTCCATATGTGAATGACCTTCATGTTGATCGTTGTTCATTGTTCCTGCACGCTTAAAATGAGGTCACTGAAAGAAAAGATCGAGTGGGTGATGGGTTTCATTGCTGTTGTGCACCGTGAGCATGCTTTGGTTTGCATGTCTCAGAGGTCCGTGGGTAGAGGGATTACATCCCTGAGAAATTGAGTTCAGCCTTCCATGTGTAAAATGTCCCCATCTTGATTGAATCAAAGCGCAATTTTCCGATGCAGATTACATGTGAGAATTTTAGATTTGAACATGGAAAATCAATCTTATCATTGTTCTGAACTGGAATTACGTCTGCATAACTAGAGAGAGGGAGAAAGAAGAAGCCTGGTCATTCTATTTGTTCAGCTCCTTGCATAATTTGTCCATTATCCTGAGAGCAGCTAAGGTCCGTGACATGCTGGCAGGGGTCATTGTTGGCTGCCACTGGAGTGTCCAGGAGTGACAGAAACACACACAGGGCACATAAACAGGCCAACACAGTTCTCAAATAGTTCACATGGGCTAAAGGTCAACGACCTCTGCTATTCAACAAACATGCATGGTGTCTGCTCAGTGTGCAACAGGGAAGTGAAACACTATTGCATAGAGTGCATCAGACCATGTTTTCTAGAACTGTGGCACCTGAATGTCTGCTGTCTTCATGTTGGTTAATAGTTTTACATGGCTGAGAAATGTCAAATGTTCATATATCAAGCAACTGAACCTAAACTGTGAGGTCTATCTATTCTTTCAGGATTCAATGCCCCCAACAAACAGCTCAGAGAAAACACACAGTGAAAAACTAATGTGCAAATTTAGCATCATTAACATTCTAGGGTCACTTAAACAGCAGCTAACGTTAGGCCAGACTATGTAGTACCCTCATGGCAGCATATTAAGCATGCCTCCCTCACTTGACACCAAAAGTCCTCTAAAATAAAAAGAAAAAAGATTGTGTATTTTGTGCTCGACAGTTTAAAGTGCATATTATACATATTGAATACATTATTGAGAACTATGTATATATTGTGAAGGCATATTTTAGATAACTTTTATCCAGAGAGAGTGTTTCTACGAAAATAAGAGGAATAACCTTGCTTTTTTAGCTAATTCAGGGCTATCGTTGCCACCTCATTAACCTGGACGTGGGTGTCAAGTTAATTGCCCAAACTGCAGCTGCAACCTGTCTTCTAATTTCTGAGTTTTCAAATCAGCTAACAGGAAGATATACATAAAATACTGTGCATTATCACTGACTTGATGTAAACCTGGAAAATCTGATATCATTTCATGTAACTCATGCCCATCAATGCCACACACTGCATTAGTTAGTGGTACAAATAATTCCTGCAGGACTTGTTATGCTGTGCCAGCACTTCTCTAAAAGACCCTTTTTTTCTCTCTTTTTTTTTTTGTTAAAAGTTTGATTATCTGACAGTTTGATGAATACCTCCTTACATCTTCCCCGAGTTCTACTCCTTGCATTTGGATATTAAAATAAGTCAAAACGTAGACATTTAGCTGGTGATGGTGGAAGCATTTAATCTAGCACACAAGTTATGCAGATTGCTGTACGAGGATCCTATCAGCATAACTTGTGTGGCACCAGATTGTCTGCACATTCAGACAAAATGTTTGTGTTTTTTTTCTCCAACAACAGTAAGCATTGCTTCTGAGGAATATAGCTCTCCTTCTTGTGATGGTTCCTGGCCAATGACAGCTAGACAATTTCTCAGCATGATATGATTAATCATGCTGATTCGCTGATGGACTTCATGTTGAGTCGTTTAATTTGTATTATTTTGAAGAAACTAAATATGTGCATTCTTTAAGAATAAAACTTTTAAAGTTAATTTCATATTACTTGACATGCGTATGTATTGTATATATGTGATTTTACGATAGTACAACCCATACACTATACACATTGAACTTATATATAGTGTTTTAATAAGATGGCCATCTCTATTTCAATGTAGTAATTCTAATTAGGATGTAGGGAAAGCACGTTTAAATCTATTATTGAAACTAGTAATATTGAGTGCACAGGGGTCAGGCCAAAATGATAATTGGATGATAAAATTGATTCCCACTTCTGTTTTATTTGCTTCAGGCCCAGCTTGTCCTATTTCTATTTCTTTTTCTATCCATCCAATTTCCTTCCATCTGTAGTAGAAGCTGGCCACCATCAGTGTGTGGAGGAGGTTATTCAGCAATGGTGCACCCACTCAGACGTGAGGGAATAAGCGGGGCGGAACACAGTGCTATTTTGGTTGAGCTCCTTAGTATCTAGGTCTAAGTGATTAAAATGGTGTCTTATGCCTATATTCTTCTCAATGAATGTGTGTTTATATTGTTTGATATTCTCTCTCTGTCTACTAACAAACTGGAAAAAAATATGGGCTATATTCCCACTCAGCAAGAATGCCTTCTTTTTCATGTTTCCCGTTCTCATTTTGTCACTTTAACCACAAATTTAGCATTCACAAGCAGTTTACAAACTTTTCAGAAATGGTTTATAGCACATTTCAATGTAAATGCCAGCAGTGCAACATAATTGTTATCATATTTAATGAATGACACATAAACTACACACATAAATAAATCCTTATGCCCTCAGCCGAATCCTTCAGCAGGGTGTGGTGTTTGCTCAATTGTCAT
This sequence comes from Haemulon aurolineatum, assembly GCA_038406115.1. Lineage (NCBI taxonomy): Eukaryota > Metazoa > Chordata > Actinopteri > Lutjaniformes > Haemulidae > Haemulon > Haemulon aurolineatum. Next base: position 10,956,544 of record JBCAUF010000001.1, on the reverse strand, counting down.
GGAGAGTGAAGATGTTGGGGTTTTTTTGTTAAAATATGTCATAAAGAAATTATATTGACATAGAAATGTATTAATTAATCCTGTTGTTATATTGTTATTTTGGTTATGATTACAGCTCCGTCACTTCAACTTTCTATTTCTCTATCTATCACACTGCACTGTGAAATTTTTTCCACAGTGTGCCTTCTTTTGTTTTTTCAGCAGGTACCCAATGCATAGTGCAAATGCCACATTGACTCTCATGGGCCTCCACATCTAACCCAAATCCTTCTTTTAACTTGAAAAATGGCTCACTGTGCTAACCACAAGGGACTGAGAAGAGGGATGCCTGGTCTGCCCACCACTGCTGTATTAGGTTACTTATTGACTGTAACATCTCTCTTCATTCTGCCTTACTTCATTTTCCTTGTCTCACCCCCTTAGCCCCTTCCTCCTCCACCTCATCCAGTTCAACCACCTTACAGCCCTCGAGACAAGGGGCGGGGGGTGGGGGGCATCATGCAGTCTGACCAGTTTCAGCTCTGCGCCCTTTTTTGCTTTCCACAGTCAAGAAGAGCTTTGTTATGGAGGCCCAGTTAAGGCAGTGAGCACTGGGGCAAAGCCTAGTGGGGCCGGGCGGAATGGATGAGCTGTCAGGCAGCCAGTTCTGTGATGAGAGACCCAGACTTCATGCAGCCTCAGATGGGGGGAGATATCGGTGCCTGTCAACCCCACAGCAAAAGAGGCTCCCATGTCGGAACCGCCCCCAGGATGGGTGTGAATAGTAGGAGGGGCAATAGCCTGGGGAAGCAGCGATGGGGCTGTTTGGGGAATATAGACTTCATCTTTGCTTTATCAAGTCCATCTGTGAAGCACATATTTTAAATGCACAGAGACACAGCTGAAGACACACAGAAGCGTATGTGTGCGTTCCAAGTTTTAATTAGAGTATTGGAGACACACCTTGTACTGTAAATAGCACTGGAGCATTTCATTGTCAATGCAATATTCCAGATCCTCCAGTGTCTATACTCATTTTAACTCTGTCCATTTTCCATTTCTCGTCTCTGGGTTGTTTGTTCCAAGACGTACCACTGGGAGCAGAGGAGGTGACAGGAGACTCCTGGGGAAGAAAGAGAGAGTAGGAGAGGAGGATGTGGAGGGAATAAGGAGACAAACAGGGTTCCCAAGAGAGTATGAACAGATGAGACAAAGATGGTGTCTGATAGCAGGACGTGGAGTGACAACACAGAGAAGCATTAGTAGAAAGTGAGGAACGGGAAGAGGACAAAAGTTGAAAATAAGGAGAGAAACTGACAGTAAGGACCAAAGAGCCAGCAATTTCTGTCCTTTTCTCTGAAGGTAAAACTCTCAAGATGGTTCTGTCATTGTTCATGTGATGAAAAAAAAATGCATTCATTACTGTCTGCTCCTTTGCTTTTAGCTTTACAATGACTGTAGGTCTACTTTGAATATTTTTCTGCCAACATATTTCCTTTCGGAAGACGAACAATTTACTGTTGAAGGTGGCTAAAGCCTGGGCTGGGCTGTAAGAACTGAGGATTTATATTCTGATTTGGCCAAATCAGAGGGTGACAACTCCAAATCTGATTCCTTTATTCGGAAAATGTGTGGTGATTCAATTTTCAGTTTTGACTGCAGTTGTTGATATTATTCAACTCACATCCACCGTAGTAGTTTGATCACAGGAATATGAACAACAAATGCTGCATGGTAAGAAAAGATGTACACACACACAAGAATAAAACAGAGTACACATACATTCAGCAAGAGGGTAGAAAAAAGAAACACAAAAGTGCTAGACATATTGAGAAAGCTCCTACGCCATGGCTGAAGACAGGCGGGAGAGAAAAGTAGGACTGGCAGAGTTGAGAGGAGCGAGAGCAGGAAAACATCAGTGGAGAACTCATCACAATGCAGCGCAGCAGAGCAGCTCCCGGCCTGCACCACAGGAATCCCATCTTCAGGGCTCAGAGCAGGTAATAGGAATGCTCCAGCCATTAATGCTGGGAGAAGAAGAACAGGAAAAACCCTGTGTTCTCTGTTGAAGCCTTAGCCTTTCTATTGCCCACCTCTGATTCAGTAGCAATCCACACCAGCACACCTAAAAGAAATGGATTAAAGGCAGTTTTCAACTTGTATGGAAGCCAACTTGCATACAGTGCTCTGTGAAAAGGAGACTGAAAAGAAGACAACAAGACTGTGAAAATGGGAGGCTTTGTTTTTCTTTGAAAATCACATCTCTCTTTCTTGTTCTTCAGTTCCAAGGCAGGATATGGAAGCTCTGTTTACTCAGAGCGTTCTGCATATCCATTCGATTTTAATGGCTAATTGATTAAGCTGAAACTACAGATAGAGATGCATATTTTACATTACAATTGGATTATGATCCAAATACATTAAGGTTGAAATCATTATAGAGTTTTAAGAAAGCAATGCAGAATCTCCTTATGTTCTCCCTGCTTCTCAACAAAATACCACCAAACAATGTCATGACGCTAAATTTCCAGATCATTTACATTCCAGAGGCTCGCCAACTAAATCTCTTTTTAGTTCTCTATAACATGGTAAATTATGCAATTTATAAGCTTTTTTTAAGAACCTCACTCATATGTGAGCTGTAGCATGTGTGTATGCATCGCATATGATGAAAAATATTCTTGAACAGTTTTGCTAGTTATCCTCATCTAACACCAATCTAAAATGCACTGTATGTGATGAGGTGATAAGGAAAGCTGGTAGCCTGGCTGAAAGCATTCACTGCAGCAAAATCCTGTCATTGGAGGAACAATTTGATTTCTCCTCAGAGCAGATCTGCTGCTTGCAACAGTGAGAACAGTACACAAAAGACTAGCTGATGTAAATGATTGAATTCATTGTAAAAAAAAAAAAAAGGAAAAAAAAGAGATATGACCGGGCCAAGGCTGCTCATGTTTCTTTACTTTCCTTTTTCTTCTCTCTGGAAATCTTTCATACTTTTGTGCCTTTTATGTTTCATAGTATGATGTCCAAAGACATCAAAAATGCAGTGTTTTTTCTTTCTTTTTTTCTCACAAAACGCAGCACCTGCAGATTCAAATCAGCTAATCTCAGTTGTTCCTGTGTCCAGTGGTTCAACCCCTCCACCAAACACATTTTATCATTGGTTCTACAAACCACGGTTGTGTTGAAATTCTACATTACTTCACATCTGTGTACCTACGTTATAGAAAGTCTCACATCATCTCACTCAGAATGCACAGTTTTGTCACCACAACCACAGCTGGAAAGTCTCCCGTCCTCTTGCTACAGTTAAAATACCCAGTTTTGTTGCCACCGACATGGTTGCAAAGCCTCTCGTCCTCTTGCTAAAAATGCCTACTTTGTCAGTTGCAATGGTCTGGAAGTGGTGTCGAACAGTACCCACCTCACCTAGCTGCCACTGCCATCCCCTCCACATCCTGCTCAAGCCGTTAGGGACTGCCTTATTTATTCATCCAATTCACATTTAGTATAGAAGTACACAATTTGTGTTTGGTAAGTGTCAGTCATGAGCAATTACAGAAACATATGTGTGTAATGTATCTAAAACTATAATATAATAGGATATATTGGCAGATATTGAAATACAGTTTGATAGAGTTGGCTGTTGTTCACATGTTTGGAAAGGTTTGCATGGCTAAATTGCATTAATGGTATCCTACGTATGTCATAAGAGTACGGTCTAAGTTTTCCATTATTTTGCAAAAAAATAATACAAGAAGTACTTAATTGAGAATCCTATTATATATTTTCACTTGTTATGTCAGGACAACACCCCACAATAAGCCCCACACCATTAAAATAAGCAGCTTATATCAACATAACGGTTCTATCTACTTGCATGTCCAGCAAATAAGGCAGTTGTTCATTAAGAACGCAAGGCCCTTTCCTCCATTGCTATCAGTGCTGCTTGTCTCTCTTCCTGCTAACATAATCAGCATAATCAGCTCAATCTGTTTCATGGTCTCTTGCTACCGGTAGAGTTGAAGCCGGGCTTGCCAGCTCTCAGACAGCACTCGCCATCACACTATATCCAGATCAATTGGTATTCACCCAGCATGTCATTGCCTTCCTGCATTTGTCACATGCTGGCGTGGATTCAGGTTGTCCCATGCCTCTGGTCATTTGGTCCTCATCTAAGTCCAAGATTATAATCAGTTTCATTCTTGAAAATTAGCTAAATGAACAGGTTAATCTTCCCTTCTATCACCAAAACATTTCTGTTCCCTTGTTTTTTTTGTTAACTAAATGTGTGCAACCCTGATCCTGACACCATCTGTTTGTCTCCTCCTTCTGCTTTGCCGGCTCCACTCACAGCCACCAATATTCAACAACCATGTCGCTGCCAATAAAGGACAATCACAGCATGACTAAATAAGATTTCACAGAAACAATAGTTATTTGGCCACAACACCAGCTAAAAAAATCAACAGCAACCACCAGTTTCTTCTCTCGGGCACACACACCGCATTCTGCTGCACTGTCCATAACAACTTTTGGGTTATGGAAAGATATTCATCTGAAGCTTCCTAAAGATTAGGAAGCCAAGTGCTTTGCTATGTCTTATGGTAATGAAGGGTTGTTTTTAATAAGCTGCCTGTTCTATCTCACAGGAATGTGAGACTAATATCTCAGCCTAAGTAGGAGGGTCACTCGGGTCAAATCCAAATGAAATTGCTGCTCACTTTTAATTCTGAAATCTTCAGTATCTGTTGAGACTTGAAAGAGGAAAAAAATATTTAAATATTAGGACCTATTCTTTGGTATTACACTGCCAAGATAACAACTATATTATGAAACACACTCTTTATCAAATATTGTACTTTGTTTAAATATTTGCTTTTAACACTACAGTATGTAAGGGGCTGTTCAAATTTTTTATTTTATTTAAGAGACAATGATTGCAAATATTAAAGTGACAGAAATGACATAACCTCAGACTGCAGGTTAAATGTTACTTGAATAAAACCACTATCAGATTAGATGAGGGATCAGCCTCCGCTACCTGAGAAATAAGAGCTCATCATCAAACACTACTTTAAGTATTAGATATGACTTATCAAATGTGGCTTTGAGACTATTAAAACATTATTTGCAAAATTTAATAGATCAAAGTGCACTAAATTGAAGTGTATTCTTAGAATGTTCATATATATCTTGATGAGAAGTTCTATTTCACACAGGCTTAGCTCTCTAACTGACTGCAGCTACAAAAATACCTAGATAGTTTGAAGTGAACAGAGGCTCACCAGTGGGGCTGCTTCAAACTCAAAGGACTGCTCCAAAGCTCTTTCACCACTCATATTTTGAGTGTTGTGCTTAGCATTGAGGAGGGGAGTCACATCTGCCCCAGAGTTTCCCTCCTCACCCTTCAGAAGGCCATCCCCTCCATTTCCAAAATTAAGCAAGTATGCAAGAGGGACCCCAGATCGATGAGTGCTCATCACCCTCGCCATCTGGCCCCAGTTTGTTTTCTTAGCAAATGAAGCTGATTATTGAGCAGGGTGGCTAATGGCATTGGAATCTAATGAGTTGCTCCTGCTTTACTTGGCCATCTGAATTTCACAGAGAAATGTGTATAATAACAGGTATTGACATAGCATCAGATGCAACCCATTCAGTACACAAGTGTACTGACATAATCACTTATAATTCCCGCAGGTGTTTTCAATCAGTTTTTAATGGCTTTGACATCACTGATTGAGGTGTGACCTGACCTCGGTCGACAGAGAACAGTGCAGCTGTAGTTTCCGGTCCATGGTGATTCCAAGTTATCATCTCTATCATCTATCAATGGGATCAGGACAGAGACCTCCTTGTGTGCTGCTATAACCACAATTGCCCCATCCCTCTGACCATGTCTCTGTCTATGCTACTGTACAGTATCCTAAAATGGCAACTTACTGTACAACTTCTTTGAACCACAAAACAGCAAATTACTTATACTAATCTATTAGTGTGTTGCAGAGAAAAAAACAAAGTTATCTGGTTTAAATGTATTAGATGGAATATTAATATTAATGTGTGTTTTTAAGGAATGGGTAGACTGGGCCTTATTCGAAGTAAAGATCAGTGGTACTTGTGGTCTTGCCTAAAAATTGAAAATATCAAACCAACTACTGGTATTTCAGATTGTTAGCTACACAAAAGAAACAGCCATGTTAATGGAGAGTTAAAATTGTAAAAACTAGGAGGTCCCTCCCGATTGACTCATGCATTTGCTTAGTATTATACACACAACTCAAACCACACTGAGACCAAATCGTGTTTATCAGATTGATATTCGTATTTATTTAATATAATTTGCTTTCTCCTTTGAGGCTCTTCCTGAGGTTTCTGTCACCTTTAAAATGTTTTTTTGGAGGCAAGATTTTCCTCACTCGAGGGACAGAGAGTGTTGCTCCCTGTACAGATTGTACAGCCCTCCGAGACAAACTATGATTTGTGAATTTGGGCTTTACAAATAAAAATTTATTTGATTGGATTTGATTGACTACTACTGCCACTACTTGCTTAATATGTAATCTTAAGTGCCAATCTTTTTTCCCGCAGTTTTTCATTGTTATTAAAGTACCATTTTCATATTATATCATCACTTGTCTTTAGCCATTTGTTTCCTTTTGGAGGTTCCAGTTTTTCCAGCATCTAATAATTTGCTCAAGTGCTGTGATTCTCATGATCAAAAAAAAAAATAAATACAATAAGTTTTAAGTGTACAAATACCCGTGAAGAGTCATTAACTTCCACAGCAATTTACTGTTGCTTAGTGTTGAAAATTACACTTTTCATGTGGCTGTGCAGACAGGTTGAGAGGAGAGAGTGAAGATGAATCTACTTTTCAATCCCAGATGTTGAAAAAATAAACTCTGTACTCTCCTCCTGCCGGTAAACGGCTCTGGATCAAATTTATTCAGTTTATTCCACCTGAAGCTTTAGGCTCTGCCTCCGGCTCTCTCCGCCGCAGCTCTCCGGCTGTCAGCAGCTGTCTGCCCTGCCTGTGTCTCTCTGCTCCGCCAGGATAGGCTGCAATACTACTCTGTGTTAAGGCACAAGCCTGGTATTGCTAGTAGAACAACCACACAGCAGTCATATTATTTGTCCAATATTTGCATGAAGAATTCTCCAAAAGACGCCAGCATCACAGACACTGCCGAGAGGTCCAGTTAACTCGATGAAAGCGGCTGCTGCTTGCAAAGGATCTTGCCAGCCTGACATTATTTAATTCACTGGACTTTCGTTGCAGATTGATGTGTGCCTCCCAAATGATCAGAAAAGCACCCCTAGCAGCAGTCTGTTATTCAGTGCATCAGTCTGCCGCACAGAAATAACAGATGTTAGAATGTTGTAATTGAACAATCAGAATTGAATATTCAACAAAGCCCTGTAATAAAACGGAACATGCTTTTCCTAAAGCAAAGGCATCATTCTACATACTTTATTCCTAAGCCTTTCATCCAGTGTTTACTGGGAAATGCTCCAGCTCCTGGAACTCTGAACCGAACCCTAGAAGAGGAAAAAATGAATAAATCATAATAAATGTTTTATATGCCATACTGATAGCCATATCACACATGATGCAAAACAGAGAGGATGTTAGTGGAGAAAATCTTTCGGGATACCTTCACTTGTGCTCAAATTCATTCATACAGTTGGTGTTCTTCCTACAAGTATAGTGGAAAATGAGGCCATGGACTCTTTATAGCTTTGTTTGAAAAGTGCTTTTAAATACCATGCTTCGGATTCAGTTACTCAAAAAAATTTAATTGGCAACATGCCCTTGAGGTATTAGTGGGATGCAGAAATAAAACCTGACAGGAGTTTACAAATTCCACATTTTGGAATACCTCAGCCAATGTGACCACCTTAATCATTCATCTTTGCAACCGCTCCCAGATTGTTGGAAAATAACCACATAAATTGCTGTGCAACTGTGCCATACACAGTTTTTACTGAATGACTCATATGACTCAGTATGCTGCGCAGTTCTCATATTTGTGAGTGCCAGTCAATAGCTCACCGCAGACACTGTTCATACAATTCAATTAGATATTCCCTTTGTTGATTTCCCTCCCTTTTCCTTCTATTCCTTCTCCTGTACTGAAGTTAGGATAAAGCGTGACATGCTCACTCTATTCCCTCTTGATCTGGCCCTCCCCTTGATGCATGCACCCAGAGCAACTACGAGAAGGCAGAGACAAGGATATTTTCCTGCAACATTTTCCTGACCATAAGCATCCCGAGTTGTGTTTGATGAAACGCATGATCAAGCCAGAAAGAGAACCCATTTCACATAATTTGGTGGACAAGTATTTTGCCTTTGTGTTACCCTTGCATCCGTTTCCCAAGACATTTTAAATTTTTCACACCAACGAACATCTTCAGGCCTTTGCTAAAAATTTCAGGGGGCACAGGAGATCTGGAAAATTTGGGCATTTGAAATTATGTTTGTATCACAAATTTAACAACCGCTATGTTGAAAACTATGACTCAAATAATTCAGTTTCTGGTTGTTACATATATTAAGCTTCCACTAGAGCTGTCTTTAATTTGTCCTGGCCGGGGTGGTGCTGCTCACAGGGCTAATTTTAAGCTGTAATGATGTCTAGCAATGCATCCAGCCAGTTAAAATAGTAGAAGGGTCTTATTGTTGTATAAACTAGGCTGAATGATCTGAATAACCCATGACGAAAATTCAGAAACCGTAGCTGAAGTCAGCAATTTCAGTAGTTCCGGATGTGGACAGGAAGAAAAGGTTCCTGTTTTTCTGCTTTCAAAGAAAAGGTATTAGGCCCATTCTTCACCTACTGACCACCTGTTTATGGCACTTTTTTGGATGCTCATACTAAAAAAGCCACTGGAGCCACAGCAATCAGGTGACTGGCTTACTCCTTTAGACTTGAAAGACACTTTGAGCACTTTGATGTTTCAGTGGCTCCCAGACAGGGCACCTCTATCTTGCATGAGACTAAGGGTCGCTAAAAAAACATACAGACACATCAGGGCTTTGTTGTTTGTCTGCTTGTAGTGTTGTTTGAGGTCAATCAGGCTCAGTTGCTGTGGCCTTAACTAACTCACCTCCTAGAATGGGAGAGTGAGCGCAGACAGAGCTATACACAATACCAGGAGGGAAGGACTGGCATGCCCATCCAGATTAGCAAAACCTGTATGCAAACTTTCACTGATAGATATAACTGCAGCTTTCTAATACTTTTAATACATTTGAAAAGGCTCAGAAAACCATACTTTCTCATTCCTCATACTTTCTGATATGTTTTACAGTGTGGTTTGAGGTAGTCAATTAAGAGATCGCTGTATTTGGGTTTTAGTCTGGGTTCCTCTCACTGGTTTGAAGTGGGTGGTGCTCAGCTGTAAAGAGGTGATGTCACTTTTGAGCACCAATCAGGATTTAGCATTATTTGAATCAAAACTGGATGACAGTTGGTGGGTCTTTTGCTCAAGTTGCCAGGGCACTGTCAGTCAAATTGGACAAAAACCCATCCACACCGGGAAACCAGACTGGCTGAATGTTTTTTTTTTTTAAATTTATTTTTTAGTTTGACTGTTGCATTTGTTAATCATGAAAACCACTTCTTGCAGGATCTCTCTCTCTCTCTCGCTCTCTCTCTCGCTCTCTCACTCTCTCTCTCTCTCTCTCTCTCTCACACACACATAACAGGCCAGCATATAAAAGTAAAGCAAAATCAAACAATACACAAATGAGCCACATGGGCAGTTAGACTTGTCATGTGATTACATTTCTGAGGAGTACAGTACTGTTACTGCTGACATAGATTATAAATATTTTTTATTCGTGAAAGACAGGATATCACCATTATTATGAGAGAAAACAAAATCCTTTGTTCACTTTCTTGTTCCAAGATGTTCTTTACACACATCTGTCAATACCCAACGTCAAAACTTTCCCTTCAACCAACGGAAATACATTCCATTTCCTTTAATCACCTTTCAATCTCCAACCCCCTCCTCCAAAAAGACCACATAACAGCCCTTAAGAAAATAATTACTTTCAACGGTAGAAATGGCCCATCCCCCAATAAGTCTATTGACACCACCCTCTGGCCCGTGCCCAAAAGCTGTGTGTGAGTGAGAGGCACACTTACAGATGGTTAACAATAGAAAGCAGTGCAGCAGTCCAACCCCTCCCATTCAAAGAGGTTTCCTTCATCAGCTTCCTCAGTACCCAAGCTGCTTTTATTACTCTTTAGCCCATCTGCCTGTCGAAAACCACCCATACATTTTCGACTGAGGAATTCAAACTTATCAGCCTTGACCATCACAGAGCACAACAAAAAGGGGGGAGGATGAGCCTGTAATGAAAATAGGATTTTCTAATGCAAACGGGCAGCCTTGGTCAAATTAAAAATGCTTTGTTAGATAGATTTAGAGTGCTTGCTAGAGCAATATTTTCTTTGCTCCATTTTTATTCCTTTTTTCCCAAAATGCACTCCTTACATATGCCAACACACATATGCAAAGGCCACTTATCTAAGCACCTAAGTGTTAACCAATGTGTTGTCTGATCTAAGATAGTGTTAATTATGAAAGTACAAACAAAAGTCGTGCCAAAAAAATGTGTGTTTTTTGTTTTTTTGTTTTTTTGGATAGTTCTTTGATAGATTCTTCCACCTTCATTTTGTCTGTTAACAACTGACAACGTCTGACTCACCATACTTTGGATGCTTTTTGAGTTTTACCTTTGTTGGAGAATTTAATTTGATAAAATGTTACCTAATCTGGTGACCTTTACTATCATCCCCCACATAATGCAATTTAAAGCATTGTTCATTCACCGACAGTTGAGGTTAAAAAAGGTTATATGACATTCAGAAAAAAAGGGCGGGGGGGGGGACACTTGAACTGATACAGAGATGTTTGATTGGTTAAAACAGCAAAACAGCACAAAATATCATGATGTGATTGGTGGCAAGCATCACTTTCCTGTTCCTGTTTGAATGATGCATCTGCCAGACGCCAGGGTCACTGGGGCCCCTCTCACAGCAGAAGATTGCCAAGGAAACCTCTTCATCCGTTAAAGTACCGTGAGGCCCTGTAACTCAAGATCAATAGCTCTGGGACAGGATGTGATGTAGTTTTCTGGTCAGCTGATGCACACTGTGCAAGTGAACAATAGCGACAAAACCAAGCGCACGTGCTCCATTGTTGCAGTGAAACTGAGACATAAGCCCTTTCCCCTGGGGCTTCCTTCCACCTCCCATCTGTCTTTGTTGCCTTTGATTGGTAGACAGCATGTGGCTCCAACGGTGTCTGAAACTATGTCAGGACCATTGACAGTGTTTTGGTTTAAAAAACACTGTCGCAGGAAAGTATTCACACATCTAACTATGTGGCAGTTGCTGCTGCTTAGGGCCATAAAAATACAAAATATGTGTTGCTGAGTTACTCCATAATGTTACAGAGGTAAATTCAGTTCTCAGATGCAACTTTAAGTTCACTGTTTACTTAATTTAAGATTTTGTAGTACTGGGAACAGTTAAAACAATGTGACAATCTGAACAAAATGTCTGACATGACAATTAGGGGTCCCCATCAGCACTTTAGGACCAGTTATGTTTTTTTTATACTTTATGCTTTTAAGAATCCTACACTCATAAATGTGTTTTGCTAAATTGTTACTTCAATTGGAAATTTCACCTTCACTTTGCAGAACCATATACATGCAGTTTAACACATGCATCTGCTGAAGGAGTAACTAGTTTTAATGCCAATCATGGTGCAGTATGCACCTTTACACAAATGTGATGTGGTAATTTCAGTGAAGTGACATCCAGCAACTTATGAAATGTCTGGATTTTTCAATTCAAGTGAAAAAGTACTTTATGGAAAAAACATATAAAAATATATATTAGAAGAAATACTTTTATACATCTGTCTTGAAGTGGATCTATCTAATATCACATTTTTTTCATACCTGAGCTGTATTTTGCCAGACATCTGTCAGGTAACAATTTCATAACTTTAAAGTTCAGATTGCGCCTTCACTATTACTATTTGGCAATACTTTATGCATCCAAATCCTAATTCAACTTAAGCTAAACCCTGTGAAGCTTGACCTACACGCATCTTAACAAACTACACGGGTCCTGTTCAGCCTTATTGTCACACTTGCATTCAATCACCCCAATCAAATGTTACAAATGTGACAGTCCTGTGTTTATGCACTCTTCCTTCTTCTGGGAATTTGATATGGCTGCATTTACCTAGAAGGTCATTTCAATCCCATGGTGACTAAATGTACAGTTAGCCCTCCTCTTTAAGCAAGCCCAACTCAGGTGTATCCCACTTGAGCCTGCTCATGGTTCTGTTAAATGTGACTATGTGAGAAAAGCTACAAAAAAATGGTCTAAAACCTACCTAAAGCATCCAACCTTAGTCTGAGTGAAAGGGTTATAATCTTATTCTCTTACCGGGAATCCTATCTCTCCATCCAAATTGTTTCAGTCTGATTTGGCAAGGGTTGAAGATGTCTGCAGTAGATGTCTGCCATCACCCTGTTACACTGAACAACAATGGGGAAAAAAAGAAAAAAACAGAAATTATGGTGCAAGTTGGCTGTTTTTCCTTCTGTCATTGCAGAGAACTTCAAACTTGTGTGTACTGTACAGTGGAAAGTCAAGGAGCAACAGCAACTCTAAATATTATTATTCTGGTTAGTGTAAATAAAATATTTTTCCTGCAAAGGTCATGTCTGAGATCTTTTCCCTCCTCTGTGTAACACATCCTGTTGTTTGGTGCAACAGAAAGAGACTCAAAAGTGACACATTTGAGGTAGTGCTGATACTCTATCTTGTAAAATATTGCCTGATTGAAGGCCACAGAGGGTGGGCCACATCAAGTGGATAAATTGGTCATAACACTCCTGAGAGCTCCCAACAGCCAGCAGCCATTTATATTACTACAGTATGTGCCAGGATGCATGCAGTATACATAGGTCTGTGTCAGTCAGTATGTGTGTTTGTATGCGTGTCTGTACCTGAAAGCCATTTAAAAAGAGTTTGTAAGTGTTGTATCTTGCTGATTACTGTATAGATGTATTAAACTTGGTGGTTTCCTCATGCTTATTTATTGCAGTTTATTTTGGTATTTTTTCATTTATATCAGTTGAGGTCTCAATTGCCACAAAGTCCCCAGAAATATCAATCACATGGCTTTGCAATTCATATTTTTTCTCCAAGCTAATATTACCTTTCTCATCCCAAAATGCAGAAGCAATAATGAGCAGAAGCATCAATCCTACTTTCTGACACTTTACGCTTGAAGAAGAATTTTCATGTCAGGCAATAACCGCTAGTGAGCCTCGGCGGCACAAGCTCTGGGCTTGCGCCTACACCAAACCCTAATGGGATAGATCAGCTCTTGCATAACTGGGGGCAATCATTCACTCCGTCTCCTCTCTGACAGGACTCAGTTATGGCTTCTGGGTAATATCATTTCTGTTATCTTAAGATATCAAATTTCTGTCTTTATTGGCAAAGACCTTAGCAAATGGAGGATAGTTCGCTCGCCTTGGCAAGACAGAGGATGAAAAATGAAAGCATATTTATCCACCTTGCAAGCCCCGTTTAGAATGGAGTCCTCAGGATTTTGGTGACATTTTTAGGGCATCAAAATATCTCACAAACTTTGATATCATGGAGCTTTTGTTAAACCTTAACCTATACCTTATGTAGAACTTTTGTTGAGACCTTTCGATCTAGTTGCCTCAGGGGGTGTTTCACAATACATGCCACTTTTGAGCGCCCACTTCCAATACTAATTTGTAATATATATTATAACCTATCACAATCCAAAATGAATTTATGAAACAAGTCTAGATGTTTGTCACTGTCAGCATTATATTCCTTCATGAATAAAACAATGCTATCTGCAATTTCATTTTTAGTCTTTCTAAATCAGATCAGGGAGTATCTCACAGTGTCTGGCAGGTTCAACAGTGCTTCTGTAATGTTTTTATCTTAACTGGCTCTCTGTGAGAACTGTACAGAGAAAATGTAGCCGGGTTATTTCCTTGGGTTCATTTTGAGTTTACTCAAGACTTAAGTATTTATACTAATAATGTGCAGAACAAAACAACCCCACCCACCATAAGGGGAAAGAACACTGCAGGTTAAATGTCAACAGTGCTGGGAACATGCACTTTTCAGCCTTTGTCTCCGCAAAGTGAAATGACACCACGCTGCAGTCGGCTTGTGTGGTAGTTGGTGGACACCGCCTCCGCTGTTGGTTTGCTTTTTTATGAAGTTGTATGATAGATGCTTTATAAACTTCTTCTTCTTTTCCTTCTTCCCCATAGAGCAGCAGCAATAGGAAGAGAGTAGCAGGAGTCAAATAAATACATCAAGAGAGTAAAGAGAGTTGACCAACAGGATAAGGGTGAAGGATATGGTTTTAAGCAATAAGCAAAATGTGCCTATCTGGTAATATGTTGACTTAAAAACAATCCTAATGGCCTAGTATTAATGTTAACAAGGGAATGGGAGTACGTTACCTCACCTCAGGAGTTTGAGGTGTGCAGCCTGTCACCTGTAGCTCTTTATCTCTTTCCTCACCTCACTGTGGTTGCTCCTGTTATTCGGTTACTCCTTGCAATAATAAATGCCAAAAATGACCATTGTGTTGTTCTGCCAGCACACTATGCTCAGTGACCCAAGCACACTGCATTTCCTGTGACTAATTCTAAATAAAAGTCAAGTTGTGTTGTCGTGTATAATCAATAAGGCTTGTGTTGTTGAAAGTTTATTAAAAGGTGGGAAAATTTCCACAGGCCTTAACACAGCAATGGTCTTACATAGCCACAGCAACTGAGTCAACACTGGTGAGTGGTCTGGCTGCACCCATTTGCTATTGGTGAAAAACGCTCTGCCTTGTTTGTATTTATTTAAACCAATCACAGTCAGTGTAATATTTCCCCCTGCAAAATAGTGTCAGAGAGAACGATTGTTGTTGTTGTTGTTGTTTCACATACTGTAGGTTCACAGTCACACAGATAGCGAAGAGAAGAATGCCGCCTGAAACAGGCCGAAATTGGCAGGCTTATAGCAACAGTCTACTTTCAGAAAGTCAGACTAAGAATGCAATGAAGCCCAACAAAGTGATCAGAAGATTTTTGGTTCAACAAAGTGATTCCACTGATGTCAGATCTCCTGCTGTGTATGAAATCTGCTGTGCTAACTGTGAAAGCACTTTCTCCACACTTCTGTTGGCAAGCTGGGGTGATGTTTTGGTGTGAGGCTGGGGGAACATAACAGGGAGAGTCTGTGTGTTGGAGGTGTTGGAGCAGCACAGGAACTACACCCACCAATCTCACCTTAATCGAATTGTCAGAATTCACTGCCCTGGGAATCCAAGACTAATGAAAGCAAGATTGTGGACTGTATCTGTACTTCAGTCTCATCTTCGCAACTACAAACAACAACATCAACAGCAAAGGAGCAACAGATTCAGCAACCATAAATGTGTGAAGTAACCAAAATTCTGGGTTGAAGTTGAGGATCTCCTAACTTGATGACGGGGAATGAATGACTACAGGACTCACTCTCTACATGAGCTGTGGACTTGGAAGTGGTATAAATTCTTGTGGGTCCTGCTGCTGATTGATGGTCTTTCTTCCTATTGTGAGAACCTGTGAGACACCTGGTCAGCAGTTTCTGTCATGACTTCATTGGCCTCAATGAGAGTCCAATCAACTATGGCTTGAAAGTACCACCCTGCTGCCTTGACACCCCTGAGGTGTTCTCTCTGCCTACAGGCCCTCAATGGTAAGATGACTCATCCACAATCTGCTGTATAACAACTCAGTCCAAATCTGCCTTTTAGATTCAGCTTTTTCTTGTGAAGAAAACAAAAAGGCCAGAGGAGGAGATTGTCACCAAAATCATTAGAATTCATCCTCAGGGAATCATGGATATTCACAGCACATTTAACAGTGAGCTGCCCATTCGTCTTTGAGAAACATTGTCATGAATCAAACGGTTGGTCAAAGAAAACTGTGATCTAAATCATGGTGCAACAAAAATTCACTCTGCTCAAATACTTTTCAGAGGCATTTTTACAACCATGCGTTTGAGTTTGCAAATTGAAAATTAAATATTTACCAGAAGTAAAGAAGTAACAAGTCAGGTACCCACACACAGTGTTTTTAATTGCTTCCCTCCTCTCTTATGCCCTATTTTTCTGCCCTCTATTATGTGTACATCTTCAGGATAAGTCAGGATAAGTAGCTGGATGAATTTGCAGTATGGGTGGAATATATGAAATATTTAACAATCAGTTCGAGGCTCAGTATTTTCCCGTGCTTTTCTTCTGTAATAGCCTTGTGATGTAATGTGAAGTCAAGCAGCCTAATATTACTGTATATATCAAAAACCTGCGATAAGAGATGGAGATAAAGATTTACACAAGAGACTCAAGAGATGAGGCCATATTAAATAACTCTACAATTATCATAATTAGGTCTATATCATCACCACAAGAGTAGGTACTGCATGTGGAATATACTCTGTGCTACAAGACTGTGTTACATCATGTCAGGGCATGAACAGAGCACACTCCTCTGAGACTATTTTGCCCACCTACTGTGGTTAATTACATTCTGACAAAAACACAGCTGGCAGAAATATGTAAAGGGGCAGTAATGCTCTTCTGTATGAGCCAGGCAACCACTGTGTAGATACCTTGAAAGTGCGACACAAGTGGCTACAGAAGCTTGCTCACTTACTTTGAGCAAAAGCACGCTTCATGGTATCATATCAAGGTACCTTCTTGGCTTTTTGCTCTTACTGTATGTGAGAAACCCCTCGTGCTGGGATCCTAGCCTGAATCACATATGAATATTTTAACGCATATTACGTATCTACCCCTGTATGTATATTTCATCATGTATGAATATCTGATCTCTCAGCATTCTGTAGCTGAAGGTGATTAGTAGGCATAACACTGAATACCAATATGAGCACATAAGACCAGTAAAAATAATGACTCTCTCTGTATCTACTTTTTAGAAAAAGGACACATAGATACATTGAATGAGTGATCTCACTTTTTAATAGATCTGTTTCCTGATCTTGCGGCCATCATGGCATTTGGCAAGGTTGCAGCTCTTTCTGTGGGCTGACACCCTTTGATGTCTCCCTGCTTGTTATTTAGGCCTAAATACCTTGAACACCTCCAGGGATAAATAAGTTCCTCAATCCTTCCCTCTCGTGCTGCCACAGAGGATAAATTATATACAGATCTAGTTCTACTTCCTCTCATCATAATAATATGCTTTGCATGGCTTTTCCACTTCATCTAGAATCATGGTAATCCCTGTGCTTCTGTGTAATTATCTCTCCTCTAGGCTGATCTCAGTGCTCCTCACCTGCTCAGCCTAGTCACATTACCTCCTCACTTTTATCTATGACTCTTAAAGCTGCTGCCAAGGGTCCTCTTAACTCACCCCACAACTTTTCCCTTCGCGCACCCCTCCCCGACACACACCCTCTGAATCTCTCGCTCCTATTCCCCCGTTTCTCACTCTATCCTTCAAGAGGATTGTGATTAGCTGAGAAAAAAAAACAGTGCTTCACGGCAAATTTGTATTGCGGGTATATCCCTCATTAATTTCCCAACCATTCTAATAAGTGGAATGAAAAGAAAATAATGGAAATATAATTTGCTAAATTGACAAGGAGTCATTGGGTACCTGGGGGAACAGGGGATGTTCTTTTCTGTTATGCATATTATCATACCATTCTGGCCTATTCTTGTGGCTGACACTAACTATTACTGCAAGAGAAGTCTTCCTCTATTCAAAAGCTCAGCTAATTCATCTGGCCTTTATCCAAAAACTAAGAAACACTTTTATTATTTGTTTAATTTTCTAATGTCAGAAACAGAAATGAAAATGATAGAAAAACTGAGCATGGTCAGGTTTTTTTTTATTGACGGGAATAGTCCTGACAGTAATTTTTGTTTACTACACCAAGGTCATATTTTGCTCACATGCATCTTTCAATAGCTGTCAAGAACATAAATATTAGAACAGTGAGGGGCAGCAATTAAATAAGAAAGTGGGCATGTCATTCAAAACAGAATTTCAAAAATTCTACACACAAGGCTTTTTACGAGGGCAAAAATCATTGAGTCAACAAGACTTTAAATCTCACTAAGACCAATTGTACCTGTGAATCCCACAAGTGTGAGGTAGAACGATTGTGTTTACAGTATACAGTATGTGTGATTCCAAGAATTTCAAGAGGCTGCATTTGCAGAATGTAGAGACTGATCCATGCAAGTAACTTTCCTGAAGGCAAACTGTTTGTGACTTCTCAGTTATCCATCATCTTGTTCAAATACTTTCTCGTGCCTTCAAACCGTCAAGTTTAATTTAATGGTCTAGGAAGTACTTTTCATTACTTAATACTACGTCATCCTGAGAGGTGACTAACAATGCCTGGGGAATGGAGTCAGCATTGACTGGCTGGACTGGAGGCGGAGAGTCTCCAGACAGAGATGGAGTCTGAACTTGGACCCCTCTCAAGCATTTGCCATATTGATTGGAAAGAACACACCTAATTTTGACCAAATGTACACGGATTGCTGTAGCAGACAGGGAGCAGAGAGAACAGAATAACTATAAAAAGACATGAAAATGAACTGATAGGCTGATGGCAAAATGTAAATGTTATTTTCAATGAAGACAACTGAGAGAGAACAAAACTCAAACCTCACTTCCACATTTCACTATATTACAGGCAACTGCAAGTCTTGACTGCCTTGGATGAGTTTAGTGTGTCCATTGAACATTTACAACAGTGTGCTGCATGGTGCATATCTCGATTACAGTACAGTGGTGTAAAAGTTTCCAGCAGCCCTTCTCACCACTGTGGTGAGGAAGGTCTCTCCTCAGGGATAACACGAAGGGCAGAGGTGTTAATTATTCTACAGATCAGCGATGTCAGCAGAACTCTCTCATTGCTCCTAATTGTCCCTTTGGGGGCGCTCAGGTCCTCATTATGGGAGCACTTTATGTCAATAACATCAACACTGGTGTTGATGTTATTTTGCTGAAGTGTTTCAGTAACATTACTTTTTTAAATGTTTTAAAGTTTGTTTCATTAATTGGAGAAACCCATTTTAGCCATTCTGAATGATTTATAGGTGTGTATTTGTTAAAATTAAACTAAATTGAAACATAACATTTAGCAAATCCTCTCTTCAGATGGCAATTTTGTTGTCTAAAATTTTAAAGTAGAGAAATTGAAAATGAAAGAAAGATTCCCCATGAAACAAACAATAGCTTACTTGCCCACCAGGCCTAATAAATCCTGTTGAGACAGCTCAATTATTCTTGGCAGATCATTCAAGTAAAGAAAAATAAATATTCAAATGTGCTCCCTTGCTTCTCACTATCATGACTCAAAAAGCAAAGAGGAGGAGGCTCTACACGGTGCCTTGAGATGCACGGTTTACATCTTTGCTATACTGTGGATACAAACTAGAAGCTCCAACGTCCCAAAGCACCATACTTGAACTTCACTACCCCACACTAAATAAATTTCTTAAACTAAAACTTAAACTAATTATTTATTTACTATTTTGGTACAAACTTATGTGCTGATTTGCCACATGTTCAAAATAGTTTCAGGCAACATTTGTAACAACCTCTGGTTCCTCTGGCATTTGGAAACAACACCCCTAGTCATTAAGGCTAGTCATTAACTTGATTGGTTGGACTACAAATAGAAGCAGTAGTGTTTGCTACCTGGTGAGGTGCTGAAATTATTGTGTTAGAAGGTACTCTGAGAGCGTGACACTCTCTGCAGATAGACATTGTGTGTGTTTGGTGTTTGACAATAGTCTCAACCTCACTACATCTCCACAGCATTGTCCCTTCAATTACTCTTTCTTAAAGCCATGACAATGACATTCATTTTATCAACCACTCCTGTATAAAACAGGGACATCTTTTTTTTATCAAAATGCCATTTGTGTAGATCTCTAAATTTGACAATGAAATATGAAATATATTGTAAATGACAGATTGTATCAATTCAGATGTCAATTTTTATGTTAAAAATGTTCCGTTCATATAAAAGGAAGTGCTAATACACAAAAGTGGCTGACAGAAACAGGAATTTGTTATTGCAATTTGTCAACAGCCCAACACTCTATCAATCGACTTGTCAACAATAATTATTCTGCTGCCATCGTTTTCAGATTCTAACAAACATTCACACTCTAAATTACTGACAGGGTATTTTTCCTGTTTCAGCAACACTGGGTTAGGCTGCTGGCTTAGTCATATTTCCCCTTGATGCATATCTACAGTTTCAAAGGCATTCTTCTCAAACCATGCATTTGACAGAATCGTTTATTAAAATGTATGATTGCTCGGTTCGTCCTGCATTGAAATGACTCCCATTGCTCATCCAGATTACATCAAGATAATGTGAAAAGCAAACGTCAATAGCCTCTTGTCTATTAAAGCAACAGACCATCCCAGATTAATTTTAAATAATGCCAGTTGAAGCACCCTAAAGGTCAAGGTAGGTCAGTAGGTGAGGTCAGTAGGCAGATAGTATTCTTTGAGCCAGTTAAAGTGTGAATAGTTCGGAAAAACCAAGACTAAAATATGCAGCTGGGTCTGGTTTGAACTGAGCAGACACATTTCCTGTGAGGGATGGCCAGTGATATCTCTCCAAATGCCTATTGATTTTGGATGCTCTGTGAAGACAATCCACTGGATTCAGAGGACTGTAGCCATTGCAGTCCTCTGATTCCAGATGACTAGGTTGGATGAAACATTAATAAGATAAGACTTTCATGTTAATTGCTTTTCATTTAACTCCTCCTGCTAAATAGCAACTGATCCAGCAAAGGTAACTGAGAGAAAATTAAGGTCTCAGTGTACTTGAGACACTGTGCAGATTACATATTTATAAATCTGTAAAACTTCACTATGAATTACACTAAAATTGTTACTGGAAAGAAGACCAACTTGGTTTTGTTTTGAAAAAGAAAGAAAAATCAATGAATCATTGTTTGCTTGTTTATATTATGTTTTAAAACAAATGTATATGTTGTTTATTGTATTTGTTTTTTGCACAGTAAGACCAAAATAAACCCGCTAAACTAAAACTACTGTACATTGCACTGACTGCGTACTTAATATTGAGACAGAGATTCTTTCATTCTGTTTCACTAATATCCTAATATAGTGCGCAGATGTGAAAAAAAAATCTTTTATAGCAATTATGTGCCAGTGAGTTGTTTTTACTCCCATAGACACAAGCCACAGTATCGCTACAGGTCATAAAGGACATGTTGGACATACAGTATGTCTTTAGCAATTAATCTTACTATATTACACGATCAAGTAGATAATTGAAATAGGCCATATAAACAATTCATCTCCTCCTTGGAAACTTTGTGATACTGCACTTGAGAGGATGTTCAACAGTATAAAACAAAGGTATGCATTCAAATACAAAGAACAGACGTAAATCAATAGAAATGTCAGAGAAAATGATACACATTAAGAGCTCTCATCCAACTTATCTACACCCAAATCAGTAACATCACTTCTTATTCAGTCTTTCGCTTTACTTAGAGTGTATATGCACAGGTACAGTACTTCATAAATAATTTATATGTCCCTCAGAACCACAAGATTAGCACCAAATTTTAAACAAACTGACTGACATTCCCCTTTACACTGCATTACAATACTTTGCAATTTCCATTGTAATAATTCACTGTGTTTTCCCCTATGAGTTGCTTTAATCCAGTTACAATGACTGGCTCCTACTGTAGGAAAAAAACAACAGTATCTGTCATTTCAGCAAATATCTGAAAATAGTGCACATTTATGGTTAAGAGATAAATTGTTCTAGCATGTGCAGGAATCGTGATTCTAATTTTACATTTGCAGAGGGGGAAGGTCAAGGTGGATGGATGTATCAACAAAGTTTGGGACCTTGACACAGCAGAACACACAACAGTCAACACTGTTCTTTTTTTCCAACTAAAAGCACAGTTTTTCCCAAATCTTAACCAAGTATCGACTCTGACCCAAACCGCAATATTTTCCTAACCCTGATCACCCTGAAAACCCTGAAAAATACAGAACAAATAAGAAAAAGGATGACTCCGTTCCATTTTGGTGTGTCAGTAAGCCAGCATGAACAATACCAGGATACAAAAACATTGCACACTTAAATGGTACGCAGCCATTACTGATGTTATTTACATTTGTTTTTTCCCTCAAGTCAAAATGTCTGCAGTGAAAAAGGTCTGCGGGATAAAAACGAATAATGTATGTTGTCATTTACACAGGGGACTTGTCGAATACAATACAATATTCAAGATTTCCATATTCAGTCTCTGCATTAGCAGGTGGAGAAGATGCGCAGTGGCACAGCACATTATTCATCATTGTTATTTTTTGACATGGCAAAGGATGAACAGAGATCTGCGACCACCTCACTTTCACTTTCACACTGCTACCCTTGCTGCGACTCCAGATTGACTTCAAAATCCCTCCGCTCACCTTTAAAGCTCTGCCATGGCATTCAGCTGCACTGCACCCGAGCTGTGAGACTTAAACACTATAAGAACATTAAAATGATGCCTCAGAGTGGACAAGTTTAAGCTGGCCTATTTACTCTGAAGAAACTTCTCTCTGTCTAGTTGGCCTCTGTGATTCTTCTGTGCGCTTATCTGTCTTTCACTGTGGCAGACACACCGTGGTCTTTAACATTTATACGTTGTGGTTGTAACAGTTTGTCAAAATGGCTTGATGCCTTTAGTTTTTCCTGTGGTGACTTTGACTGATATCCAACAAATAAATAAATGCATTATCCGCGAGGATGAGACAAACTCAAGTAATAAGGTGATTGGACATGTTTTAGGACTACTAGAAAGGAGCTCATACAAGGTCTATTGTAAAATGCTAAATCTTTTTGTTATTTTATGTACCTTGAAACTTAATGGGATGAGAGAAATAGCATCTATATTTGCAGGGAATTTCTATTTTGTTGTATAGATATACAAAGTGTATACAGTATGTGCTACTGAGGGATACAAAATAGTACTCTGCTTCAGGTCAATACTGCACACCTAAAAGAAACATGAATTAGATTTTTAGTCGAAAAGAAAACTGGAGAGGATCCTTGCAGCTTGCTGCCAACCTGCAATGCCCCCCTTCAGAGCCCCATTCCCATTTTTCTTAACCTCTTTCCAAAATACTTTCTCCTCTAAAAATCTCTTTCAATCAGAAAACCTCTCTCCATCACTTAACATATCCTCTTTCTCCATCTCAATCCACTCTGCAGAAAAGCTTCTGGCATCGAAGAAAAAGAAGAAGAAAAAAACAGAAAGCCCACTGTCAGCCACTCTCTTCCTGTCACACCCATTGAAACATCGCTCATCTGTCTGCCCAGAAAATAAGCTGTCAGGATGGAGAAAGCCACTTGTCTAAGGATCATATTTATGTAAGAGTTGTGTCTGCTTCCAATTTCACGTAGGCGCAACATCTTTCACCTTCACACTCCACTCCAGGAAATTCATGTATTTTCCCCATGTGATTGCAAATTGCTCCTGCACTCCGCGTTCCTCACTCTTACTCCCGCTGCCGCTGATAGATCAGGTCCATGTTCCTGGCAGCTGTAGTTTCCATATGGATCAATGGCGGTGTATGCTGATCACAGATGACTATGAATATTTGATGCTGCAATATTATTTTGTTGGGAACACAATAAATCTGGAGTAATCTACACTCAATACAGTCACATGTCAGCCATTTTGCTCACAAAGACTGTCTTGGGTGTATGGGTGGAGGTTTTGACGACAGGTTTGTTCAAGTTATATTACTAGGCTGCTTGTTTGATTAAATAACCTCTGTTATGACTCTCACAGTCTATTGAAGGAGGACTTCAGTGGAATGTGTTGGGACATCACAGAGAGAGATCGGGTCAGGCTTTGTTGAAGTCCATGGGATAATATTAAACTTAATTCTTCTCAATGCCTCTGCACTGCCATCCTCTAGTCTCCTGATATTTGAAAAAAAAAAGAAAAGACAGGAATATTCATGCTGGATTCAAAACATGAACTCAGTGGTTAGGTAGACACATCTATATTTGTTTTTTAAGGATTGCTTATTAATTCTATGAGTTTGGCAAGTTCTTACACACATAGCCTTCAGCATTTTGCCCGCCATATTGTTGAGTTTAGCTCCGTTATGACAGGTGTGTGTTGCAGAGGGCTTGTACAGGATGCTTTTTGGTTTGTCACCTTCATGCCCAATTAGTTCCTGTATCATGGGTGGAACATCTGACAAGTGGAGACTGCTGGAGAGAGCCAGACAGGTGGTGCAACCCCGGAGGGAAAGATTTGCAGAGGCATACAAATGTATGCTTCTTATGTTTAGTCCTTTGAATTAAAGATAATTAGTCTTTAGGTTGTGTTAGTGTGTTTCTCTTTTTTTCCTCCCAAATTTTCACTTAACTAAAAATGGTTACAGGTGCAATTCAAATGATGTAGTTGGAAG
>JBCAUF010000001.1:10891343-10913418 GCA_038406115.1 Haemulon aurolineatum | reverse complement strand
GGATGGATTCTTCATCCAGTGAAGTGCTACTAATACCCCAGACAGGGACTTCTGGCGCTTTGATCAGGATGTCTTTCTATCCTCAAATTCTGTAAAACCACACTGATATTCAGCAGTAGACTGTCACTTTCTTCACCACGGCAACATATTACAAATCTTTCAATAATATATTGCTGCCTTTAAATTCTACAGCGGGTGGTCAGCTCTAATCCTCATATTCCTTAAAATGAAAACGTGGAGATTATTTTCTTTGACAAGCTCCCTTCAGTCACTTTGAGCACTTACCTCTTGGTAGGGTTTATGATTAATATTTTGTCTTTAACCCCTCCTGACTTGGATCAACAGCTATGTTTGCAATAGCCAGAGGAAGTTAATTTGGAAAATCAACAAATTAATCAGCTCAGGAGGAATGCTCTGTGTGAGGGTGAGAGCTGTTGTCTATCGGCAAGGCCTTTGCTGTACATTTGGCCGGACAAGAAAATCCCCATGGCAGCACACTGGAGAAGGGCATGATGGAGCAGATGGCTACCCCCTTACTCTCTTCACTCGTGCTTGCCAGACAGACGATGCTACAGGTGTGACAAGATGTCCAAGCTGGATCAAGGCCCAGTCCCAGGTGTCCTCCCCCCTCCCTGCTCACTTGCTCCTCAGTCTCTCGCTGCAGTTCTCTCCCAATTCAATCTTCTTCTCCTTCCCATCCTACCTTATTTTGCTTTCATTTCCTTCCTTTCAATTCCTTCTCCCCTTTGCTTACCCCAAGCCAAAGATCAGTTGGCTACATTCACAGGCCAGGTGAGGGGAAGTCAACTGCAGCCAAGGAGAAAGCTGACATATCTGTTAGCCTGAGGGGCCTGTCCAGGTGGCTGCTCCAGTAGGTAACAGCCAGTTGCTGACAGGAAGCTTGGCAAATAAAGAGGAGATGATGTGGCTGTGATGCTTTTCCAAGCCAACATGGAAAGCTGCTCAAAAGCAAAGGTATTGTGAGAGTTTCTTCTTTTTTTTCCTTTGCCTTTGTCTTGCCATTTCCTGTCAAACTACAATCCAATGTGCACTTGTTGTGAAAAAAACGAGTGATTACATCAGTTATTATATTAGTGATTACTCTGTCATCACGGTGATAATTGTTTATTGGTCATTACCAAGTGGAATAAAAACAGAAGGCAATATTATCCTTGCAAATTAAACAACTCACAAGACTGTCTAGAGCAGCTTTGTCAGATTTTTCATAGGTACAGTGATGAGTGTTTTTTTCAATCAAAAGCAGCCCAGCTTCGCCAGAAAAATGACACTGGTCAATTGTTAAAGTGGGTTATAATGCCAGATGTATAGACTGGCGGCAACCTTCAGTGTCTGTAATAACTATGATGGGAACAAAAGAGAAAGAGGCGAGTTTGGGATGAATGTACAGATAATAGAGCCCTCGGAGGCAAGCTGATTCATAATTTTAAGTATATGAATAAAATTTGATTTGATTTGATGGGCGCTCACGCACATGACAGGGTCCATGTCCTGTGTGAAAGGTTTGATTAATTTTATCTAAATTTTGTCTGAATTTTATCTCATTTTTAACCCTAACCAGCATGTATGTCATTCTGGAGGTTGATGGCAAACAACCTATTCTGTTATTTTGGTATGAAGATGTTCTGGCTAAATGTTATTGCTAGCATGCTAAAATGCTCTAGAACCATGACACAGGCTTGGAAAAATAGAGGAGCAAGGTGTGACTGTATACTGTATAGGTCACTTCCTACCTTCCAGACCTCAAAATATCTTGAAATATGAGTTTAGTGAAATATTATGTTACCATTTTCTCATATTTCTATTTCTCATATATTTATTTGCATGCAACAGCACAGTATAAGGGAGCATTTAAACTCACAATGACAGGAAATGTAATTCAAATTCAGTGACATCTTGAAGCCTTTCAGGCTATATTGTGTGCAGAACATTGTCCCATAAAATATCTTGGGGCCCATTTTCATGCTGGTGCAAATCAACTGCAGTGACCTTGCACTAGGGAAGTATCAATTTCATTGGCTGAAAGCAGATTTTTCTTGAGCCTCCACCCGCTTGGTGATTTTATGATACTGCTCGCTCTAACACAACCAAAGGACAGTAGAACATTGCTTTTTAGGGGAATGAATGCAGCTGATTTGATGTGCATGATTGATGCCAGCCCACGCCTGCTCCTGGTTCATTTTACCCAAACTGTTCTCACCAAACACACGTTGTTCACACTTAAATGAACCTGCTCTATGACCCTTTGCCATTGCTAGCACTCGTGAATTCACTGGCAAAAATATGGCCCCTTAGGTGAAGAGGTTTTACAGTTTTTACAATCACAACAGATTAAATGTTGGAGTGGCATTCACACAGGGAATGCTCTACATTTGCTCCACACAACTTTTAATTTTAGTCCAGCGACATATCTCAAAGGAAGCATAGAACTACCCACTACATTTTATTGTCCAGAAGTCTGAACTTGTCCGTGAGAGTGAGAGAGAGAGACGTGACTGAAGAGAATAGAAAGAAAAGGGTCAGGAGAAGCCTGCAGGAAGGATTCAAAATGGTTGGGAGTACACTTCTTATTTGAGTCCCGCAGATTGAAAAATTGATGGAAATTGTATTTCGTCACAGTTTAAACACGACTGAGGTAATGGTTGTTGATACCAAACATCTCTCTGCATATTAAGTGAAAAATATGGAACACACTCTCAACAGTGTTATGAAGACTTACAACAATGAATGAATACCAGAAAATCCACACAGTAAATGCAAAATTTGTCTTTGACTGCACAGCTCCCCCTCAGTGTAGTAACATAAACATTAGATAAATGGCCACAGATTAGCTTTTTGTCCCAAACAACCCATGTCACCATGGCCAATCTTAAAAACAGCAGGTGTTAAAACCCTGCTAGCCCTTGAGAATAAGTCGACTAGGAGAGGCACAGAACTGAGTGGCACCTCAAATGGCAACTACAATTAACAAGGCTGAACAACATAACATGTTTAATGGAGCCCAGAGCCTAAGCAGTGATTTGAAACTTAGCAGTGAAATGCAAGCCACTGTTTGTGCGCTAAAAGCAAAGGAACACATTTCAAAAGCCGACATTATCCATTTATATAAAATATAGCTGTTGTTACATCATGCTGTTATTTCAGCAGTGGATTTGAAAAACAACAATGGCACCTGCTTAATGAACACTTTATTGTACCACAATATAACTATTAATTTGCAAAGTTTAATTCCCCAACAGTAAACAATATACTTCATTGGTCATACCTAAAGAGGAAAAATTGATGAATGTATTTTTGCTACTTATTAAAATAGTAGTGGTCTGGGGTTTCTTTGTTTTTTATTATTTTTTCCCTGTGTTCGTGCAGTTTGGAAAGCACTCTTTGTCACTGCTGACTCCACTGCTGATCCAGGAGGGGGATAAAGAAACATGTTCCACCTCCATTCCACAGGGTGCTACCAACCACTTCATTTCACCCTGCTAACACATACAGAAGGAGGTCACTCTATCACCACCTCCTGTCGTCCTCCACGCAAGTATCTCAGTGGCTTCCCACTCACAGATAGTACCAACTGCGGTTTGTTGGAACCAAGTAGGAGTTACTTAATAATGGCAGGGACTCCTTTCAAGGCAGTCCATGGCTTGTGATTTGTAAGCATGCATAATTACATCCACAACCCTCCTTTAGGTCTCTGGTGTCCTCATAGTGCACTGCTGACTGTATTGGTTCACCTGTCTCCATTAGCAGACTTGGGATGCTGAATGCTGCCAACTTTATGACATCCCAACATTTGACGACGTTTTTGAGATTGTCTTTTTTTCAAAAAAATCTGTTTATACATTGCACTAGTCTGTCTCATATTGGCATTTCTTTTGAAGAGGTTCCGGCTGTTTAAGTTGTTTTGGTGCTTGTAAATTAAAGCCCCTTTAATTCGCAAAGCCTTGTTTACTGAAAAGAGTTTTGGCAACCCATCATCCCACTAGGTTAGATCTCTTGGCATGCGAATGGAGGAGTGGGTAAACTAGTAAAAACAAATTAGATTCAAGTCTAAGAAAAATGGGAAAGCAAATGCCCAAAGATTGGCGGAGTGCTGCCTCACAATTGCTGGTATCAAAAATAGGTGCTCTTTGGATCCAAGGGCATACTATGAGACCAAAAAGGAGGACAGGGAGGTTAAGCTTGTACTTTGCTTTGGGATCATCAAGTCAAAACCAAGCAATACCAAGGCAGACTGCTTTGCAAAAATTTAAAATCCTTTAATAAATGGGCTCAACAGCTGATCACAAAGCAAAGTACAAGTCTAACCCTGCTTTCTTCTTTTTTGGTCTCTACGAACACTGGGCTTAGGCTCTTTCCATAATCTACCTTGTCTTTATTCCAGGTATGACCATATAAAGAAACATTCACAACATGGATGATAGACACAAAGACAATACAACAACATGGAAACACTGTAAAAGACTTACTACAAAGCTTTTTTGAACATAGCTGACATTATGAGAAATTCAAAGACAATGAAATGTAAACTGTATGCAGTGATGTCACATAAACACAGCCATGACTAGATAAATTAAATTAAAGCAAGATCACTGATATGAATTGAACTATCTGAATTCATGTCAAAGAGTAAGATAAGACTGGATTTCATCCTGGTCCCCGAATCTTGATGCAGTTATTATCTGACACACATCTATCATTAAATGGTAATCTCACCTGCTCAAGTGAATTGAAATAAAGCCATGAATGCTGCTGAGATTGGCCTAGCTGCTTGACGTACGCACACACACACACACACACACACACACACACACACACAATATAGACACTCATACTTTGGACTTAAGTATGCAGAGCATTTACACAGAATTTGAGAGCAAAACTATCTACAACTTGCCCAGAGGCTGGAGAGTGTTCAGTGCTTTAAATACTTTATGTTCATTAAAAAAGTTCAGTCTAAACCGTATAGCCAAATTATTATTTCCAAAGTTGGGAATGTAGTTGTCTCTTGGTGTGACACCAATTAGCATTTAAGACTTGACTCTGACTGAAGCACGGACAGAGACACAAAGTGTGAAACTGATTAAATAAAACCATGGATCATCTCTATGGTCAGCAGAAAATAAGTATGTTCTGACAACATGAATGGATGCACCTTGTCTAAAACACATAAATTACTGACTACAACAACTAAATTACGATTGTGTTACTTTCATTTGTTGAAAGATATATCACCAAAAGAATTTAGAATGTGATTCTTCTGTTAAGGGAGGGTCGAAAAAATATTTCCATGTTTGCTATAATTAGTTGTAAAAATCTAAACCCATGTAGAAGTCTCTGTGTGTAAGGCCTCATCAAAAGTTGTCTTCCATAGTTACCTACTGTGTTTCCTCACCTCCAATCACCTTCACACCTTGCTGCTGACTGTAAGCAGATAACAGTGATGGTGCACAGATCTGAGGGTCCTGACTTTAAATCAAAGGTTATACTATTTAATGAGGAGCACAAAGCTGTGTTAGAGGGAACTGCAACAACCTGGATCCAAAAAATCACAGAGATACAGTATGGTTAAAAGGTTGAGGTAAGCATAGAGATAGAGGTGCTGCAATACTGTAACTACATCTGAGACCTTCATCTCATCATATCTCCCCTGTAGCACATGAAATGCTCTGAATGCTCTGCCACTAATAGAAAACCACACTACAATGTAAAGTCAATTCAAAATCACAAATGTGTTTTTGCGCGAGACTGTATTCATCTAAATAATAATGTTAAGGATTTATGAAGGTCATTTTATTAGACTTCTTTGCCCCAAATTAAGAAATGCTGTGATGTAGAAAGACACATGTAATGCCAGTACCTTAAGCTTTTGATCACTCAGTGATTAATTTATATGTTTTTTACATGGAAGTTTGACAAGCTTGTAGTGCAAAGCGTGGGAAGAGAAGTGCCAAAGGTTAATCTAATTTCATTTTTTATTTCAGAGAAGTAATTACAGGGATTTGACATTAGTGCATGAATGCTCAAAGGGTCTACACTGAAAGTAAAAGGTATGGTAAAGACAAAACAGTCAAAACAAAGAGCAAGCTTTTAATGAAAATATATTATTCATACTTGACAACTAATCATTTGTCCAGGCTTAGGGGAAAAAATCTCAAGGTTAATCACTGGTTCCTTTTGCAGTTATTAAGCATATCTAAAATTATTTACTACATCTTATCAGAATTATGTTCCTGTATTATAATACAGTAGGGGAGAAAAGGACAAGGTCTGCCCCTACTGTAAACCTTGGACCAAATGTAAAAGCTTTTTGATTGCAATTACCTGAACTTAAATACATCAACGGACAGTACTGGAAGCCTACTACACTCATGGCTAAACCACCTGTACTGTATACATTGTCGAAAACACTCCCTATCCCTGATTACCTTCAATCCACAATGAGCTAACCTTAAAGAGAAAATTTCAATCATCCTTAATGGAACATTCATAGATTTTGCTCATATAAACACACATGCATTATCACAGCTCCTGTTTATTTCTCTCTTTCTCTCTTTCTTTTGTCCACATGCATGCAGACTCAGATGGACAAAACAGACATAAAATTGAAGTGGAAGATAACAAACCCAGATTTTTTTTTTTTTCATGATGCACAAAATGCCTTCCTTCAATTATAGGACCCAATGAAAATGAAGAAATATACCAACGTTTTGTCTTGTCTACACTTTAGAAACTTCACACATTGTGATTTCAGGATTTATTTCTCACAGCTCTTCACTTCCATTTGAGCAGATTGGATGCAATGGTTCCACTGAGCAAACAGCAGATAGTATTTGACATTTATTCAGGGGCATTGCAGTGTGAAGGTTATCGGTGGAATTTTTTAGGCTTGTGCCATATCTGATGTCTTTCTCTCTAGTAAGCCGTACATTTGAGTTGAAAGGCATGTTCCTTCTTGTAGTTAGATATCAGCTTCTTTCTGTTTCACTGGACTGGCAAATGGCTTTAAGGCTGCAGATAATATATGTCGCCAAGTGACATTACAGTTATGTGATGATTTACATTTACAAGGTTCGGCTTGGTTAGCTGTGGGTTAACATTACCTATGTCTCTGTACAAGAGTACAACCTATGACTGTTGTTGTACTAATTCCGAGATATCACAGCTCACGCTTAATGCATTTCTTTCCTGATCGTAGCATTGCTGTCAGTATATGGATTGAATGGAACATGAAATGACTGATTTTATGGAGCAAGAAGTTGTGAATATAACATTGATTTATCATTCTCTTATTACACATTCAGCAGTTACGGAGCGACAATATCGTTTATTTGATCAAATTTTTTCCATACTGTCATTTCAAAAATTGTTACAGCACAAATATGAATAATAGCTGGTTTAAGTCACATGGCATTGTCTTCTTACTATACAGTGTAAAACTGATATTTTCATAACTATCTAAGATAATCACTAACTGTTTCAAAATTATATGTATAATTACAAGCACCGATCTGATTTATCTGCAGATAAGAGTGCCAATCATCAAGAAAAAAATCCCTCTCAGAGCCATCATCATGTGAAACCCTCATTTTATTGTCTCTGCCGCTTTGTCCAAACATTGTAGTTTGGGCAGTACAACAGGATTACCGCTTGTAGAAAGGGATATCTTCATAGCGAACATCCGTCACTTTGGCAGAATAATTAGGCCCGAGTTATTTTGGGACGGCTGTGATGAATACATATGCAGCAGTAATAATAGGAGCTTAATTCATGAAAACAGTAACAGGACATTTGGATGGTTCAAGTGTGTCTTTAAATCAATATCTAGGACTATTAATTCTTCAGTCCTTATGCTAAGCATGATTAAGTGCAGTGCGGGTAGCACTGGCTCACAAAATGATAGTGAACAGCAACCCAAGATGATATGATATAGATAGAACATAATCAGTTTTTATTATAAAAGTGTCATTTGCAAACAGGCAACAATTTTGTTGGAGATCGGATTCCTAGTCATAAAAATGTTGACTTGAAAATAATGTGTTACATCATTTAAATACATGAAAAATTAGATATAACACACAAAATAATGTCAGTTAGCAAAGGCATGAAGCTGTGGTGAAAACAAAAGCAAAAAATGATGTCAGCATGCAGCTGTATGTCTCCCTGGTGTGCCTCTCCTTTCTTTTTTCGCTCTCTCTGCTGTCCTGACCCTGAAAATTGAACCCTGTACTTGTACTGTACGTATGTAGTCACATAAACACAAGCATTACAGACATACCCTCACATGAAGTTTTCCTGAAGGTATTTGTTGAGCACAGCTGCACATCGGACATGTACAAAGGCCTTCATCAGCGATGACACAGCAGTAGGTCCAAGTGTCTTGCCACGCCCTCACATCTTTACACTTCTTCCACTTTGTCTTTTGTTCCTCCTCCCAGCACCACTGTTTCCTACTTCCTAACCTCCAAGTGAGGAGCAAGAATTATTACTTGTGTTCTTTTTTTTTTCTTGGTCTTCTGCACAGTCATCCTTGTGTTCATGCTTGCTGACCTCCACCCACTATCAGCTTGTGACTTAACACCATTAAATTGTCAAGCTTTTCAGACCATCTGCTGAGAATTCTTCAAACCTTCTCTGATTCATAAATGAATAATTGAATGGTTAGTGAATAGCACACATAATAGCACAGTGATGGGCACATAAACGCAGTAAGCACATGTATATTTTTTTAAATAATTCAGATATGTCAGGACTTTTCACTCTATGGGTATAGCCTGAAATGATTTGTGATAAATACCCAAAGTTTTTTTTAAATTCCACGATCAGCTGCAATCTGATTGGACATGAGCAATTAAGAGCAAAATCTTAGACTAAAATCACTGAAACCTTGAAGATCAATTGAGGAAATAAAGAAAACAATCACATCAATAATAGACAACGATGACTGTGCAGTTGGACCAGTAAGTATATATGTATGAATGAAGCTTGTACAGCAGGTGACAAGCATTAGATTTTAATTGAAAGTTGAACTCTAATTGACATGACAGCATAGTGCACACTATTAATACTACAGTATTAGCAGGACAGCTAAAAATCCACCCTGTGTAATGCCATGCTCATTAACCCATGATAATGCTATAAAACCACCACTCCTGACATGTGCATGGCAATTAACTCACTCATTAGATGTAACTCATTAGTAGTGGTTAGACCAAAAAGACTTTGATGTCAAACAAAACACACATAGGTGTATGTTTGTGTGTGCATTTGTGTGGGAGAAATAATTACAAACTGTCAAATTCAGCGAGTTCTGATTTATCACCTATCAGCACTTGAACACCAACAAAACGCCATCCATAATTCCTTAAGAACACATTGTTCTAGGGCATAATGTGCCTTATAACAGTGTTGTGTTGTGGAGGAGTGAGAAAATAAGAAAAAAGGCTCATTACAGTGTGGTCGGTGTCTGTAGCAGCAGTACAAAACAATTCTCCTCGCAGACAAGCGTCGCTTTCACTGTATCTGATGCTCCTAGTTTTGAAAAGAACTGGTACGCTCATGATCTACAAAGACAGAGCCATCCAATAACAATGTAAATAATAATTTAAAAAATCTAAATTTGCTGCAATGTTTTTTTTTTTAATTGATCCAAGTCTGACAAAGTTGTCTTTTTTTATCCCCGTATTACAGGACAGGTATGGTAGTTGCCTCAGGGAAGAGGTCAGTTTTCATTTGATAGAGTGATGTTTGGATTTCACTTAGACCCATGTTTCTCCTGGGGTTGATTCAAAGGACAGTAAATGTAAAACTGACTGACACATGAAATACCTCCTCTGCCTTACATGTACAATCCTGCAATCTATCTATGGAGCGTAAAATATTTTTGTCTGTTACCACTGAGTCAGTCTGATGAAATGCTGATGAAATGTACCCTTTCCATTTTCTTCCTTTGGAAAGAAAGAAAGATTGCTGTTTTGGTTCTTGGTGGGACTGTGTGGCAGCCACCTAGTTGGACAATGTCAAGGCAATTCACCATATTTTGCTGGGTAGTTTTAGATTGTGGATATTTTTCTGATTTCATATTGGACAAGTTGCTGATGTCGTTGCAAAAGTTTTTGCTATGAAGAATGTAATATATATTTCTGGAGTGAAGCATGTCACCATGGCTAAGCTAGTTGTTGATGGTCATATGCTAGGTGCTAGTTATTTCATAGATGGTTTCCAATCCAATCCACTTTATTTATGTAGCACGATATTAACAAACACGAGTGCTGCACAGCAAGATAAAAAGCACAATAAATAACACGATAAAACAATAGACACAATAGGACAAGATAAAATAAAATCAGATAAAAGCAATTACAATATGATTTTAAAAATCACTTTTGTTCTCTATTTTTAAAGGGTTGAAATATGAAATACAGTATATGACTTGTGGGATTGGCAGCATGTTTGGAGGCACATTTGATAGAGTTGGCCTGAGTAACAAAATAATTTAATGACTAACACAAGCTAAGCTACTAAATAACCCTCTCAATAAGCAACAAAATGTACAAGCAGCATTTGATAATGCACAAGCTGCTAAAGTAACAACTGTAAGACTAACTTAATAAAACTTTTTGTTTTGAAAAAAATGCTTCTTCTATTTTCTCCATAACAAAATGATGTGTATTATTGGCAGATGCATATAGAGATAGAGGTATAGAAAGAGAAGGCTAGACTGTGGACAAAGGTGCATCCAAGCTGAATAAATTTGTTCTCTTGTCCTCATTAACGGCAACATCTTACAAGAAAAAGTGAAGGGAGTGTCTAAGAGTCTTTGTATGAATGTCTTTAGATAAAGTTTTTCAATTCTGGAGACAACAATGTCAAATTGATCCAGGTTTGCTGTTTTCATTTAAACAAAACACAACTTGTGTGTCTTGTTTATGGGCATTTTCACAAGAACTAAAGCTTATTCCTACCTTTACCCAACATACTGTAGTATGATAAAATTTTACTCATTTTGAAAGCAGCCAGATAAGTAGTTATAGTATGCACCCTAATAAACATCTCTATATATTCTGTCAATAGCGTATTAATTAATGATCTCATGATCATTGCTATGAATCACATAGTATTATATGATTGAGTGACAATAAATTGATTTTTTTTTGTTTGTGCTGGAAATAAGGCAATTGTATGGTCTATATCTATATATTTTATTTATGAATCTTTCTCTTGGTTTCATCAGACAGAAAGCTGCAGCACTGTAATGCTAAGGAGGCTTGACATGTTTGAACATCCCTAAGTAAAAGTGTGAGGTGACAAAAACACAGTATATACAGTATTTTTAGCTCTGTAGCACATAATCATAAGGATTGTTTTCAATCCTTAGAAGCATTTAATGGCACTGGTAGATATTGATTTTTTAATATTTCAATGCTTTTTGTTTTAAGACGATAGCAAAGAGTGATAATGGCATGAAATATGTCTTCATCCTCAGAAAAGAAAAGGAAAAGTGGCAAACAGGGACATTGAGATGAGTCAAACATTCCTATCATCAGTTGCCATGGTGAGCTGAGAACACAGCTCTCTGTGCCTCAAAGCAGCCCATTAGTATGGCACAAGAGAGTGCCCCACTGCTTTTGCCCACTGTCCATTTTCAACCCTTCACACTGTCATGACATTCCAAAGTGTGTTGCATTGTCTGTTGTCATGTAGGTCCGATTAAGGTGCAGTTACTCAGATTCTGAATGAGGTGAATTTGTAACTGTCCATATATATCCATAATAGCACAATTTTGAATTGAAAACATCCACGCCAACTAAATTCCAGTGAGGTGACCTTCCAGTTGGGTGTACAAATAACATCCAAATATACTGTACCCTGATTTTAATGGTTTAGAAGCCAGGAATTTAATTAAAAATGTCAGGTATGTATCTTGTTGTATGCAATGGAGCCATGAAGACAGCCAGTCTTCATGCATTGAGTTATTCATCCATTTTCCATGCTCTTCAGCGTTGATATATGTGTTGTGCGTTCTACAAAAAATTGGTTGACATTCTTGAAACAAAGGAGAAATTTCGTGAGAATATTTGGAATAGACATAAAAGAGATATTTTCTACTTTTGTGTGTATTGAGAGTATATTCAAAGAAACAGCCCCAATATTTTGCTAAACTCAACCAAGTCTTTCTTCTTAAACTATGATCATGATTTGTTTCTTAACTGCCTTTGCAGGTCTTTGGGAGTAGACTGCATATTAAATAAGACAAAATAAATAACTAACTCCAGAGGGAGCTGTGCTTGAGTCATTGACAGCTGGCACTAAAGACTACAAGTTTGAAAATGAAACTGAAAGTTTGAATGAAGCAAGCTTACCAAACCTCAGGGTTGCATTAAACATTACCAGTGCACGGAACATAACACATCCAAGTCTCAGACTAAACTGTTAGCATTCAAGTTGCATTATGGGTCATAATAGTAGGCTACAGGTTTTGGGGACCAAGGATCCATATAAAAGTAAAAGGACCTAGCTAAAGAATGTAGTGGTAAATCTAGGGAGAAAAAAAAAAGAAATGTTTTTGTTTTTTTTATATTCTCGAAGGAACTGACAGCACAGACAATAATGACAATAATAGTATGTTATCATTATTATTATTAGTAGTAGTGGTAATAGTACAGATGAAAAACAAGTCTGTGTCTGTGAGTGTCTGTTTATGCACATGTGTGGCTCTCTTTTCCTGACTTGCATTTGCAATCCTGTGCCTGGTTTACCTAGAGTTCTTTAACAAACATTGCATAGTAGATAAAATTTTACCAGCCAGATTTTTGTGAGAATATCATACTGGTTTGGAATTTCTGGAAAAAAAAGCCAGAGTTCAGAGCCAACATGTAGTGGTCATTAGAGAAAATGCATATTAAAACACTTCAACCATGTATGCTTGATTTCCCAAGTCTCTTATGAGGAGCCCTTAAAGCTATTTTTGGTTTCCCTGTGATAAAAAATTTTAAGATTTTCATTCAGACGTACAGAGTTTTTGCTTGACAGCTTCAACTGTAGATCAACTTTATTATTATTTCTGTTTGCAATAGCATGTGGTTTTATACTTCCTTAACCTGTACCACCACTGATAGGATCCATGGATAAGAAGAGGCCAATTACAACACTAAGCATGCTCCACTCTGTTAGCTGCATAAGTGCATATCTTGCTCTCAAGGAACTTCTGCCAGAGCTTGGCCAATGAACATTACTTTTTGATAAAGCATGAGTGGGAAAAGTCTTCTAAGACTGACCAAAACGTGGAGTTTTTCTTGGAGAAATACAGTGAATATACTGGTTAACCTTCTAGTTACGGACCCATTTCGATTAAACATCGCTAGATTCTGCAAAAGTTACTAGCCCAAAGGTAAATATTGAATTTGGACCAATACTTAATATCCAGTTTTTCTCTCAAAAATGCATTGTGTTTATCTCTGTATGGAAGATTTAAAATGCTTTAAAGGTCCCATACTATGCTGTTTTTCAGCAATTTCACACAGCTGTCAGAGGTCCAACAACACTGTATTCGAAACGTATTGCCCCAAACCATCCGTTGTCCTGAATTTCAGCTGTCTAAAAGTTGCTCAGGTGAGCTCTACTGAGAACAGGCTGTTTCTGTGCCTGTGCCTTTAAATGCTACTGCTCCGTTTATCAACACTATACGCCCCTCTTAGGGAGAGGATGCCACTTACGCTAGCGGTAGCATGCACTAATGTTTATGGTTGATGTATCGCTATGACTATGGAGTGTTTTTGCACAGAGAAGTCCTTTCGTTACATCACAAAAGGAGCTGAATCTGAACAGCCCGTAGGAGCACCGTTTTACCAGTGGGTGGGCTGCAGAGACAATGCAGGACTTTGCTCTCCTCATTCAGTCCACAGAGTAAAGGTATGGTACCATATATGATAAATTATGTTACGCATATGACAGGAAAAAAGACCTGATTACCATCAGTATTGTCACGGAGTTATCATGAGAAATCAACCACATTGTGACATTAATCTCTCTCAAGTCCTTCAGATATTTTAAGACTGGTTCCCATACTTTTAAAAAAAAATGCCTGCCAATCAAGTAATTCTGTAATTCACCTCACCTTCAAAGCTAGTTTTTCTCTTAATTTCCTTGATTGCCTTTAGAATGGCACATTTCTTCTGCTCCACTGCTTGTGTCAAGTACCTTTCTGGCATTTCCAAGGGGGGTTGCATTTCTGGTGTCCTACTCCATTACGATGGTGCACTCACGGATGCTAATCTCCAAATGGCAAAACTTGCATCCGTGCTTTTGTCATCTCAAAGATAGGATATAATCCTCCTCTTAACACTTTTCTCACTATCTCAATTGTAGATGACACCATGCTACCACATCTAACTCATTTTCTACTCATTGTTTTGCATTAAGATATCCAGAATGCTATTGTTGGTCCTCTCATCTTTCAAATCTGTGCCCTTCCTAAACTTCCCTGCCTCTTGATCCTCTGACTACCTTTCAGTTTCAGTGACACTTTTCATTTTATTTTTCATGGTGCAAGTTTATTCTGCTCCTGTCACATCTTGTTGTTGTTCTTGCCCACAATTTTCTGTATATGCATAGTTTGCCCCAGCTTGTGTGTGTGTCACTGACTTCACCATCCTCTGCCAATAGCTGTTACTGAGATTTAAATAACATATTACTCCCCAACTAATGCTGTCCACAGCAATGCTTTGTTTTCAAAGTAGACCATAAAATGCAACAAGCATTATTATTTCCAGCCTCTCAGTTTCTCTGTTTTAAAAGCTGCATTAAAGGAATAATTCACGCAAAAATGAAATTCGGTCATTATCGACTTACCCGCATGCTGATGAGAAGTCCAGTGTAGTTTTTATATTCCTCAAAGTGCCTCAGGAGGCTCCGGGGGTTTTTTAATGAGAGTCTATGGTAACCGAAATGAAAAGCTCCATAAAACTACTCAAAAACTTTGAAATATTCCTCCATACTGCTCGTGCGCTGCAATCCACGTGTCCTGAAGGGGCAACATCCAAAGTTTACTTGAAACATCATTTAGTACATTTTTATAGCCTGTGAGTAACTGCAGTTCGTTTGCCTGGAGGCGCACTCATGCACGTTCAGGCCCATTCAGGCATGTTCTCCCGAGCAGCAGCGTGCACTCCCATAGCCACACCCCTGTGTTTGCATCCTGCTGAGGGTAACTGCTGACACACAAACACAAGAGGGATCTGCCTGCACTAGTGATTTGAATGTTGTCTGGTGCGCCAATGGTAGTGCACACGCTGCTTGGGAGAACGCGCCTGAACGTCCCCAAGTGCGCCTTCAGGCTAACAACTGCAGTGACTAACAGGCTATTAAACTAAGGTCGCTTTAACACTAGCCTCGTTTGGGCTGGACTTCTGGACTTTTCAGTTGGGTCCGAACCAAAATTTCATGTGTGAACACTCCCCCAGTTCCCCCGCTGTTACTGATGTAATTCACTGCCTGTAGGTGCCGCTACCAGCATAACTAGTTAGAGAGAATGGGACAGAGGGTCTGTGAGCACTAGCAGCCCAACAGAGAGGAGGAGGAAGCTGACGCGTTATCATTTATCACACCAAAACATCTGAAACTACTGGCAAAAGGACCGGTTATGTCGGAAATCAATTCTACAGTCTTTAATGATTCACGTCCCATCCCTAAGCCTACTGGCTAGAATTCACGTAATGTTGAAAACATACCTCACTCATCTTCTGTGTAATAAATACACAGAAAACATATCATGGGCACCCATAAGGGCCAGTACCATATCAATATAATAGCTGAAAAAGCTATATGCTGCTGCTGCTCCATTGTTGATGGAAATGACAGAAAGTGATTTTCCCTCGCAAATTTTCTGACCAATAGCTGAATGACCTGCAGACCGCATGTCATTTGTTTAGAAAAAAGCCACATTTTGACAAAGGACAGTGTGAACACAGACCGGACCAAAACTTAATTATAACCCAGGTGTGAAAGCGACTTAAATGACGTTGTTTCGAGTAAACTCTGGATGTTGCCCCTTCAGGACACTTTGATTGCAACAGAGGAGCAGTATGGAGGAATATTTAAATGTTTTTTTAGTAGTTTTATGGACCTTTTCTTTTCAGTTACCATAGACTCTCATTATTTGGCTTTGCGGTCAGGACGAAAACCCTCAGAGCCTCCAGCGGCATTTTGAGGAATATAAAAACTACACCAGACTTCCCATCAGCATGCGGGTAAGTCGACAATGACCAAATTTCATTTTTGGGTGAATTATTCCATTGAGATTTAAAAAATATATATATATATCTTGTTATAGGACAAGAGAAAGAATACAAAACAAACTTACTGTTTCTAACTTTACTTTTTCTGCCTTAAATGTAAGAGTACAAAAATAGAACTTCGACAATGCAACACATTAGGTCCAAACAATTTTTCATAATACAATACAGTTTTGTTTTGTAACTGGTTCAGTCATCAGCTGACTTTTTATGTCCAATCATATTCATGCATTTTGTACAGGCAACTTTCATAACCTGACACTTATTTACTGTATCTTCATGCCAATGCCTTTTGCTACTGCAGTTCCTCCACCATCCCATCCGCATTTTCAATTATACAACACATCCAGCAGGAACAGAGCAACATAAGCATCGTAGCATCGGTGTCCCCTCTCGTTGCCTCTCAAATTTAAGTTCAATATTCACGCACAGTTTAACTGTGGCTTGTTTTGCCAATTTCTAAAGCTATTGATAACTTTTCATTGGACGGGTAGCATGCAAATAGCTTGTGTGAATGTGTGCAGAGGATTGGCTGCCGTTGCCAGTCTGAGTCCCACACTGGAATATAAATGGATCAAGCAGGACTACTAATCCTTTCCATATTAAAGGGAGTCATTTTGGTTCATTGTTAGAACAACTATCTATTGCCCAGGTAATAAATAGCTGCCTTGTTTGTGTTTTAACTTTAAGGGATGCAACTGATTCACTCACATGCCTGTGAGCCAATTAGTCATGTACTTAACTAACTGGCTTTACTAATTCAGGTGCAAGGAGCAATTGCCAGGCTAACTAGTGAGGGAACTGGAATAGGCCAGTGGAAGAGCATTCACCTGCTTGCCAGCTGGTGTGTGAGGATAGAGATGAAAGCAGGATAAATCTCTCTTTACAGTCTTGTTATTCCCAAAGCTTTTATTCTAAACTAGCAAAATTGATTTCACAGTTTTACACACTAATAAAATAGATATTCAATATGTGAGGGTTTCAACTCAAAAGCTCCAATACGAAAATGCAGCAAGAACCACAGTAAAATACCTCTGAAAGTGTTCTGTTCTCACTCACTATGCAGTATGTCACATGTGTAATGCTATTTGACCTTTTAACAATAAAGTTAAGTAGAGACCAGGAACAGGTTAAATGCTAACAATGTCCCCGTTGACTGGGAAAAAAAAACATCTTGCACACTGTCTGAAAGTATCACCTGCTTTGAATCGACTTGTTCCAGCTCATCATTAAAGCTGTATGATGTTAACCTCCAGTGAAATACCCAACCCAAGACTACATGTTTGTTTTGGCTACGCAATGTGATCAAATGCTAATATATTGTCTTCAGCCAGTAAAAGACCGAGGGAACATGTACAACCACCCAAACGAGTCGTAAGCTTGCAGGCAAACATCAGAAAAAGAATAAGAAATCAATGTGATTCATATTTTGATTTTATTTCACTTTGCATATATATATATATATAAGATGTTTTCTAGATTTACTTTATATTTAGTAAATGTATTTGTTCTGATTTATTAATAGTTGTTTGGTAGTATGTAAACTTGTGTTTGGTCTCATGCCTCCCTTAGATTGGTCTCTTAAGTAGTTTGCCCTGATTTGTGTCACCTGTCCCAGCTGGTATAAGTGCCAATGAGGTGACTGCTGTATTTCATCCTGAAGAGAGTAGTTTGCTAAAACACTGAGATTCAGTGGTTAAAATAAAGGCATCAGAATTATGTGTGTGTGTGTGGCATTCTTTTTATGCATGTCTTCAGCCTGTCATACTTACAGTAGATAATCACTAGAATGTAACTGTCCATGAGTCTGAGCAGTATTTGGCTGTAAAATATGAATTTATATGGCCAGTCCACCTGCAGGCCTATGAGGTTTAAGTGGTCACAGAAACAATTATAAAGGACAAAGTTAATGTTAGGGTTGAGGGAAAAGTGAGATGAGCAGATTAACATGACAACTTGTGGAATCAGCGGACAATATTTCAAGATATCACCCTACATTGGCTCAGCTCAGTTGTGTAGTCTGGGTTGCTTTAAAGGAGAAATCCGGTGTGAAATGGACTTGGGATGTACTGAAACATGATAACGAGTACAAACTTTGTCGAATAGCCCACCTCCATTCGCTCGCAGCATTACCAAATACAGCGCTTTTAGTCGATGCTCCCAACAGCCTTACAATGGTAGCGCTAAGGGCATAACGTTGCGCATGCAAAGAAATCGCTATTTTTACACGATTAACACGGCTAAAATTAGCTCCACACTTCATTGGTAGAATTCCAAGGTGCCCTGACATTTAAAACGGGGCACTTTGAAAGTGCATAGGTAGTTTATCAATAAAGACTGTTTATACACACTACCTGAGGTAGTTTTCCGGTTGTCGCCATCTTGAAACTAAGTCAAGATAAGTCATTTTAAATGTCAGGATCCATGAAGTGTGGAGCTACTTTGAACCGTGTTAATGGTGTAAAAATAGAGATTTCTTTGCATGGGCAATGCTATGCCCTTAGCGCTACCATTATAAGCCTGTTGGGAGCATCAGCTAAAAGCAATGTATTTTGTAATGCTGGGAGCAAACGGAGGTGGGCTATTCGACAAAAGTTTGTACCCATTATCATGTTTCAATACACCCCAAGTCCATTTCACACCAGATTTCTCCTTCAAGATAAGGTAAACCTGAGCAGTATATCACAGATTCTCTCAGATTCATGCCAGGGAAAAACTAAATGCTATTTGAGTTTTTCTGGAGGATTGTTTCCCCTACAATAACCTTTCAAACCACCCATCTAGTAATTTTGACATGCAAATGACCATTTTCCACATATATTGTTTGGGATCATGGGGGTTTACCCCCTATCCCAGCATGCAGTGGGTGAGAG
This sequence comes from Haemulon aurolineatum, assembly GCA_038406115.1. Taxonomy (NCBI): domain Eukaryota; kingdom Metazoa; phylum Chordata; class Actinopteri; order Lutjaniformes; family Haemulidae; genus Haemulon; species Haemulon aurolineatum. Next base: position 10,894,238 of record JBCAUF010000001.1, on the reverse strand, counting down.
GTGGGTTACACCCTGGACGGGCCAACATTCTCATGGGGTAACACATATATATACAAATAGACCTGCAGATAGTTTTAATTAAATCAAGTAACTTGCATGTATCTGGACCACAGAACAAAACCCATGCGTACACTATGATGTGCAAACTCTATATAAGGAGGTCCCCAACCAGGTGTGCAGGTTTATCGTAATAATTTCCATACGCAGTGGTAAACCAAAAACACAGAGGACAAAAAGAGCACATACTGAAAAAGTATGCACACAATAAGGAAAGATTATTTGCCAAAAAAGTGTATTGTTGGCTTCAGTTAAATGTGCTCTAGGGAATAATCGAGAAAGATAACCAACTCAAATAACCAAAGAAACCCAGCATATCAACATTTGACAACCAGGGGATGAGACTCTACAATCAATGATTACAGCACCTTTTAACAGCCTTTACTGATCTTGGTTGTGCTCTGTTTAGAGCAAGCCAATATGTTCTAAATCTTTCTACAGTTAATTCACTAAATTAGTTGTTTCTAGTTAACTTAATTTGGTTTCATTTTCATTGAACTGTTTTCCAGTGTCTGAATTGATGTTATATATCTTGTCTGTCAGTTTGCCCGTAGGCCCTGAACACTGGAGCTGGTTAATATGGCTAATAAGTTCAACTAGATGCAGCTGTGTTAACCTTGGTGTGGCTCTCTCTCTTGCTGTTTTTTAAAAGGCTTCAAAAAGCCAGCCAGAGTCGTCCTTGACAGGAAAGAAGAGACATAGCCTTAAGATCTGCTTTAAAATGGGGGCTGTTCAAAATAAAGCTCAAAGCAACATGACGCATAAAGTGGCTGTGAAGCATGGCATTTAACCATAGGAAATTATGCCTTTGTTCAGCCTCTCACATTTTCCGGCCAACTGATATATAATTATTTTAAGTCTCTATGCAGGCTTTTTTTTTTTTTTTTTTTTTTTGGGGGGGGTGATTTGTTTTTGTTTTTTGTTTTTTGGAGCGGGGGGAGGGGTTGGCTCTCTTTGGCAAAATACTTCTGCGAATTCCACAGGTACCATACAGCAAGAGTATAGTATTTGCCTTTCAATTTTGAATTTAGCAAATTATTGATGGTGAATTAGGTTAGAGTATTTGACACTTGTCTCAGTTTGACAGTAATGAGTTTGATGTGCAGGATAGTCAATAAAATAACAGTCACATGTGAAAACGTCACATGCAACTGACCGTTGCTATGAAATTTTGTAGAGCTAATCATGGTCCCCAGATGATTGACTTTTTGGCAATTCCCTTACATTTCCCTAATTTCACTGAGTGAAATATCAGCATCTGTTGGGTGGAAGGCAAATTAAATTTGGCACAGATCATTAAAGTCCTCAGAGGATGAATCTCCTGACTTTAAATTGCCAACAGTACTGTAGGTCAAAGTTTTCTATTATCCAGCTAAATATCGCAGTACCTACTCGATGGATTGGCATAATTGGTAGAGACATTCATGTTTACCAAATGATGTGTTGCAAAAACATCACATTTTAGTGTAATTTTTGCTTTGTACATTTCATGTTGTTTGTATTTAGACCATTTGTTTTCATTGAACAGAAATAAGAGAATCAGATTTGTTTTGTGTCAAGGAATCATCAATTCCTACCAAGATCACTGGTCTGCATGTAATTAGGGTTGCACTGGAATTAGTGTTTCATGGCAAAATCAATACAGTGCATTATAAGCTAATATGACAGTGATAGTCAAAATTTCTCCATCCAATTAATGGTCATTCACACAAATGGAAACAAGTGACATCATTGTCCGTAGAACAAAGGAGAGTGTCAGATGGGTGTAAAAGGGAAGAGACCACGACTGAGTTCAATAAGTACATGTAAGGGTGCAATTATGAAAATAAGAGGCACATTATAAATCATACTTGAAGCCCATAAGTTTTCAAGAAATAGGAAATTATAGAAATTCCTCTTATTAATACAGCCCTAAGGAAACAATTTCAGTTAATTTATCCAAAACAGCTAATTAGACTCTACCAGCGTATTGGTGGTACAAGTAAAAATGCAATAATCTGGAATAAACAGAAATATATTAGTTCAAAAACAGCTCTACCTGACTACATGTGAAATGATGCATAAATGTTATGAAATGCAGCTTGCTTGAATTATCTCTATTTCATCCAGAAAAAGAGCACCAATAAGCTGAGACAAAAACATGAAAAGAAAAAGAGTCTTTGAAAGCCTACAGGTTGTCCTCAGTGTTTCACCTGCATACTGTACATTTTTTAAATCACATTTCTCCAGATGCAAATGCCATTCCAGCGCACAGTGTGAGTGTGAGAGGGAGCAACCTATAGGTTTATGCAGCTTTGGGGACCAGAAGTGCCAGTGCAAACCTGACACAGCACAGCACAATTTTGATAAAGGTTGGAACAGGTTGAATACTGAGTGAGAAAAATATATTATCAGCGGATGAAATTTGGATGGGCTTTAACAACGGTCATCATCTCCTCTCAACCTCAAGGTAGTAGAAGACTGTAGGCTGGCTTCTGATATGAAAAAGCTGTTTCCATCTATACTGGATGGATTCACACTTATTTTATTCCCATCATTATCATTAAGTCAAAATTTTTGAGACACTATTTTTTACTCTAAGGTGTCACTGAAATTCCAATCTTTGTACCAAGACGACAGTAATTTGTAGTACATCAGATTTAGAGTTTGCCATTTCCTAGTCACATTTATTGTAGACCAGTGTTGGTTACTTTACTGTCATATTACATTTTACTTTCCCCCCACACGCTGCCAGCCAGCTCCTTTCCGAACTGAATCCAATTTTAATGGAATAATGATAAAGTGAATAGTGATAGTGAATAAGTGCAAACAGAACAATTGCAAAAACAAAATAGTAAA
>JBCAUF010000001.1:10858042-10877057 GCA_038406115.1 Haemulon aurolineatum | reverse complement strand
TGAGTGAATGACGTGCCACATTTATGCACCATGTGGGAGATGTGTATTTAGGTGGATGAGGTGGATGGTGGGCGTACAGAGCTTAGACGCGAGAGATGGGGGTTCGCATCCTGAGTACCACCTGTGGTTAGCCGTAGGCAACAAAAGCACCATGGTTGAGGTTAGGGAAGGTTGTCATTTCAGTTAAATGCTAATGAACATGCTGGGTCTCATGCTTCAAGTAACTGAGAACTTTTTTTCGATATCTATAACATGTATAACATCTATATTATATTAGGACCATAATCCTGAAGCCTAAAGATGACCATGAAGTCACTGCTTGAGAATATTGTATCACAAGATCGGACATTTCAACATTTTTGCAACTCACCAGATACTCTAATTAACAACATGTCCTCGTTATGTTAATAGAAAAAGTAAGCTTGCATTTAGATCCTCTGGAGATTACTCAAAACCCTGTAGGACTTGTTGTGTATTTTGCATGCCCAGGTGGTTAAACCAGGTGTTTTAGAACAGGTGCTAGCAGTTTGAGGACAATGGCTTTTATTTGTAGAGCTCAAAAGCACAGAAAGTCGGAGATAATAGGGTTTATAGGACAAACTAAAAAAAAACCAAAACGAATAAATTCAGTTCCCATATAAAATGGTGTGTTGGTATGCTAAAATTTCTTATGTAAAGCAAGGAGAATTTTGAGTTGAAAATGCTGCATCTGCTATCATATCCTACTCCCGACAGGAATAAAACTAAGGGGATGGGCTCTCCTCTTCTCCTTGACAATGAGCCAAGATGCACTTTGAAATGAGAATTGAGAGATGAAGAAAGAAAAAGCCTTCTGGTGAAAAGGGAAACACCACAAGATTGTAAAGGTTGGTTTTAAGGTTCCATAATTGTCACATTTAACACATTTTAATGAGTTTAATTAAAAAAATAAATGACTTGGCATGCCACTCTGAGCTGTCTGTCCAAGCAGTTGGACATAACAGTGGTGTTGTGGTGATGCGGTGTCAGCGCAGCCTGTTATATCAGAACATTTACTCTATCCAGCCATTAATATATTTCCAACGTGTCCATCTGATAAAGTTTTCCACTTAGGATGATCCTTTTTCTCTACTCAGGCCTCTGTTCTCCTCGCTCCTGCGAGCAGAATTAAGGGAATTGAGATGTCATCTATGATGGCAGACCCAATCAATTTCCAAGGGTCATTGGAGGACAGGGGAGCGAAGGGACATGGAATGAAATGAGATGCACCTTCAGTAAGTAGTAACAAGGTCTGATGTCTTCGGGAGTCGCAGGACCACGCACACACAGGGGAATGGTTTACATACATCGGTGGTTTTATTAAATATAAACAACACAACCGAGGCTCTTGCCACTCTGCTAGTGAAACAGCTCAGGACTTGAGGCTAAGCGAGCATGCTGCCGGCGTACATAATCACTAGGAGAGAGATTCCAGCCTCACTGCAGGGGAGATAAATAGACAAGATTACTAATTACCAATTTACCTGCAGCTGTGACTGCAGCACTGTAGCTCCACTGATGCCTCCTACCCAGAAAGATACAGAAACCACACCCCACTGCCACAGTATCATCTGTCAATAAGTCAAAACCATTAGACAGTCTATTTTGTGTCTGTGTGTTGGGGAGGAAGGAACAGACAGAGATTTACAAACAGAAAGACTGGACATTATGCTTATGGACTAATAGGAAACTATAATCTTCTTGGTTACTACAAGAAATTAGTGCAGATGGTCACACTGACATTGAGGATGCACTCAAGCGCAGAGCGAGGCGCCCACCATGTTGTTGGGATAAATGATGAGAATCAATACTTAGATAAATTCTCAGAGTAACCTCTTTCACGATTTCACCATCTGTGAAGAGTTAAACAAAGTGTCTTTACCGCAAAACTGCACCACAAATCAAATTGTCCGGTCTGCAAGAGGAGTTCTGCATGCAGATACTGAACCTGTTTTTGCTTTTTAAAGGAAACAGGATAACATCTTCAAGCAACTCAAGGATCACTTCTGTTATATACTATGCCCGTGGGAGGAGGAGGCTATATTCTATTACCCTTGCATTACTGTGTCCTTGAACTGCATCTTTTATTGCCTTCTGATATTGTAACAGTAGTTCACAGAACATGCAAACCAGCAAAGATGTTATATACTATACATGCACATGCTCACACAGGAGGGTGGCGAAGTGAGGAGGGACAACTTCCTCCAAATGAGGACTGGGCATGAGCCCCAGTAATGACAAGCGTTCATCCTGCTGAAGTGTCCTTGAGCAAAACACGGAACCTCTACCGGCCTCATGAGTGCTCTTCTCTCGCTGAACCAGCAGTCTGACTTGCCAGCAGATAAGGGTAAGCAAAAAGAGAATTTCCATACAGGGATCAATAGAGTAGAGCGTAATTATTACACACACAGACCTTTGCCCTGCTTCTTGTTACCGTGGGGACAAGGAAAAGATCTGGTCAGACAGCATTCTCTGTTCAAACCATGGCAAAGGGAACGCCTCAGTGCGTCATATACCGTACATCTGGGTATTTGACCACATTCAAGCTGGATGGATTTGGCAGGAAGGAAAAAAATCTATAAAGAAGCACACAGACAAATACACACACCAAAAGATGGAACAGAGATGATTGGTCACATATCGTAAAGATACACTCGTTGCCTGCAGGTGGCAACATTTTAATGAGACACACTAATGGGGAAAATAGATTATCTCTGCTCTTAAATCTGCAATAACTGATTTTTTTTATTTGTTTATTTTTTGCCACTCAAGGGACAGCAGAAACAAGCAGTAAAAACATCTTTGACCTTATGAAGTTGATATGGCAAACCTGTTAGCGTACAGTTACCTACTTACACATCGAGCTGTTACAGAACAACATTAGCATTGATCTGGAGTTGTGTTTCTGGACACCTGGTAAGTCCAATATGCACTGTCCTGGTAGCTCTTTCTTTGTCTCCATCAACCTCAGCATAAAATAAAATACTCCATGTGCAACAGCGTTTTGCTTGCTGCATTTGTGTGCTTTTTTTGCCAAAACGGTTAAGTTTCAGGCAATTTTTGGTTGTCAATAATTTTGACAGTTTTCTAAGACATATAAAATCATTCTTGACAGCAACTTGGACTGGATTACAATTATAATTGTTAGAAATGCACCAACCTATCAAAATTCCCTGCAGTCTATGTATCCGGCTCTTGAAGAAGCATACCAGTGGCAGCTGCCCCAGGCGCCAAGAGTTACTGATGCAAGTTAAGCTGTTACTTCACTGAATAAAGTGAGTTTCTAATGGGTCACTCTACTCCATCACCTGGGGCCATGTTGAAAATACCAAGGGAATGACAGGGGGTGAAGACGAGAGAGGGAGAGAGTGACACTTATTGTTATATCCTAACTGTCCAGGTGCCCTAAGGCTGTAAGTCACAGTTCCTCATGAGAGGACAATGAAACAACAGAAACTGATGAGGGCAGTACATGCACGCCTGTACATTTATCTAATTGACTTTTCACAGTAAAGAATACATGCCTGTAGGCCGGTCTTGATTTTGATACTCCTAGGGTTATCACTGTCACCCAGAGCATCACTGCAGCAAAGACTAAAACAAAACTCTTGCTGGTAGGGGTAGAAAAGAAAAATGTAGCATTGAAGGCAGCATGTGAACTTTTGTTTCACTAGCCCCTGACCCATGCTTTCTTTCTTTCGTTTTTTCTTTCTTTTGTCCTCCCTCTCTCCCTCCCTCCCTTCCTTCCTTCCTTCCCTCCTTCGTTCCTTCTTTCCTCCCTTACAAATGCAGGCTCGTTTCTCAAGATGACCCAAAACGTTTCTAATTATGATCCTCTCCCACAGGAGTAACCGTCTGCCAGGCGCTGGTAGAGTTCACTGAACCTGCAAAGTGTACAGCTGTTATCTTTGACTGGTGGCCAAAACCAAAATTGGAGCTTCAGTAGTTGGCAGGTGTAAATTCTGTCTGCTTAAAATACAGGGGCTACATTTTCTGGTTCCTGTCTGTAAAGGTTTGGGAGGAAACTAATATAAAAGCAACTTTTCATCATATGTGCTGAAACTGAAAGTTTCCTCTTAGCTCCTCCTAGCTCTCCTGATGGCATTTGCAAGAATCCACCGTGCCTTAACGAAAAACATAGAACATTATTGAATGTGAATATTTGATGACCTGGGAATGAGACTCCACAATTAGACGTCTTTCTCCAAAATCACATACTGTACCTTCAAGTTGCTTAATCTGCTGATAAACAGAGGCAATAATCAACAAAATACTTTTCATTAGGTGTTCAGCAGGAAATATTCAGGTTAATGCACAGGAAGACAGCAACAGCAGGAGAGCTTAAGGGCTTGTGTAACACAAATGCACACACAAACTCTTTCCAGAAACAATTAACAAATGTGTTAAAGCCTTTCTTGAAGTGGTTAGACCAGGTACAACACCACCTTTAATCCTAATCCTAATCCTGAAAGAAAAACAACACAAATGCAAAATGCCAGGAGTTCAGTGGCTTAATTAAGCTACAGCAATACACTGCGCACTTGTGTGGCGTGTCAAAGAGCTGTGAAATGCAAATTGTGCTAGACAGTATTCACCTCCGCATCGAACATTTAACGACCTGTTTTTGGAGTTTTAGAAGCAGAGGCTGTAGAGGTTGTAGTGAGACTGGGTTAGCATCACATATTATTAGATTCCAGTAGAAATCGTTTGGAGTTTTTCTTTTATCTTAGTGCTCCTTCTGTTGGAAAATCACAGAAGAGGAAGACAGGGATGTGCATGCTGAGCACACAGAGGTAATTAACAAGCCAGTCACATATACTGTACTGTAAAGCAACACACGAAGAAAACTTGGGCTTGTTTGCACTGACTATGGTGAGTAACTGCAGATCGCTGGCCATGGTGGAAGTTGTGTAGTGCTGCTATCTCACACTTTTAGACTCTTTTGGGGCGTTCTCACCAAACACAATGGAGGCGATGAACGCCACAAGCTTCCATTCAAAACCAATGTAAATAACATGATGACATGCGATGTTGCTACGGACGATGTGTTTCGGGCAATAAGCGTGACACGATGAAGCATCCATCGCCTCATCGCGCGTGTCACTTGAAGTAGAAAAATTTTAACTTTTTAATTTTTTAAAGTTTAATTTTTAACTTTTCAAGCGGCATCACATGATGCTGTGCCACGACATCCAATCAGCGTTGATATCCAACCACATGACATGAAATGAATGACAGAAGTCATACTTATTGATTATCTATGTTGTTTTTTCTCTATCTGTTTTGTTTTTGTGGTTTGTTCATGTTCCAGAAAATTACAAAGTGCTTTGAAAACAGAGTCAGACACAGCGGCATTTGGGTTTCCGATCCAAATCGGACGTCCACAACTGATAAGGTGCAGCTACGATTATGGTTAGCTCAGCCATGGTTGACGAGAGAAAGAAAATAGCGGAAGGTGGGCTGCGTCATCACGTGATTAAAGCAATGAAGCAATGATCAAAAATTTGACAAATGTGATCAAGCGGCGCGATACTGGCGTTACGGACAATGACATCACCTCCATCGTGTTTGGTGTGAACACAAGGTTTATCAGCAGTACAGATTGGTGCTCTTTTTCTCTTCTCTGTTGTTTTTTTCCCCCTTTTTTTCAGTTTCAGGTGTCTTTAAATTCATAGTGAGGTTTGTAACAATGTTTAAACTGTCTACAGCACTTTTTAAGACAGACTAAAACAGTGTTTTCTGCAAAAAATCTTTTATGCAGTGTTCAACACTTTTGTTTTGTTTTATTTTTTTGTATTTTAACCAGAGGCAGCATCACCAGCAACAAACTGCTGCATCATGCCCGGCTGTCATGCCAAGTATACCTGCAAAACATCTTCACCTGCTGCTTCACCGCCATGTTTGGCCTGATCCTGGCATCTGCCAAAATAATCAAGTTTAGAAAAAAGACAGTGATTAGGTGCTGTCTATTTCCAACCCTATCTGCAAGCAAGACAAAGGTGATTCTTTCAGCTATCTAGGTGCCATGTCAACTTTTATAAGCAAAGGTTGAAGCAGATGTTTCACACACTCCCTGTGAAAGTGTTTCCACACAGTCAAGAGGTGAGTGTTGCAGCTCAGTGGTGGTCTCGTCACATCAGGTTGTGGATTTAATCACCGGGGCTTAAGGGTCAGATGCAACTGAGCAGCCATGATCACACTTTGGTTTTAGTTTTTCTTAACTTTATTTTGCTAGCTATGCCATTTATGTCAGAATTCATGGTTTTTGATCGATGAGTATAAGAAGCTTCCCCTTTTCAATTTTTTTGTTTCAGTTTGTGACTTCACTGACTTAGCACAATAATAATAACAACCTAAGCTAGACGATAAAAATGCTTGTAAAAAACATGAAAGGTAAAATAAGGTGCATTACCCTCATCCAGCTTCTACACCACATCTCAATAGCATTATAGCATTGAACAACAATTTCCATTTTGTTGTTGTTTTGTTGTTGTTTTTACTTCAGGCATAGACACCTAAAAACAGCTCTACAACATGTCTTGTGGATTTTAGCCTTAAGGCAAACATGTTTGCTCCCCTCATATTGATATTGCTATGCTATTATATATCACTGTATGTCAATATCTCTACTATCAATATTTTAAAGTCTTGTCTTGGTTTCATCTACACTCTAAGCAACACTGACCCGACTGTAGAAGCAAAAAAACAGGACAACTCTGCACCAAATCCAACATAGTCCTATAGGCGCCGCTACTGCTGGCTGCTTAAAAATGATATGTCACAAGAAAGAAAGAAAACATGCTAAGGCATCATTATTTCAACAGGGGGATGACATGTTGATAATTTAATAAATGCTATCTATTGCTGAGACACTTATCTTCAATTTATTTGGAGAGAAATTGTTATGAAATCCGTCTGTTTTTCATTTTTGTGGGCTGCACACCTGACAGCCTTGACCTCTTCACAAAGCTCACATTGCTCATGTTGCAATCTAACCTTTATGAGATGCCACTTTTCTCTGTATTATCGCCTTGACTGATGCTGACTGCCCAGTCTGCTCGCTGTCATTAATTTCATGCAACATTCAGTCCAAAACACATCCTGGATGCTTTTTTCCATGTGTGTGTGCAGACTGGGTAGCCCCGCACTTCTGTGTCCTCAGCCACCTCCCTCTGGAAGTGTTCTAGGCATGCCTGAATGGGAGGAGACCTCGGGGTAGAGCAAGGACACACCAAAGGGATTACACCTCCCAGCTGGCATGGAAGCACCTGGGAATCCCCTAAGCGTAGCTACAGAGAAGTTGCTGGGGGAAAGGACAAATTGGGTGTAGAGTTGACTTCCATCAGGAACCTGGCCTGAATATGTGGCTGCTACATGGACGAATGGATGGAACGATACGTCATCTAGCTTGCATCATTCTTTGAGAGATTTCTGTTTGAGTAATGTCAGCATCTTATCTCAATAACAACTTGTTTAAGGTACAATCTCTAATCCAAATGTAAGCAACGTCCTATTGCTCCCATCTTTACAGGTGTTTTAATATACACCAACAAACATAAATAGTTAAGAACATAAGAAAACGCTTTCAAGTTAATATGTGTTTACAGGAGTAACGTTTGTAAGCATAGCAATACATAAACTTGATCTATTGAGCAACACAAAATGCTCATTTTCTATCACTTAACTAAAATCTTCACTGATTATGAAGCTCCTTTTCATGCAGAGCAGATGTTTTACAGTGCCACTCATAAGGCCATAGACCTTTGAAAATCATAAACTGAATGCCCAGGAAATAAATGGTTAAATGTAATTTTGAGCCCCAGCTCTAAGACATCAAGTTGTTCCAGTTATTAACATGAACACTACAAAGAGGCTGTAAAAAAAAAACAAAGATTACTGTGTAGTGAGTCATTTTAATTTTTCGCAGTACAGACTGTCACAGTCTGTGACAACCAGTCTCTGGAAAATCACGCAATTGCGAAAGTCAGAAATACCTGCCTCCATTGTTTGCTGTGCGCAATGACACACATTGATTTCAGCCACACTTTTCCCTAATGCTCATGGGATTGTGCAGAAATATGCATCCCACCGAGCAATCTGCTTAAAAATAGATACATTATACAGCAGATGAAGCTGTTTTGGTGAACTTTGAAAGATCAGAAACAGGGGAATTCGTCTCTTCTTCAAAGTGTTCAGTGATTGATCATTTAGGGGTTCATGTGACATGCAGTGTATCATAAGAATAATCTTGAAGTGGTTAATACTTCATGCCAGTGAGCACATTATATCACCATGAGCTATGGTGCTTCAAGGATGTACCACATATATTCTGTCTCTCAAAGAAAATTATTTTGAAAAAAATGATTGTGTTCATTCTGGAAGCCGTGAACGTACGTGCCTGCCATTATTTTTTTTTTATGCCATTATCTCAGTTAGTATCACATCGTTATCTTGATATAATAAAGCTAATTTTCTTGTGATAATGGGTTAATTTGTCTCATTATCTCGGGAAAACAAAAGGCTGATTTCTCGGGATAACAAGATAATTCATCACGAGAAAACAGCTTGATTCATAAGAGTAGACCAAGACATACTATAAATACACTGCTCTTTGGAGTGAGTGTGGGAGTTTCAAAGCAAACCATATGAGCTTCTTATAGACTTTTGCTTTTGTTGTAAGAATGTTTTCCCTGGTGATTTGATATGAGGGTATTTACATTATGGCTAATTATTGTAAGGAATAGACTTACATACAGTGGTCAACGTAAAGCAGATTATGTTATTGTCTGTATTTGTTAGCAAAGGGGAGCTGGAAAAGAAAGTACCCACAAGGGCGGGTGTTTGAATGGTATCATAAAGTATGTATATAAATAAGTAACTTTGCAGTACAGTCTAATGCGCTGATCAATAAATGGTGCTCCTTGATCTTGAGACGCCATCTATGCATGCTAGCACGGCACTCCTAATCTCCGATAAACATTATTAGTTATGAGAGGAAGCAACCTTTTATTTTCTTGTGACAACGGGTCCATTATCTAATTATCTTCAGATAACAAAGCTCATTTTCTCGAGATAACAAAATAGTTAACTTGTGATCGCAAGATAACAGCTCTGAAAAAAATAATTGATAGCGCGGCCTCTCACGGCTTCCATGGCTAATGACTGATCCTGAAAAGCACTCAAAGGGCGTGTAAACCTGCATCACCACTCCCTGTCTGCACCCTCTGTCTCGTTTAAAGAGAAAAGTAAATGGATTGGAAGACTACCGGAGTGAGAGAGGCAGAGGAATGGGAAAGAGGGATGGGGAGATGTTTATCACTACATACACACATGCCCGTTGTATAGAAAAGATGTCCAATGTAACTAACAGAAGAGAAGATTCAAGAGTGAAAAAAGGGCAGACACCTTGACCCCACACTACTGTAAGTCCCAACCCCCATATCTTCTATTGCTATGTCTGTCAGTTCCTGCATGGTTGACATATATTTTACAGTGAAAATGACAGCAGATTTTCCACTAACTATTTGTAGCCATTTTTGAAACAGAGGGTCAGCTGTTACTATCTAGCGAAATAAATGTCGACTCTGTAAGTTCATTAATTACTCCAGCAGGCTAGAGGGCCTTAAAATGAAGGACATGCTATTCAATTCCATACAGGCTTCCCTGCATGCAAGAAATTTAGCTGGCCTCTCCATGCCTCTAAATGACTTGGTAAAGGCACTTGCTACACAATGCAATTTGAGCTGCGTTTGCCACTTGGTCCAGCATAGTCACAGCAGCATTGCACAGCTAGCGGCACACTATGCGTGGAAATAATGAGTTTGTGAGCACAGTGGTGCCGTTGCCACATTGTCTCTCTAGGGTCCCCTTCCATGAAAAAAGCATGATGCAGTGCACTAATGGTTGGCCTCAAACTGGAGAAAGTGCGAGACAGTGTCATACTGTACAGGCTGGCCTACATGCATGAAAATTAGTTGGCCTTACAAAGGTGTAGCGCTCATACTTTTGCAGTTTTAGCCCGGGTTTGGAGGTGCTTCAACATTAATGTCTTGGTCATGATTTTCGGTGTTCTTTTTACTTTTTACTTTTTTCAGCCCTGCATCTCTGCAACCGCTGTTGATGTTCACCTTTCTGTGTGATGGGAAAAAAAGAGAGTATGGTTCAGAGAGCTGAGCTGCTGTATCTGCGGTGGGTTTGCGCCGATGCAAAAGTTATCCCACAGCTTCAAATATCAAATCCTTTTTGGAGAAACCCTGTTACTGTAGAAGCTCTGGGTCATGTATGCGTTGCACTAAGTATGAACACTAGTTTACAGCACAAAAGGGGGGCAAATGAGTTAAAACGTAAAGATGTAGACATCATTTCACCTTTTTCAAGGGCAGTAACTTATTTCACAGGGTGCCTTTGAAAAGTGCCTTGTATCCTGAGCACATATACAACCTGAGCTTTTGTTTTTCAGGCATATACCATTGTAGGTTTTTTTTTTTTTTTTTTCAGGCGTGGGTATGAGAGGGTCTGTGCTGACCCTGACAGCAAAAGAACAGCCTTTAATAACAGACATCTAACTCTGTAGGGAGCTTCTGTTTGATTTCATTGCTTGAGGCAAAGCTGTCTGAATATTACCCAAACTCCCCTTTTGCCATGGCGGGAAGCTCCATCTCACTGTCTTCATTCTTCATATTTTTATTGGCAGCAAGAGGAGGTTATGAGTGAGCATGGGTGTGCGCCTCTGTGCTAGAGTTGCGTGACTTGAAAGAGGCTGGCCTGAGCGGGGTGATGCACCGCTGGTGAGGGTTATATGCCTGTGTGTGTACGTGTGTGTGTGTGCGCGCGCATATGTGTGGAAGTGGTAGGAAGTCTCTCCCACTAACCAAGCTGGCTGAGTGGTCAGAATAAAAACATTTCTCGGCTGTCCTTTGACCACAGAGGTCAGACATCACTGTGAAAACTCTGTCCCTGGGCAGAGCAGTAGAGACATTGTAGAGATCCAACCGTGGCGGGCCAGCCAGCCAGCCTTCAAAACAACACTGCTGATTTGTAGCAAACTCCCCAGCCTCAATCGCCTCATCAATCAAGGCCGCAGCCCTGCTGATAGAAACACAAGCACTCAGAGATCCTTTGCCCTCTCATGCAATACACGTGGCATTATTGCACTGGTGTTTTATTTACGCCCACTTACAGTTTTACGTCCCAGACCTTGGGGATGATAATGTCCATGTAGCTATAATTCTAGCATGATTTTGAAGGAGAAATCAAACATGTTGTGTTGACAGGAAATTATTCAGAAACTCTGGAACAATTAGACACACGTGAATATGGGTGTGTGTTTGTGCGTAGCAGAGTGGTTAATGGGCCCTTTATGACAGATCAATAGCACTATGATGTACAGAAATGCAGCCTCGCTTGTGTGTGTGTGTGTGTGTGTGTGTGTGTGTGTGTGTGTGTGTGTGTGTGTGTGTGTGTGTGTGTGTGTGTGTGTGTGATTGGGTTGGGTGTAAGTCCTTTCCTCTGTACTAGTGATTAATGACCTAGTATTTTTCAAGACAAAATAATTACTAGTAATTACTTCTTACCACAAAGCAGTCACAGAGCATACTGTAAAATGAGGTCCTAGCAAGGTTTTCAGACTGAGGACATTAAACAGTTGTGTGAAGCAGCTGGAGAGTTTAATCACCTCCATGTCTTTGTCCTGACTCAGTGCTCTCATCTAACTCACATGCCAGGGTGAACGTGATGTTGCAGGAGGTGGCTTTGAGGCTGCACAAGGCTCCCAGAAGACCTCTGGGTTTGTCTGATGCAGTTGTTCAATAATCTAAGAGCATTATACAACAGAGGAATGTGGGAGAGATAAAGCACCTGCGTTGTTATCAATACATGACAGAAAATCACTTAGCCGGGGGACTGCCAATGAAGCGGAGGCATTAATATCTGCATTCATTTTTGCGTTGAAGTGACACCCCGACCTTATCCATACTCAGATGGTGAAAAGGCTGCTTCCTCCTCCTTTCATTAGGCTCTGTCTCCCAGCTCTAAGGTTTTTTTAAGCTGTTAAATCGTTCATTTCAGTGCAGTTAAATTAATGACAGAACACAAGCTACAGTTGAAAGGTTCATAATTGCTGTGGTGATTGAGTGTATGATTATGTTTGTGGTTTTGTTGCAGATCAATGTAATAGAGAGCAGGTGTGCATGATCATACCCTGTCATTTGGCTCTCAAAAGTGGCTGAAAGGTAAAACTTTTCTCGATGACACTCTATTGTGTCTGGTGTGCTCATTTGTGTGCTTGATACATAAGGCGTCAACAATAACGAAGTAGCTAAACTAGCTATTTTGTTTACCGAGAATTCTTGCAGTGCTTGCACCTGTTTATTTCACCCACGCGTATGATTACTCTAGCAGATGGCAGCTTCCCAGTTTGATGAAGAAGCCGATAAGATGAAATATCCATCAGTGGTCTGTAGTTGGGGAAGAAGGTGGCAGTTTGCTGTGAGAATATGGGCCCATTCATACCTGGTGTCAAGCATCTTGGGTGAAATGCACATATACACACACATACAGTACTGAGCAAAAGTTTTGAGGCAGAAAGGCATCTGTAAACTAAGAATGCTTTCAAAAATGGAAGTGTTAGTAGTTTATTTTTATCAATTAACAAAATACAGTAAAAATGAACAGAAGAAAAATGTAAATCAAATCAACATTTGGTGCACCCTTTGCCTTAAAAGCAGCATCAGTTCTTCTAGCTACACTTGCACACAGTTTTTGAAGGAACTAAGCTGGTAGGTTGGTCCAAACATCTTGGAGATCTAACTACAGATATTCAACAGATGTCGGCTTCCTCAAATCCCTCTGTCTCTTCATGTAACCCCAGACAGACTCGATGATGTTGAGATCAGGCCTCTGTGGGGCCCATACCATCACTTCCAGGACACCATTCATTCTGACCAAATCTCCCACTCCATTTGCAGAAATGTAGCCCCACATTTGCAAGGAACCTTCACCATGCTTCACTGTTGCCTGCAGACATCATTATTGTAACGCTCTCCAGCCCTTTGGTGAACAAATTGCCTTCCACTACAGCCAAATATCTCATAGAAGTTTTGACTCATTGGTCCGGAGCCCCTGCTGCCATTTTTCTGTACCCAAGTTTCTATGTTTCCTTGCATAAGTGAGTCACTTGACTTTGTTTCCATGTCTGAGGTATGGCTTTTTGGCTGGAACACTTCCATGATGACCACTTCTGGCAGGACTTGTCCCGACAGTAAATGGGTGTACCTGGGTCTGGTTTTCTGCCAGTTCTGAGCTGATGGCAGTACTGGACATCTTCAGATTTTGAAGGAAAATAAGCTTGATGTATTTTTCATCTGCTGCACTTTCCTTGGCTGACCACTGTGTCTGTATTCCACAATGTTGCCCGTTTCTTTGTGCTTCTTCAAAAGTGCTTGCACAGCACATCTTGAAACCCCAGTCTGCTTTGAAGTCTTTGTCTGGGAGAGACCTTGCTGATACAGTATAACTATGTATATGTAACTTGTGTCTTGTTGCTGTGCTCAGTCTTGTCATCTTCCACACCCTCACTTTGGTAGCAGAGTTTGGCTTTTCCTCACCCAGTTTTAAGCCTCCTAAACAGCCGTTTCTGTTTCAATCTACATGTGAAATTGCTGATCATTTGCACCTGTTTCGTATAATTGGTTGATCATACTTCATGCTCTTGACTGTAATCCTGCGAAAACCCTTGATTTTTTTGCAAGTGTACCTATAAGAATTGATGCTCGTTTGAAGGCAAAGAGTAGTAACACCAAAGATTGATTTGATTATGATTTTTCTTTTGTTTGTTTACTTTTCATTTAGTAAATTGATAAAATATATATATATATATAATGGATATTTTTGAAAGCATTCTTACTTTCTTACATTCTTACGTACATCTTTTCACACCTGCCTAAAACTTTTGCACAGTACTGAGAAAGAGAGCGAGAGAGAGATTGTTTCTGGCCTCTTTGTGGTAGTAATCCATCTTTCCATTGTTGTACAGTCATCTCCTGACATCCTAATGTTGTATTTCTTTACCACAAACACACGAGTTGTACAGAGTCCATCCTTCACCTCACAGGGTGAAAGTACCATCTTCTCTTTTAGATTCCTTGTTGGGAAAACAAGATTAATTTATATATATATATATATATATATGTATATATACAGTATGCGTTTGCATATTTTGATTAAGACCTAATGCACTGGTATTTTTGCCAAGAGTGGTGGCTAATACAATGGGACACATTTGTATTGCATAGAAAGAAGGCCAAAATAATTAAGAATATGTCGTAGATCGTAGGTTAGTAAAGTTTCTCTTAATGCCATAACTTACTAAATTAAGCATTTTTACAGGAGTCTGGGGACTTTATCCACAGGCAACAAAGAAGTAGCCGATATGGTTTACTGTTTACTGTATTTGTAAACTTTGATGTGTTCATTATCAACAAAATGTTCTTCTTTCATAGATCTAGTGTAAATTGTGAAATCAGTTATCAGTTATAATCAGTCAACCTGATCCAGAGTAGACAGGTTGATACAACAATGCTACAACTGACTGACACAGCATTTTTGTCAGTTAATTGGGCAGAAGCAACTTAACAGACTGCATTTAATGCCAAATTTACAGGGGTGCAAATGATTAAGATAAATTTGGCTATTTTACAAAGTTTATTAAGTTTTTCCTCATTCAAACAACTCTCAAAGTTGCATGATTTTCTAAGCAAGTCTGGGGTTATTACAATTACAAGATCAATGGCGAAATCATTTGAAAGCACTTTCACAAACATCTGCTGCAAATCTTGGCAGGTAAAAGAGCAGAAACACTTTATTTGCATGCATTTTGACTCGTAGGGATGTCTATGTCCAGGGATTGCTTATATTAGGCTGAGTATATTTGCTTTTTCAAATAGGTCTTCTCTGCTCATGTATTTTAAATACTTGCATCATTCTTGCAATTTCTGGTTGTGTCTATTGCATACATCTTCATCTTGTTCCAATGCAAGCACTTAAAAGAGGGAACATGTGAGATGCACTATCGTGACTGTGACTGAAATATGAGCTTTACTAGGATGCAGAAAGACTTCAACACAAATTCTAAATCATAAGCCCAATATCATCAAAATATTTTATACATTTTTTCCTGTTTACATATCCAGCAGACGATCAGCTACATCAGCACAGTTGAGTTTCTGGCCAGAGAAAAATCTCTGGCTTTTTGAATTTGCTAGTTTCTTGACTTTGGGTATTGGGTATTTCAGATCTCTGGGCACTTACAGTACACTTGGTTTGCCTTGAGCTGTTTCCTAAAAAATAGCAGCTTTTGACTAGAGGGGTTGGTGAGAGTGGTGAGACTTAAACAGTCTAAACACCATGAGGGCCAGAACAATATATGACAAGAAGAAAGAAGAGCTAAAGAGTTGAGTGACAGAGCAATTACTGGGTGAGTTCTGCACTACCAGTGACATTTTCACATTGCACAGACTTATTGAATTAAATACTAATACAAAAATGAATTGAGATTATAAAAATATTTAAAATGATATATGACTGTGACTGTACATGAAACAAAAAAATTCAATGCAAAGCTGCATAATTAATTGAGCCAATAAAATGCTTTTTCGAGTGTTTGCTTTGCCCACTGATAATCTGAAGTGAAAAGTTATATGTTTCTTTCGTTCACTTTTCGTTTTTCCAGGGAACTTTGCAAATGTACAGTTGGGTAACATTTCACAGGTATCATTTTTTACTGTCACATTGCCTCATCACAATGAGGCAAGATCAGTGTTTGGATCAGGTCAAACGATGGCTGTTACAGTCTTGCTAACAGAAACTAAAATTGCCTAAAGCCTGTCAGACAGAAAGTGCTGTTATATTCTTGTCACCTGTTTTTTTATTCATTATTCAGAGCCCCATTAACCCCTTCACAAACTGGTCGCCTGGGTTCATAAACATTTTAATCAACAGCATTTAGAATCCCACAGAACTGATGTTGATACAGTTGTGGAATAATTGTATCAAGTTTCAAGGTTTCTGAAGATGGCAGATCACATTCCTTCTGCTCAAAATAAACAAACATTAACTTTCTTTGAACTTATTGGTAACATTCTTGTCCTTTTTACAATAAAAGTTTGAACCACACAAGGCCACAGAGTGTTTTTTTTTTACCTGGTAAACTCGATGCCCTCTAGTAACATCTTTTCCCGTAGTCTGTATGGGAGGCATAACAACAAACAGTGCTTTCATACGCTTTCTTTCACTTTCCGAACTGCCTGTGATCAGACTGGGCCTTGATTTGTCTGAGGTGGCCTGCTCTAATGACAGCCCAGCATCAAGCTGCACACATACAAGGTATCATAAGCCATTCAGTGCTGCAAAATGCTTGGCCCAGAATCAGCAATCAGTATCTAATAAGCGAGGCAATGACGGTGTCAGTTAGCTGGATGTCAAAAAAGGCTCACACTGAAAACATGTTAGAGAGAGCCCAAGGCTCCCATATTCTGAGAGCTTTTTGCCTTTCATTTCAACAACACAAAAACATACATGAAGTATACGATATAATTCTTAAATAAGATCAGTTTCGGTAGAAAGTCTCTCTTCCTGTCTATTGCATACACCTACTGACAAACACCACTGTGTCGATTTCACTTCAATTTTGAATGTATAAATAGCCTTTCTCATCAAATGTGGACAACAAAAGACACAAAAGCAGCAGCCAAGTCAACTTTGTAATGCATCTTCAAAAAACTGAACTTGTAGAAATAATTGTGTAATCTATGCTCATTAAAGAGACCAGGCTTTTATGTCTCTCTTTTTTTTAACTTTGACCATGTTTCATGGCCCTAATAGACAGACCATTGTGAGAAACAAAATGACAGAGCGGTGGTGGTAATGGTGTGTGCCTTTTTGTTAACGCCATTGAACAATCACCGCTACAATTGAAGCTGCTGCAACTAGTACACAGCACACATACTGAATTATTCCTATAATATACAGTAGGTCTAGTAAAAAAAAAATCAAATGTACATCTTTCTCTAGTTGTTCTTTTTTTTCTACCACACTTCACTCAACACATACATTCCTTTCTGTTTGAGTACGGTACTGCATCTAGCTTTAATTGAAAAAGAAATCAGTGAATGCATCAGTGGAAAGAGAGTAACTGACATACTCGTGGAAATCAGACATAAGCCTCTAAGTCAATAACATGGAAGATTATAGGGGTTTAGATTATACCTTGGCTTGGAGTGCTCCCAGTAGGGAATGGATCCACTTGACCTGGAAACACGATGGGAGAAAATGAGCAGTGTCTAATGTCGCAGTAACCCCATGTGTAGTTAAAAAGGCTAGTCATAACTTGCAGACTGTAATATCCTGTACAAAACTATCTACGGATGGTAGACACATCTCACAGGATGTCTGGTCATGACAGCAAGAGTTTCACTCCATCTTGGATGATCACGTCAGCGATTTGCTTCTCTGGAGAATGTCGCATACCAGTTTACAGCCTATGAACGTGAGAGCTTTGATGCAGGCAAAAATGACTGTTTGTCACTAATCATCCACTTTCACATACAAGTGGCACTAAAACAAAAAACAGCTAATTTAATAGAAGTGGTCATGTGACCCATCATTAACCTACAATTTAAAATATATCCTGTAGTTGTATTAAAATCTTTTACTTTGAAGTATATAGAATACATCACTTTCCACATACTAACATTAAGTGTCTGAAAGTTCAGCGTGGATTCAAGCAATATCTTCTTCAGAATTTCAGTCATACAGTGCACACTATTGTGACCTACCACAATAAAAATCCATCCGTTTATGTGCACTAATGTGCATGACTCAGAAATTCAATCAATAGGATGTCCAAATATATTGGACACTGGTGCATAATGCCTGTGTAGTGTAGAGTCCTGTTTTCCAGCCTTTGCTAATGATTTGCATTTAACTCCAAATCAACTGAAACAAGCGTGTTGGCATCCATTCAGCGCTAATGATGCAAGTGGCATCAGGATCATGTACTTGCATGATTATTGAGATTAACAACAATGTGTTAACAGCACGAAATGAGTGTGACGAAAACAACTGAATGTGTGTGTTTAGCTTTGTAAATGCAGACATTTGTAGTCCTTACCGAGGTCTTATATGCCTCTGGGATTGATGCCTGGTGTCACTCACTGTACCTGACAAGCTCACTCTGCATCACTATTACAAGGGCCATATAACCAGCAGCAACATCACTCTTTGCTATGAAATGGAGCCATCTGAAGAGTTTCCTGACAAAGAGTTGATGAATCTTTTGAGTACATAAAAAAGCAAGGGAGTTTGTCTATAGTACGTGAATCATCTTCAATGGTCTGTCCCTGTTTTATTACCATTCCCCAGTGAATTATTTTCATACCCAGATGACTGACTGAAATTACCAATGTACATGGGCAGAATCAAATAAACGACCTTTCCAAGTAACACTAATAACATCCGGCGAGGGTTTAACACAAAACACTGACATGTCAATAAAAATGCCGCACCTTTCACACAGCAATTATCTCCACAGCCCTTCAACACCATTCCAATACCACAGACACACACACATACACACACATACACAGAGAGAATAATATGACAATATGGTGCAGACGACGTCTGTGTCATTCTATTCATTTTGCACTGTTTTCATCACAAACATACAAGAGGAATAAGGGTTTCAGAGCCAGTTACATCGTGAAGTTGATGTGTACATGCCATAAATTTCTTCCTTTAATTTTATTTATGCCATTTAATGCCAAAATCCCTGCAATTCTTCGTACCAGAGCGCATTCCTTGTCAGCAACACTGCCATTTTTCTTAAACTATACTATACTAAGTCACACAAACACTCCACTGTCAAAGTGTGTGTGTGTGTGTGTGTGTGTGTGTGTGTGTGAGAGAGAGAGAGAGAGAGAGAGAGAGGCAGAGAGAGAGGCAT
>JBCAUF010000001.1:10843551-10856721 GCA_038406115.1 Haemulon aurolineatum | reverse complement strand
GTGTGTGTGTGTGTGTGTGTGTGTGTGTGTGTGTGAGAGAGAGAGAGAGAGAGAGAGAGAGGCAGAGAGAGAGGCATTTGTCCATGAGTATGTCGTCTATAGGGCCTGAGCAAACACAGATAAAGTCACTTGTGAAGTGTTCTCAGAAGCACATGCTGCCTCTCTACCACACTGCAGCGTGGTAAAATGCCTAGACCAGAAAAGTGGTGGGCAGCTGGAGTTTATACAAAGTAAAGTGCCATGTCTAAACCTAATTTTGTGCGCTATAGCTCCCATAAAATTCTCTGCATTATTGTAAATAATTCATGGTTCTTTTTCTGGGTGATTTGTAATGCTAAAGAAATATACCTAGACTGCAGAGGAACTAGACACACATGAACATTTCAAGGACTAAAACCACAGATGTTCTTAAGGGATACCTCCACGTTCGTGACCTACACCTGTCCCGCTACCAGCACACCTGAATGACACAAAATAATACATTCATATGATCTGCTGGCTTTAAAATTGGACCTAATGGCTAAATTCATGACATTTTAAAGGGTACCTTGAACATGTGTGATGGCCGGGAAATTGTCAGAGTTTTACAGCACTTTCTTTTGTAATAATAATGGTTAAGCCTTTGTGGGCCAGACTATGTCACGCAACCTGCGGCTCTGACTCCAGTCCAGTGTGCCAAAATCGCCACACAGCCTAGAGCTGCTCCTGGGGGGCTTGGCCAGAGCCCAGTGTAGCATATCCTGCAACACAATGTGTGCAGTGTTTTTTTTAGGAGAGCGAGGGCAACAGGGCAGTGATAATTCTTTTTCCCCAGGATGGTTATGGCCATGGGGTGCTTGTTTTTCTCTGCAGTGTGTGAGGAGAAAGTTGCTGGAAAGTCAGCAGTGGCATACCATTAGTGACAGATAAGGAAAATGAGGAAATATATTCTGTAAACTGATGCATGCAAGCCAAGTGTATTTAAAATTGGATACAATGGGGATGCAACTAATAATTATTTTCATTATCAATTAATCCTTTAATTATTTTCCAAGTTAATTGATTAAGCATTCAGTTTTTAAAATGTCAAAATTGTGAAACTTGCCCAACAAACAAACAAAAAAAAAGGCAGTAAATCCTCAAAATGTAATGTCTGAAACCACTCAGTGTTTGTTGTTTTTCCTTGAAAAAGGAACTAAATAGATTTTTTTTCTTTTTCTTATATATACCGGTAACATAGAAGTAAGTCCAGGTGACCATATAATCAGACCTCTTTCAAAGACTCTCACCCCCCGTTAACATGTCCAATAAGTCTCTGGTCTTCCCTTTACACTGAACTTGGGAGTTTCTGAACCGAGGTTGTACGGGCATCTACAAACAGGATGAAGTCTCCAGTGGGACAAGCTGATTCACTGTGGAGGGGGACAGAGATGTCCCTGCTATGTAAGATCCAAAAGCTCCTGAGAAAGATGTGGGAAGAGACAGGGAAAGTTGCCCATTTTACCAGCCGCTCTGTGTCCATATGGGCATCTATTTTTTCTTTCTCTTCAGTAGTGTGGGCTCTCATTAGCTCATAGAAATGCACAAAGGTAGAGAGAAAAGGAAAGAAACAAACATGTTACTCATTGTGAGGTCTGATACCATTTCCGCAGGAGAACCCGATGTCATTGCTCACCAGCAGGCAGAAGGCTTTCCAAGAAGCTTTTGAAGGTGACCTGTGAAGAAAGATAAAGATAGTTGGATAAAAGTGCACAGAAGGATCTTTCTTGTCAATGACAAGTTTCACAAACTGAGTAGATACAGTAAAAGTCCCCAACCTATACTTTGAGAACTAGAAAATGTCTTGTTTTTTCTGCCTCATACCTCCTCCCCTTAACCTGGTGATACAAACACCGTCCAGCTGCATTCTCTCTCCTGTTGCCACTTGTAGAGAAACTGTGTCCATATCAGCATTGAGGTTAGGGATGCTTGGTTCAGCATAGATTCCAGTTAGGATAAGCCCCCCTGTCCATATCTGGAACCCCTCTTGTCATTTCCTCTTGACACTTGTTATCTGACACTGCCTTGCAGTCCAGCAACCCTTAACTCCCAGAGCTCACACCTTGTCGAGACAGAATTCATCGCAGCTTTAATGGCAGGGTGGTCATTCATGCAGAGAATATGTTACACATTTGGACAAAACTGTGAAATACCTCCCGGTGTTTCTCCTCTGAGCGACTCCATTTTCAAATCAAATATTGCATTATGCATATTTCGTGCAAAGACATAGAAAGGGGCTCTTCCTTCAGTGTGACAGTTGCTGTTGTAAAGTGGGTTGTGCAGTTATTGTCGCATTAATTTGTCTACATAATTAATTTGAATAATATATAGGAAATAAATGTGAGATGATATGACAAGAGGGGAGGTTTTAACTGGGATATTTTGCATGGACATCTCTGTACTAGTAAGGTGAAATCTTTTTATTTTGTATGATGTATTTTTATTTTATTTCTCATAACAGGTAGAATTGTAATGTTGTTAATGTTCAGTGCAAATTGTCCCTTATGCATAAGATGAGATGGACTGCTGATGTTTGGTACAAACCACATATGCTCATGACATACAGCTACAGTATAGAAGCTAATGCAAAGTAGAAGAGCAAAAGTCAGAGGAGAAAAGTATGTGCACAGTTACATTCTGGTGCTCCACCGTTAGCTATATGAAAAGGGAGATTTAATGGTTTCCCTGAAGACAAAATGCTTTGTCTTGAATTTCACCTAAAATATTTCACAAATCACGGTCCATTTCATCTAGCTGCTCATATGATGAAGGAGTACACATTTTAGTAAAATGTCCTTTTTCTCTAATGAGTTCTTCTGCTTGAGCAATTATTTGAAAAAAAAAAAAAATCTTTAGACTTTTTTTTATTTGTAGAGCTCGGGACCGGAGACAGTTCTTGCTTGCATGGTATTATGTTACAAATATTACACAAAACCAGTCAAATGTATGTACATGAATAATTTCATTGACTATATTTATGTCAACATGTGTCTGTTACAACCAAAACAAAACAAAATAGACAACAAGAAAAACTTTAGATATGAATTCGTAAAAGACCAGTTTTAACCATCCTGAATCTCAGCAACTCAATAAAAAAGTTTAATCACCAAATTTCATTGCAAATGCAAAGGCTGATGTGGCATATGTGCATATCCATCCATACATATTGTATATTACCCCGTAGCAAATGGGCCATAACACTAAATGACACCAGAAATTTAACACAGACGGACAGAATTTGGAGGATCCCCGGGAGGAAGAAAAGGGATTGAAGCCTTCAAGAAGACATGTGACCTACTTGGCTTAACCTGCCTTTGTTCAAGTTTGGTCTCAGAGCCAGCTGTGACACGTCTGCTGCTGTCAACTGGAATCATGGGATGTAGGGCAGACGGACGTGGAGGAGACAGTCTGCATATATGTGTGCGCTCCTCCAGCTCGTCTGCGTAGGCGACGATGGCAGCTTCAAGTGCCGCATGTCTGCGCGCAGCCCGGGCCGCCTGGGAACACGTTGACCATATGCACGGCAATGTTGGCAGACAAACGGTGTTAACGGCAGGAGAAAAGGCCAGTCAACTCTGCTCACTTGGTCTAGCTCGGCTCCTCGTGTCTGACGGCACCTGCAAGACAGCGAGCAGCACACTACACACATCAAACACGTATAGTGTGCACTAATGAGAATGCATGGTCTTACAAGAACTCTAATTTTCTCCGCTGGAATGTGTTTCTTCGCATGGGATTTGATTAAAGTTGAACTCCTGTACATTCTCTTGTTCACTCGTGGTGTCAATTAAAATCGCACACGGACAGCTCCCTCTTGAATGATTTTAATATCAGACATACAGTAGTCTTTACCCGTATGAAAGCCTGATGGGTGAAAAGAAATAAATCCATCCCTCCAAAGCATCTAAAATCCACAAATACTTTCCTTCATCGGTGTGAACACAGCACATTTAAATCCCCATATGACTAAAGAAATAGAGCCTTTAGGGACTTAGTGCAGAAATGCCCTGTAAGCTAAGAACATTGTGTTATTTCAGTCCTCTTTAAATTGCTTTTGTGCAATGAAAATATTCATCAGTTCGATGTCAGGAATTGTTTTTGCTGCCCCCGAGTCTCTCTCCAGTCATTGGCTGGGTGTTTTACAGTAATTCTATGTTCCTTATCTGTCATGACTTTTCAAGATACTGAAAGTGGTGCTGTAAATGAGCTTGGCTCCTTCTCTCCAGCAAGACAAAGCTTCCCACTTTAATTGGACCTCCATTTATGAGGAATAAAGCAACTGGCAGTCACTATGCCTTTATTCATCGCAGGCAACGTATGTGAATTTTATTTCGCAAAGAGCTTAATTTTCCCTCCCCTGGCTTTCAGATCTAAATAATATTTGAATGGGGAGTTGACTGGGAGTTGACAACAGTGCAGTAAAACTGGATGACAGAACAGTTGGCTTAAAAAGTAATTTGAAACAAGCTCACTAAAAGGGAGCAAAAGCAGAGAGGAAGTTTGATGGGGGGTGAAAAACAAGGAAACCAGTGATGATGTTGCTTTCTAAAAACAATACATTATAAGCAATAAGCGATTTTCATCTGACATACAGTATAACAAAGCAACAAAAAAACAGGTATTCATCAGAAAACATTAGTCTTGTTATTTGTCTGCATGTAGGTGGCCAAATTACATTTATCTGTGTGTTAAATTTTCCCACAAAAGGTGTCTACCTCTCTGGTCAGGGATGATAAGGTATCTCTTTGTCAGGTAATCTTCCATTTTAAAGCTATTTTAATAAATATTTTGCCATAAGGAACGGCTGAAAATTACTATGTGTAATGTGAAATGTGGGCCACAAGAAACCAGCTCTGCAGTTTCCCTCAGCTGAATGGAGCACACAGGTCACTGTTATGTTTTCATGTTCATCGAATGGTTTTGGTTCAGTCTCACCACTCTCCTCAACCACGTCATCAGCCAACGAGTCCTCCAAAATAAATAGCAAAATTACACCGTCACTGAGGTTTGGTTAACTTTAAAGGACCACTTAGGGCACATCTGTTGTCATGGTTACAATAATATACAGATGTTGCAGTGAGGGAGTGATCGTACTTTAACAGAAAACATTGACTGCTGTTAGGAAATTAACCACTGTCTCCAGAGTTAAAGTCTGATTTCTGTTTGACCCATCCATCCACCCTGACGTCCGCCCCCTGTGAACTTTGTCAATCTTGAATGCAGTCACCCGACTTCCTCCTTAGATCCTGTCACAATTACCGCAGCTGCCAGAGGGTTTTGTCACTTGAACATAAACACATGTTGTTTTGTGTCACTTGCTGTAGCGACTCATGCTGTCGCTCTTCTTAGGAAGACAGTCTCTTTTCGGCAGCTGGCAGATGTTTTCAGTGAAAAAGCCCTGATAAACCAACTTTTATACCACCCGCCAAGCTCCAAACAGCAGGCAGAAGTTAACTGCTAGTTGGTGAACATGGTGGAGCATTGAGCAGCTAAAGAGCCAGATATGTTTCTCTGCAGTCGGTGGAGGCCAAAGCTAGAGCTGAAAAGAGAGCCAATGTCGGACTTACATTCATCAACTTGCCTGAAATTTGTCCCCACATGAATGTTTGTTTTGCTCTGTGTCTGCTGCATGTGTGAATAGGCACCAGTTTGCCAACACAATTGCCACCATAGCTTTATTAGTTTATGTCTTTTTGCCCACAAGTACCAACACCAGTGGGAATAGTTTTCCAGTCTTAACAGGTCAGCATGAAGTTATTAAAAGAAGGGACTCTGGAGGAAGAATAATCAGAAATTACTCAATAAGATAAATCAAGTTCCTGCTTACAAAATTGCATCCTGTTTTGCAGTCAGTGCGCTGTGTTCAGCTCATCAGAGACATTTATTTACTTAACCCTCTCATTTGACCTATTCAGTCCCTCTACACAACATAAAAGTTGAAATTGCACATATTCTTTTAACAGTTAAAATCAACAGTTTTAAGTTGTGGTGTCTGTTGCACTCAGTTGTTTGTGTTGCTTGTGGAATGCTATGTGGGGTTTTTTAACGGCCAGTATAAGGGGTCTTAATGGTCAGTATTGGGGTCATCTTTATGGTTTCCTGACTGACCTGGTGCAAACTTTTCCCCTATCCATCTCAGAGAAACTGACCATTGCCAGACGTTTAATGTTAAGCTTGCGCAAACAACTGCCCTATAAGAACACTTGGACAAAGGAGGTTCGGGGGAGATCCACATTGGCTTCGGGTCTACTCACAAGCAATCTGCAGTGCTTGTATGATGCTGTACTTTTTTTACTTTTTACTTATATTTTCAATAAGCCTTTTTTATATATAAACTAAGTCAGTGTCAGCGGAGCTTCCTTCATCATCTTCACATCATCGCCATCAAATAAACAACCAAGTCCTAAAATTAGCTCTGTATTCTACTGTGTTACGTAATAAGCTTGGAAGAAAAAAAAAACACGACTACTTCTACTAGAATTCAGCAAACCTGCCTCCTATAAATTTGTTCTTTGCCAGTAACCTCTTAAGAGGCATTCTCCAAGACACAAAAAACACACCTGGGAAACATATCGACAAAGTAAGGTTCTTGATGATTTTTTGGACAATCGGGTACATTTTGTACATTCAAATAGAACTTCTGTCTTTTCAAAATTGCTAAAACATGAAAGCTGATCAAATCGCTGTAGTCTGATGTAATGAAATGCACTAGCCAACCCTCTGTATCTCAGTGCTGCAGATCAAGTCTGAGCCATCGCTGTGCTAGAGGGTGCCTGTGGTAGTTTGAAATCACAGCAACATACAGTCCATCTCAAGAATCAAACGAGTGGGAGACTGGCTGCTCTCAGAGCAAGGCTGGAGCTGACTCAGACACTCTAACCCCTGCGCCCCAAATCACACAGCAGTGCTATCTGCCAGAGGATACAATCAAGGAAACACATCAAAGTTCAGTCTCTGGAGCTGGCCTGCTCACATGCAAGCCGACAATATGGGCCTTGTCCGCATGCAGACACATTCATGGGATCACTCACTAATTGCACATGAATACTCCATAGCATGACTCATAATGAATGAGCGATTAGGCCTCTCTATCGTTGGCTTTGGACCAAATGCGGCGATGCTGCCTTCAGCATCTGCAGCCGAACCACGTGTTGGCGTGCCTGACCCGACTGTCCGACCTCGGGGATGATCAGTGGGCTTCCTGCCCACCTGAATGTCAGCACCTTCCCTCCCTCCTCTTTGTCATCTATTTCAGCTGCTCATTTACACCACAACCTTCCCGCTCCTATTAGCGGTGTAGCCATGTGTAACGTCGGTTGGGACGTATTCCCATGCCTGGGCCTGGATCCAGAACCAATGTGCATTTCGCTTCTGAATGGGGCCTTCACGTGCATGTGTGTGTGTGTGTGTGTGTGTGTTTACTTGCACGGCTCGATGACATTCTCATTCTCTGGCTTGTGTGTAATCCCCCGATAATGATGTTGTTGAGGGAATTTATACATGTGTTGCCGCAACAGCATCCCCATCTCGGCCCACCTCGCCTGTCTATCTAAAATGTCCAGTTTGTCCCAAATCTTGTTGACATCAGACTGCAGGCAAGCTTGACGTGTGCATACATATTAATGAAGCCATGCAGTCATTTATTCACCAGCTGATTTACATTGCAGAGCAGAGAGGTCCTAAATCAAAGGGATTTCAAAACACTTTACAAGATTTGCAAATTAGATGAGACAAGCTGTTTATTTCTCTAGCATGTTGTAGCTTTTGGCCCTAAACTTCATTTTAATCTTAATTCCTTCATTAGGCAAATACGACAGTGGCTCCTTCCACGCTAATGCAATTTGCTTGAACACGTCTGTAGAAAATTAAACACTGTATGTTTGCATGCATTAAGCATAGCCTCAAAACACACCAACACACTGGCATGTCAGCGCGCAGACACACAAAGAATATGCAGCTCGCCATATTAATCTTTTTCTTGGCCGGGACTCGCTAAAACGTTATCTACTTGTCTGGTTGTCTCCAGTCTCGAGGGAGGAATGTGAATGTGGCAGAGCCGGGCGAAGCGGAGTAGGTAGGACAGACTCAGGATTTGTATGCGACGGGAGGCACCTTTAGGAGGAGTGCGTCTGGTCTGCCTGACGCTCAGTGATTCTCAGCGGGGAGGGAGCACAGGCTCACTCAGTTGGAGGAAAAGACTTATGAGCTTTATTGATCACGGGCTCATACAGAGAGCGGAGTCTCCCCGCTGTATAAAACAGAGCTTTTATTGACATCAAGACTGCAACAGGTGAGGTAACTGAAGAATTCATCAGTGGAGGGGAGTAAATTAAAAAGAGAAGCTCGACGCAGGTTTTTGTTAATATTTAAAGAGGCTGTGCAGGGTTCTTGTTCCTTAAAAGTCTGTGGGCAGCCATCGCACAACTGTAGATACTCCATATACACCAAAGACAGCTTATGGCATCGATACCACTGGATGTCAGAGCTGTTAAGTGATCATTTCACTTCCACATCACTGAGTAGGAAAGAAAAAAACCATGCACGCTCTACTACACACAACCGCCAATGGGGTGAAAGTCAAATCTATTTTTAAATATGTCATCCAACATAATCGCTGCAATTTTTATGTACGAAAAAGGCAAATAGTAGGGTTTATCTGAGGTAGACTCTGCCATCCTAAAGAACATAGTTTCCGAAGGTGTTGCGCATGAGATTGTGCACCGCGGTTCAGTTCGTCGTGTTGCGAGGCAACATCGAGTGAATTGTGTGGAACTGAACATGAACACAAACTCGCCTCGTATTGAACTGAGCTGGAAGGTTTTATAAACTGAGCTGTGAATTGGGAGGTTGAAAAATGCCATTGGGGAAAGGACTGAACTCTGGGGCCAGTAGGTGAAAGCTATGATTTTTTGTTTGTTTGTTTCTTTCAGTTTTTTTTTATTTGTTTTATTTATTTATTTGTCTTTGTACCCGATGTCTGCAAATGCTGTGACCCAGAAAAAAGATCTATGTGATTGTGTCGACAAGTTTTGAAGTCATGGAGGTGACTGCAGCGGCTGTGTGGCCTGAGAAGCTGCTCCAGAAAAGCACAGTTTCTCTGCCGACACCTTGTGTCATCCTGTTGTACAGCCAGCGGCTCGCCTACCACCTGCACGCTCACCAACTATGTGACAAAGTTCAACAAGCCAAAATCCCCACATCCACTTACCTGTCCACCAGAGCTTCACCAGACAACAGAGGCTGCGCCTGCTGTCCACCGCCGTTGGGAACCAATCTTGCTGTTCCTGTTAGAAAAACAGACTCAACACGCAGCAGGTGCATGAGTGAGCACAGAAGTTAATGCCAGCGCTCTAATTTGAAGATACTCCGTTGTCTTATCTTATTTGGGAGCCTGCCGCTGTGGGTTGAGAACCAGGGCTGAGCACCAGGCCACAGTTGTTGGCAGTTTACCACAGCACTCGATCTGGCAGCAGTCAGCACATGGCGCCTGACCCCCTGTTGTACCCACACATGGAGAACTGCTTGTTTTTGTTAAGCTGTGGAGTTATGCCAACACAAATGTGTGTGAGCGAGAAATGAATCCTCAGCAACAGGTCTGTTGTTTTTTTTTTTTTTTGCTAAATGTCTCAGATGATGAAGCTCATAGAAAAAGTAAATATTTTGTGGGTG
The DNA here is from genome assembly GCA_038406115.1 of Haemulon aurolineatum. Classification (NCBI taxonomy): domain Eukaryota; kingdom Metazoa; phylum Chordata; class Actinopteri; order Lutjaniformes; family Haemulidae; genus Haemulon; species Haemulon aurolineatum. The sequence continues at coordinate 10,847,034 of JBCAUF010000001.1, read as the reverse complement.
ATCGATGGACTCGGATACGAGGCCCTGACTGAGATGCTGAAATCCAGTTTCAAGGCAGAAAAGTTGTTCTGCACAAGAAAGACGGGATGTCAAGTAACAAGGACGTCTTTCAGCACACAAAAAAAAAGAAAAAAAAGAAAAAGAAAAATCAATTCCACAGAGCAGCACCAGCAACTACTGTGGAGTTCAATCACGGGGCCTGTCTTGATTTTTAATGACAAATATTTACCAAGCCTGGTATTTTTCCTGAACCCACATTTTCCAGGATGTTTACTTTACTAAAATCTCTAAACATTGTGCAGATTAAAGCTAGGCCTACGAGAACACTTGAAACATTTTGAAGAAAAGACATCTTGTTTTTACGTGGTGAGCAACTGTGTCTGTGGCAAGTATTGAGTGTAAAGTGCTGAAAACTGATGATGAATGCAGCAACCTCCCTTCCTGCTTGTTTATATCAGATATTGCCTCATTTTAATTATAATTTAGTTTCTGGTTTATACCGTGCAGATTCTTGTACGTTCTTGTATGCTGATGAAGAAAAGGATTGATGACCTCCAATCAGACATTAGATGAATGACAATGAGGGATCAGACTTATACATGACGGTCAGGTTGGACTCCTGTCGCGACAGCCCCGCGTTGCCAGATGCCTGTACACTCGTGAAGAATGTGTCGGTGACGCTGGCGTTGACTCTCCTCCCCGAAGCCATCGCTGTTCTTTGGCACGCTCGTAATGAGAGAGACCGTGCCGGTTGGAGGACGAGGCCTCGGTGATGTGGCATACCGGGACCGACGCCAAGCTGACGCAAGGAGCTGACGGCAAAACACGGGAACGGGTCACCTTCGTGTAGGGCTGTACAAAATGTGCACATGGGTGGCAGCACTTACACACATTCATACAAGCTTTGATTGCTCATCTAGTGCGTAAGAATCTGGTTTGGGTGCTTTGTTTCCGTTGCTGATCTGTCTTCATCTTTCTTTTGAAATTTCTGCCATTGCCAACCTCTCATCATTGAGAAAGTGGCCAGAAATGCAATGGCTGCTGTACTGTACCGTCATTAGGCGCAATATATGGACAAGTAGTTGGAAAATGGCAACTTGACCTTGTTAAATATGTAATTACAATAATTTCTTTTCTTTTAAATAAAAAATCATGGGAGGTGGATCCAGTATTTGACTCAGGTGTGTCGCGTGGCTTCTAATCAAACACCATTCTTTTAGTTTTTATGTGTTCTCTTTGTAGACTGAATTTGAGCTATTATTCACTGAAACTCAACTCAGTCTCTGATATTTTATGGCAGACATTATCAGGCACATGGTAACATTTCTCATGTTCTGAGTGTTGGCGGTGTCTTCATTAGTTGAGGGCTGTGAGAGTGAGCAGCGTATGCGTCTACACTGGTCCGGATTATTCACTTATTTGTCTATTTACATCTGTGGGACACAATGTGCCGGCTTTGACTTAAACCTCACTTAAGCTTGTGCGTATTTGCTGTGCGCGCTTGTGTTTTCAACAAGGACAGCAGTTAGCTGAGGTGCAACACCTTTTCTCTCATTAGACTTACTAAACAGGATAATGATTCCCCCGAGAAACTGTCTCCATCGCTCTGCTTGCCCTGTCACTCTCTGCACCAGCATCACCGTGGTGATCAAAGCCAGATGTGCTCACTTCTGTTGCTGCCAACAAAGCACAACTGTACCGAGTGTTTTTATATTTGTCACTCTGCTCAGTGCCACAGCCCTTAGGGAATCCGCTGTGTACGGCAGAAACATTAGACAAACCTAAAAACACACCACCGTTCTGCTCTTGGACTGCCACTCACACTCTGAAATAAGGAAAAAGAAAAAGCTAAATTTGACTGAATAAAGTCTGCTATAATTATGTTTTTTGTACTACTGCAATCATAACCACATATTTTTCCAGTAGAGTATTTGACACCTAAAATGAAGAAGTGCCAGCTTCACCTGCAGAATTGCCTCAGAAAAATTCTAAATATGATTTCTCAGGTTCCTCTCTGTCATTTTTCATGTCTACTCCCTGTGTTATTTCAGCACTTTTTTGGGTTGGTTTTTTTTTTAATAATGCTACTTGATCAGAGTAATGTGTTGGTTTTCTCACAAGATTTCTACATTTCTTCATCTCATCTACAATATAAGCGTCTCCAGCTAAACTTCTCCACTATTTATAGTCCCTTCCCAAGCTCATGCTGGGTTGAAGTTTGTCTCCACTCCTGCAAGAAGCCAAACTTATTAAACTATCAGAAAAACAACCAATAAAGATCAGCTGCCACTGACAAAAGCAGCAGCGAACCAAACCTCGCTAATTTGTTGTGACTACAGAGAGCGAACATGCAGAAAGTTCAGTCCGCAGGATACCACTCAGCTGTTTGAAGGGGTAACAAATCAGCGCACGGCGACAGAATAGCGAGATGTTTAATATCTGCTGTGATATTCTGCATGATTGCCAAATATGTGCTATTTGTTTGAAAGGCGTCGGGGGACGAGTTCTCTGTCTCTCGCGCTTTTCAACAACAAAAACATCAACAAACATCTCGGCGAGACAGAACAACAAAGACAAAAGAACTGAAAGAGGGCAAAAATTTTACACTGCTGCAACGCAACAGCTATCAAAGACATGCGCGCGAGACACACAAAAACACACCTGCAGTGACAGATGGAGGTAGCCCCAGTGATGAAGAGAGAGGGCAACACGGTGCTGAGAGAGGAACTGTAGACGGGAATGAGGGAGGAATAATAAAGAAGGCGGGAAGCATCCATTGTTGATTTAAGTAAGTGTTCAACCACAAGCACTGCATAAGCACTTTGCACAGACACGAACATTTCATCTAAGACCAGTCTGGCTTGATCTATAAACAGGAAAGAACAACGAGAGCCCGACTTGTCCCTGTGTGACACTATTAGGGTGTTGGTTTACCACCATAACTGTCTCCTCCTGGAGCTGAGCCCAGCAACAAGGTGACTCGGCTCTGGCTGTACAGTGATTAGTCAGGTTCTGCCATGCAGCGATGCTCTGTGTTGCAGCTTCAGAGTTCAGAGGAGAAAGAAACAAAAAAAAAAGAGAGAAAGAAAGAAAAAAGCCAGACAAAAAAAAAAACATCAGTTGTTTGGTTGTGAGAGAGCACACGTTAAGGAGACAAACTCAGTCTTTCAGCACCACAATTTGTTACAAGTTGAGAGGAAAAGTTTTCAGGGAGCAGCTCAAGGATTTCTGCATTGATGAGCAGAGCCATTACAACAATTTTTCTTTTAGAACCTAAATGTTCAGACAGTGAGATCAGTCAGAAATGTGGGAAAGCGAGGGTTATACGATTGTTTTTTGGGTTTTTTTGGTGGGAGCAGCTGCCAGGCAAAGAACTGAGATTCCAGGAGGATAAAGCATGGCTCATAACCTCGCTGACGCGACCAGTTGAAGGTTTTCAGTTGTCCACTGGCACACGTCTGATGTAACATAACCTGGTCTGGA
>JBCAUF010000001.1:10823872-10843451 GCA_038406115.1 Haemulon aurolineatum | reverse complement strand
GAAAAGTCTGTTTTACACTGCTGGTGTTTTACAGCTAATAGAAAACTGATCAGATATTTTATTAGTCTATTGGTATTTATCACAGATCATATTCAATCAATAAAAATCATTCCCCTTTGATTTGAAACTAAAGTGATTTCCAGGCTTTGGTCATTATAGGACTTTAATGACCTTATTTACAGTGACTGTGTTGCTCTTTGCTGTGATCCTTTTTTTCATCTCCTTCATGGGTGGAAGTAGGTGGCACCATTCACATGTACGGAAAAGGCGATGTGTCTCCGCCTCCTCCCAATGTACAAATACGAAGCCGGAATATATCGGGTTACAGACGCTGCCATTTTGCTCTGCCAATGTCATTTGGAGTTGGTCTCTGAGCAGCAGTGATCGAAGCTGCGGTGATGAGGTCCCATCAAGGATTTATGGTCTGTACTGCAGCCAGCCACAAGGGGGTGACTGAAATGTTTTGGCTCTGGTTTAGTGGTGATCTCATCATGTCCATTCTATATATATGTCAATGGGTGGCAAACAATCTGACAAATCATGTTGATAACCACTGTTGTGATTCTCGTCGTCTGTTTGAGCTTGTCCCGCCTGCTCACTCAATGAAAGCCTGGCTCTGTCCAGCGCGCCTCATTCAGCCCTCAAGTTTCCTCAGCTGGTTGAACTGTGACCTTCAGAGCTTTTTAGGCTCCACTTTTACACACCTCATTACAGTGAACGTGGGCGGGCGATCACACAGTGCGGTGGACGAACACTCCCACTGTTGACACTGACAGAGAGCTGAAGTCTGACTCACCGCCTTCACCGCAGCGCCCGTCAACAAGGCCGATGAACATCACACTTTCTGGATTGTGAAATCCATTGCCAGCCAGTGGAATCCAGGCAGCAATTACGATTTCACCAAAACCTATTTGGCGAGGCAAATTAATAGCATCTGAACATATTTTGCAGGAGACGGGGACGGGTGGCTGCATCCTTCCTAACCACTCTTTACAAGTGTGACTGACACCATCAGCGGTAGATTACAAAATGATTCTGCCAAACGACCTGAAAATAGACATTTTCGCAGCATAAAATTCCACAGTATGATGTGTACAGGCAGTTATAAATACAGCAGCGCTCACTCTTTGACTCTTGGGGAAAAGAAATAGTGACAAATCTGTTGATCTGCTTTGTACTTTCCCCCCCTCCTCTACAAATCCTCAGACACATTTTTAACTTCATCTCCAATCAAAGAAGCCCAGATTGCAATCTGCTACACAATATGTTTTGCTCCACTTTATTAGGCCCATAGATAAACCTCATGGCTGGAACACAGGCCTGTGAGTAATGAAGGCTCCCTCAGCATAACAAGATCCTACCCTCCTTATGCTCTCCTTCTCCTCTCAATTTGTCGTGTCTATGAGTTTAGCTGGTCATTTCCTGCTTTCCTTTCAAAAGGAGCCGGCCTGCACAGATGCTCTGACAAAATGTAATCATTTTTTAGATCTTGAAAGCATGCAGGCAATTAAAGAGAATGTATTGTCAATATGTATGCGGCTCCAGGTTCTCACTCCTGATGTGGACAAAATGTGCTCCAGCTAATCATATTATATTTGCAATTAGACAGAGTGTTCTTACCTGACAAACACACACACACACACACACACACCATTATGTAGAAGTCAGTTTTTCGGGCAGGTGATTGGCAAAGGACAAAGACCTAAATCTATGCATTTTCATATAATTTCCCAGACGATCATCATGCCAAAACAGACAGGTCGTAGTTTTTCACATTACAATCAGACATTAGGAGGAAAAAGATTCAAAGAAATATACTCACTGATGAATTAACCGAGGTGTCCTGGAGTAATCCTTCACTTTCACAGCATGCGAGTGATTGCTCTCTTTGCCATGAAAGTAATAATCACAAAATAGCTTCGGTTAAACAAGGCTTACGACAAATGAGGGGATGTGAGCTGTGATTTGCTCGTCCTCCCAAAGTCAGGGTGACACCCCTAACCATAGGGGTGGTACCAATAATATTTTATCATGATCTTATCCATACTATTATCTGCTTTCTTCTGTCATCAGGATTAGAATGGATTTATATTTTAAAATAATAACTACAATTATTGTTTTTAGGGGAGCAACAGCTAAATCAGTATAGGCTACGCACTCAATGATGTCTCACTGGAGTTAAAGGGAAAGAAGAACACAGACATCAGTCAGTATCAGTCTTTCCTGTCCTCTGTCCTCCTCCCTCTGCTGCTGCTGTGATTCACTGCCTGCAGGTGCCACTTGCACAGAGACAAAGGGCTGCCGTCTAAGCCAAAAGCCGAATTTACAAGAATGTGCCAAATTTTAAGATTTGTGGCGGAGATAAACGGTTAGACTACATACAGACAGCTTTTGTTTCAGCTTGTCTGTAATAATTTGCCCTCAGCTTTACAAGTGTGCTTTGCTTCTAACAGCAACAACTGCGGACAGGCAGGTGGATACACTGCTTTGGTACTTTTTCTACCTTTTCGTCAATTCGACTGAAACTTTACCTTCACCTCACCTGCTTCACCGTCTACATCGCGGCCCCTTTGCCATGTTGTTTGCTCTTTGAAGGAGCTCAGCCTCGGCCTCACTCAAACATGCGGAGGAGAGAACAGAGGAGAAAGCTTGAACAAAACGTCTTGTTTGTATTTCAGAATGATTAAAGTGGGCCACATTTTTCCGTTGAAAGAGCTAGAATACTGGATTAATAAAAAAAAAATCCCATCCGTGTTTTTTGGGTTTTTTTTGCAATAATAACAGTGTTCATTTCTTCAAAAATGTAAGCCAGAGGCTAAATTCCTAAAACATTTGGTGACAACATTTTTTTAAAGAATCTGAATTACTTGTAAATCAGAAGCATGTTTACAGCACATTAATTATCTTGTATTACCATCATGGCACATTCTCAGAAACGCCATATTAGGCAAAGTAGAACACCCACACACATAATCTCCTTGATGAAAACACCATTCGGGAAACGGGGAAAAAAAGAACTTCAGCACACAGAAATGGAGGAAATTCTCTACGGCAAGGAAAAGGAAAAAAAAAGAGGTAAAAGGAAATGAACCCCTCCACTAAAGCAGAAGCAGCACTTTTACAAAAAGCTGATGTAATGAAGAAGGCTGTTACATCCTCGTAGAGAACCATGAAAAAGCCAAAAGCCTACTGCAGCCAGCTACAGCTGAATGACTGGAGGTGCTACAACTGCTCTCCTAACCTCTGAGTGCAGCACCAGACAGGTGTTTGTCTCTGGCTCTGCTCCAGATGAGGACAGTTGTGCCACTTCCACTGCTGAAGATATTGACCAGCTGACAGGCTGCAGCAAGCAGACTTTGTCAGTTAGTGGGTTAACTGGTCGGTAGATCTCTGTCTAGGTCCAGATTATATGGGACTTTATCGACTGTGCAATGTACAAGTGATTTATGTTTTAAAGGAGGCATATTTTCAGCACTGTGCCTTTTAATGTCTTGTTTAATTAATAAAAGTCAGTGATTAAAGTTCACACATGCTCTTCACAAGCCGCAAGTCAGGTGTGACTTTTATTTAGACAGTTTAACAGACAGAGGTGCAGATGCACTGAAACGGATAAATCTGTATTTTCATTATACGAAAACATGATTATGAAGGATTTTATGAGTAAATACATCCATGAATCAGAGGAAATCTGAGCTCGTTACAAGAAATAACTGCAACAAAAACTCCCAGAAGGTCAGAGCACTCTGCGGCCTTTTTACATTGTGTGCTGTTCAACCAGGGAACTACTTCAGATCTATTCAATGGCGACCGCTCCTAAACAACCTTAACTAACCCTCTGACCATTTCTAACTAAGATTATTTAGGTATAAAGAAATTATTTCTTTAGAGTTCTTTTAGTTTCCTACAAATGGTAGATGTGCTGACAATTTCCCCTTGGGGGATTAATAAAGTAATTCGTATTTTAAGAAAAATAGCTCTTTTACACCAGTGTGTGCAGCGCTGCTAACTAGCATATCTCCGTCACCTTGTAAGTGTAATAAAGAAATTTCAGGAATTAATGCTGTAGGTGTTTAGATGATTTTTTCTCCCTCTGCACTTGATCAATGACAATTTGTTTTCAGGATAGCAATAGCAAGGATGTGATCTGCATTTCTGCTCACAAACTTGGTAAATGTTAAATTTTAATGAGTATAAGCAACACTGAGAACAAAGACAAACAAACAGGCACTGGCATTCATTAATTCAGTCAAAAGGACAAAACTGTTTTTTTTGCTTTATTTTATTGTAAATGGGTTTATAAAAGTGAGAGTATAATAAAGAATGAAGATACAACAAATATGTTTAAGATATGAGTGATTTCAGGGGGAATGTAGGAGGAAAAAAACCAGCATCAATTCTGGTTGACTTGTAGCTGGATGAACTTGTTTTTGGATAATAATACTCAAAAACAGAAACTGTTGCAGACCTGTTCGCGCTGTATATACAGTACTGTAAATGTTCCCACTAGCAATGACACACAGAACAAGCAGTCTAGTACCACCAAAATCAACTTGTCAAATGACATCTAATTACCGTCATAACTTGTGAAAGCACAATAATACGGCATAACTCCTATGCAATGATCCTGAGTGAATATACTGTATATTGTTTTATATAATGAAGACAACATCTTTATAGAAAATACAGACAGTGATTGATGTTTTGAGTATAAAAGACACTCTGTCAAGGAACACAAGGAATGAATAAGACTCAAAGAAGAAAAGGGGAAATAATTAAACACCAAAAGTTTTACTTGTACATGACCAATAACATGCATATGAACATAGCTATTGTGTAATTAAAAACTAAAATAAAGGAAACAATATGATACAGGTGTAAAATCAATGCTAGAGTCAGAGAAACTATAGAAGATGCCAATGTGAAAGGAAATGCGATATCATTTTTAGACATCTGGATTGCATAGAAAGTGCTCAGCAACACTTCATCTTTTACTTTCAGAGAAAAAGCTATATTCCCGCTGTCAGTGATATCTAAATCTGGCCAAACGTTTTTGGAGGTGCACTTTAAGGGATCAGGTGGAAACTGCTGAATGCATTTCTGAACTACAGTGTATGACACTAAGTTAGAAGTGCGTTAGTCGTGCTTCCACTGAACTGCAACTTTTTCAAATGAGTCTCTATTTGGTGAAGTAACCTCTGAAGACACTGCGTGGGCCAAAGGTGTGGCCAGCTATTTGTGCTCTACTTGCCTCAAGTTTCTTGCAGAAAAGGAGTTTTACGTCTGTACCATCAACTGCTGAAAGCCTGCAATGAAGCTGTAAACGAGCGACACTTAATTTCCACACCTGACAAATCTTTTACAGCGTTGTCTTGGTAACTATATTTTCTGCTTGTTTACAAAATTGGACAATCTTTACGGTCACATTCAGAGTATGCTTAAATATGCACACCACGCTGTATGTGTGTGTGATTTCAGAGATGATGCGAAAACGGACCTCACAAGGCCCGGAGTTTGGCCAGGAGAGCCTCGACATCCGACTCTCCATTGGCGCTGCAGCTGCTGACCGCAGCACCCGTGGAGGTCGGCTGAAAGGCCGGAGGCTCTGCTTCAACCTCCATCTTTTTCTCTGCTGGTCTGACCGTCTCTCGCTCCACCACCCTCTCTCTGTCCGGCCAGTAGCTGTGACCCGCGGGGTTCCTGTACCTGCGGCCCGACTCCGAACACACGGCGGCCTTGGACCGGGCTGCAGATGGATGGCCCTCAGACTCGTTATGGGCCTCCTTGGCAGGGGGAGCTTTCACCGCCGCTGAAACCACATTTATATTCTGCCGAGAACGAGACCTTTGTAAAGGTGCCTTGTTGTTTTCTGTGAGTGGAAAACAGAGAAACAAAGAAAGCAGTGAGCACCGCTGTGAGAGTGAAAGAGGACAGTGAGAAGAAAACGCCGCACACGAAGGGAAGAAAGGGATTATTAAAATTATATATTGAATCGGAAAAGCAAGAAAGAGGGAGGAAGAAAGGTTAAAAAAAGCAAGCAAGTTAATACAAAATGTAACAGAAATCATCAGGCATTAACAAAACACACTTTTGGAAGCACAGGCACATGCAAAACAAAAGTAGTTACACATGAGCTCAATGCACACATGTTAGTCTGGAGGAATGCGCACACAAACACATACCACAGAAGCATCCAGTGTGTACACAAACACTGATGAGGACAAATTTTCTGCAGCAGACTGTGGCATGCAGCAAGCTCGATATGATGAAATGGATACGGCTGATCAACCGCAACAGAAACTCAATAACGCTGCACGTCGCCCTTTTCCAATCTCCCAGTCTCTTTCCCTTTTCTCTTACATGACACCCTCCCACCCACCTCCACCTCCCCTGATTCCACCATTATCATCCATTCTCCTTTCCCCCGCTCTTCATCTCGGCTCTCTGCTCCTGCCGTAGTCCTCTTCATCTTTCTTATTTCCGCCGTTCTCCTTCTCTCCTCAGCCTCGCGCCCTCCCCTCTGGTTTCCGACTTAAAACACACACCCAGACAGACAGTGGAACAGAGCGACGGCCCAGATCAGACCTGCGCTCTGAATTATAATCCCTCTGAGTAGATCTTAGACTTCATCATCAGTATGTGTGCGCTGGAAGGAGAGGGTAAATCCATATTCATGTGACCTTGAGCGAGCGGCTGAGAGGAGTGGCGCGAGGAAAGACACCACCGCATTTAAAGTTTCCTGAGCATTAAATGTCTGGCAAACAGGAGTCAAACACAGCAGAGCAGAACAGAGCGACCCGCTCTGTCAGCCAATCGGTAATGAGTTTGGAGCGTGGCCAGTCAGTCATGACAGTGTGTTTTATGGGCCGCGCTGACGAATGACAAGGAACGTCCCTGAACACAACCTCTGACAAATAAATAAGGATGAAAGGAGGAAAAAGAGCAGACACGAAGGAGCCGGCTGCAAAATTAAGCAAAAGAGCGCGCCGACGATCGCACAAACACACGCGCGCGAAAACTCGTTAGGCAAACAAGAGGCGGTGGGGGATTTGAAAAGGATGAAATGAGTGGAGTGTGTTGCCTCGCTGCTGCGACTGAACATTTAGCACAGCTGAAAATCCGAGTCTCCCCTCATTATCTCACCCTTTTTGCCCTCTCTTCCTGTTGTTGCAGTCTCAGTTGCAAAAGATGACAATTATTCCCCGCTGTCTATCCTCTCGCGCCACACACCCCTATCCTGTCCCCGTCTCCTCCCTCCGCGAACCTGTCATCCACCCGCCACGCCTTTTCCTCTCTGATCTATCGGGGCGAGCATCCCCAACACACATACACAAACGCACCCACTTCCTTTACAAATGACACACTCAGCGTCGATGTAGAGCAAGTTATCAATTTCAGTATCAGCAATTTGCATTTTAATGTCGTGTTTACACGTGTTGAAATTTTAAACTGATGCCATTTCTGTCATTTTGGAGACAAAAAAAGATAACAGAAATGGGAAATATCAAACATGCACATCTTTGATTAATGTTTATTTAATAATTCATCATTTAACTATTGTCCGCATGAACTCGTTATGATTATATATGAAAAACACATACTCGTAAGAAGTACAAAGTGCTGTATCAATACATTTACACTTCAAAAATGGATTAAAGAAGCCCCACACTTCAATAAGACCTCTTATCCAAAAGTGCATTTCTTTTCTTCCTAACAGGGCCCTGTCCTTCAGTGGTGAACATGATCAAAGTGCTGGCAAGTTTAGTTTCTTCTCACTCTGCCCGCCTGTGACACCTAGCTGCCCCTTCCTTTGAAGCCTCACCAGCTTCTCAACGCATGCCTTCATCCCAGCTGTAAAACACGTCTGAGAGATGTAAAACACGTCTCATCTCGCAGGTTGCACTCCTTTAACCGAGAACTGACACTGGTTTCAGAGGAGAACGGGTGGAATTTCGAAGACAAAACCGTTGTCTTTTATCGAACACATGTGCATTTATCCCTCTGAGCCTATTTGATACAGATTTAGATACGTGATAAGCAATCTGATATAGAAATATTCGATACTCTTGAAGACAGTATATTTCAGACTCCTGCGTAAACTTGATTTCCCATTGCAAATGAATGAAATTGTTTTCATTTCATTCTCACTTTTCATTTCAAGTGCCGAGTACACTCGAGCCTCCAAACAACAAAAGCAACCGTTTGATTACTGTTTGACAGTATTGATGATTACGCGCTCCAGCCTTGCACTCTTCTAACAGACTCATGACAAAACAGGATCAAAACGACTGCTGCAGAACCAGGCGCTTTTATTCAAAGCACTCCTCCTCTCAAACCCTGCCACTACATTACCACCAACGCCACACAAAAGTTGAAAGTGTGGTCAGAGATTCAGGTGTGGTACGCTGGTAATAACTGATGTCGGGTCAAGTGGTGATGAAGACCACAGGGCGACTGGTGAGCTCACCTCTTTCTAACTCTAACCCTACCACCTGAAGATGTTTTCATTATCAAACTTGTGGGCTCCAGTTTATCAGATTCCCTGCAGTGCCCTATGGGACCACAGGAGGCTTTTACACCTTCACAAAACAGTGGTACTCCCCAAAAACTGTACAAAACTATACAATTGGCACAGCCCCCCTTAAACAATAAGCAGTGATAAAAAAGGGCAAAAGTCTGGAAAGTCCGCAAGAAGGATACATTTTTCACTTAAATGTTGGCAACTGGGTATTGTTTACCTCGATTTGAGGGTCATCGTCATCCATCTAAATGCAGCACTTTGAACAACACCAAATGGGTGCATGTCCTTGTAAATAAAGTAGCTTATTGCTTCAGGTATTGCCTTTGACCAGGAGCGGTTAGGGGCAAGTAGCATCAGTTGGTATTGCTAGCTTTGTTGTTAGCTTGCCTCCGGTTGACTGTTCCCGTTTCCGCATGTTACTGCTCTTGTAGCATGCTGTGCTCTTGAAAGAGTAAGCTGGTGATGCAACAGTTAAAGACGTTGTACGTGTATGTGTGCTACTAGGATTTCTGGTACAGTAGCACATGGTGGACTTTGAGTTTTTGTGTAGATTTGGGGTGTGGATCTTTGTATCGTCCAGCATCTCGGACTGTTCTATTGATTTTCCAATACGTAGCAGTTAATCTTTACACCTCAATGTGAGAGCAGTATATTGGAAAACTGTCTCACTCCAACATTAGAGAAAGGTGTGAGAGGTATTCCTTCTTTCCGTCTGCAAACAGCAGCAGAACGGAGTTCACATTTCCTCATGTAAGATCATTTGCTCCATTTATATTTGCTGCTTCAACTGATGCAGATGAGCTTTTACTCATCTCTCACCCCCCTCCCCTCCTCTGTTCTCTTGAAGTTTTTGAGAAGTTAGTAGGCAGGCAGGGAGGCTCAGTAAGCCTGAACTGCAGCAGTGCTTGCCTGTCTTTTTATTTCCTGTTAAAGCTACACTGCCTGCCACTATTGCGGTTGACAATGAACTCATCTACATGAATAGCTGTTAAGAGAGCGGAGAGCAGTCAACACATGAGAAAGCCCGGAGATTGGTATTTTCCAGCGTCTGTAAAACATGAACACAATACGATTCTGCTAAACTACCAGTCTATCACAGTCCTCAGTCTGCCGCTGTCCCTTACTTCGCTGGGAGGCAGATTGGAAGAGAAAAACAGATGAAAAACAATGATAAAAGAGCTGGCAGACTGAGTTTGTTGTGTCTCTTCTTGCTCTCAGCTCTGGTGAAGAACATGTCTTTAAACTATGGGTTTCACAGGCTACAGCCGTCTACCAGCTACTGACACGGGTTCTTTTGCGGCTGAGTACAAGCAAAATCTCAAACGAAACAGACTAATCGCTGCTCTGAGCGGTTTGAGGATATCATCAGGAATTTCAAGATGGAACCATGGTGGTTTATTAAGTGTCTGATAGGGTGGCATTTTGTAGGAATGTAAAAGGCCTGTCCAACAGAAAAACTCCCCCCCAAAAAGCCAAAAAAAGAACTGAGTGTTTCTCTTTTTCTATCTGCAAATAGCTGCAGAGAGGAATTCACATTTTCCTCTTGTCAGATCATTTGGTCCATTTGCATTTGCCACTTCAAATACAGATGCAGATGAGCCTTTCCTCTCATCTCTCGCTCCCTCCCCTTCTCTCCACTCTTATGAAGTTTGCACTATTTGATCACTTTAAGAAGAGAGTAGTCATGCAGACTCGCAAATATACAGACAGCGAAGTGACTATTTCTCTCCGCGGAGTGACTGACACAACAAGTTGAAGTTAGTGAAGATCAAACGCACGCTATAAACCACAACACCGCCAGTTGGCTCGGCAGTTTGCTGCATGTTCTGTCTAATGATGGCTGTTAGCCTGCGTTTTGCATCTACAAGTGGAACATCTGAGCACAGGTTACCACGCAAGGATCAGGTCAAATTTATGGTGGTAAAGGTAACTGAGAATGCAACTAATGACTATATTAGCTATTGCTTACTGTAGTTGATCCTATTTAACTTGGGTCTATAAAATGTCAGTAAAAAGATAAGATATGGTAAGATATGCCTAGCACAATGTCCAGGGGCACAGTTGTTGTATCTTCAGCCACTGGGGCCAAGCATGATTGATTTACTGTTGGGGTCTAGTCTGCACTCTGCTTTTATCATAGGAGTATGGCCGCAACTAATATTCTCATTGTCAGTTATTCTGCCAATTGTTTTCTTGATTAATCATCAAAAAACTGCTGGAATATAGTGGAAAAAATGCTCATTATAACATTCCCAAAACACAAAAGGTTGACTATCATATAAGACAAAGAAAGGCAGCAAGTACTGATGTTTAAAGCTGAAGCTTTGCCGCAGCAGTTGCGGATACATTTTCTGTAGATCCACGAATTGATTCATCTACTAATCATCTCACCTCCACACGACTTTCCTGTAAATGCAATGATGCCGTTTCTCAGTACTTGTCGGATGTGGTGAACGTGAAGAAAACACAGTCGCGGTGGGAAGCAGGGTTGGGCTTTTCACAATATGTCACCGAGCAATTAGCCAATTAAAGGTGTAAAAGCGTATTCACTGTCATCCACTGTGCAGTGTGAGAATTCATGAAAATACACAAAGATGCTCCTAGATTTATCCCCTGTTCAAGTACGTGTACGAGAGATTTTAAACATTCTTCCGATAAAGTACCCCTTCAACAGTCCGTTCACCACCCTCCAGTAAAGAGGAAAATTACACCGTAGTTCCATTAATATGACAGGTGCAATGGCTTGATGATTACATTTATCTATGACTGTCCGAGTTCTGACAGACTGCATTTGCCATTTATTTACCTCAGAATTGAACAACTGATTGAAAAGGGAAACAAGTGGAAGAGGGAAAAAATAAATAAATAGGAGAACCAACAACAGACTGGAAGTGTCCACAAACAACCTTCAGATCATCCTCTCCTCTAACAGATGGCTGTGCGTTGTCACTGAGGTCAGACAACGGATGCAAAACAACCTCATTTTTGTCTATTTGAGTGTGAGGCCGCGCTGTCAGAAAAAAAAAAGTGCTTTGTTGTTTTCCCGTGCTGAAGGAAAGCTGCATTTAAGGAGTTGAAAATGTATGGTGTCATAAAAGTGTGTGATGCCCCAATGTCCCCCAGTGAGTCTTGTAAAAGGTAAAAGCCAGCAGACAGCTTGTTAGCTTGCCCGTGTGCATTAGGCTGGCTGTAATTAAAGATCATTACCTGGCAACACACCAGTCATTGAAGGTTTGTCCCTCGCTTTTCCGTCGTAGTTAACTGTGTGTGTGTGTGTGCGTGTGTGTGTGTGCAGAGTCGCCAATCTAGCTTCGCTGTCACACAGGGAAAAAAGCCCAAACAAAAACAAAACAGCGGACGGGATTAATAAACGAGGAGAGGCAACGAGCAACGGAAGGAGAGTGGAAGGAGGACAGCGGTGGAAGAAATGGGATGATGAAGGAGAAGATGACAACATGGGCAGAATAAACAGCCTCAAGACAGTGGCATGATTTGGAGGCAATGACTGTGATTTGGACTAGACTAAAAGAGTGGAGTGCAAAAAAAGAGAGAGGGAGCAATGAGGACAGAGAAGAAGAGAAAATAGAGGAGGTATGGTTGTTGAAAGAGCACTATAACAATCCCTGTGGGTAATGTGAAAACCAGCACTGTTATAGGTAACTGAAGCCTGTCCCGCTCTAATGCATATCAAAGTGTTTTCCTTTGCTGAGCTGCGATTTGACTCACCACTCTTCTGTCTCTCCTTTCCCGCAGTTAACAACTCCAAATATCTTTGTTGCAATACAGGGGGAGAACGGATCGCAGCGTTAGTGGGAGAGCAGCATCATTTGGAAGCCCTTTTAGACGAACTTGTTCCAGTGTGCATTTACTGTGTGACTGGCCTGGTTTCCTTTTGTTCTGCCACATCAATATCTGGCTCCAAATGGCGTTTACTTCGAAGAGGTTTTTGGTTAAGCTAAAAGCTACTTGTAGGGTTGAGGGCTGAAACAATTAATCGATCAGTGCATCAACAAAAAAATATATATATAACTACACGTTTTGATCATCAACTCACCTCTCAAGTCATTTTATCAATCAAAGAAATATTGTGAGGATTTTCTTTTGCTGTTTTTTCCTTTATTGTTGGAGTGATGACGCGATGATCAGTAAACAGGTACACAAGTGGAGATGGTGATTTGTTTTAAAGTGTTTGAGAGATTAAAAGCAGGTGGTTATTTCAAGTGCACAAACAGAGTTAAAAATAAAATCAGTATAAGGGTGATAAGCACGTCCTCAGAGGTAATCTATGAACATGGTACGTGGAGACTGGAAAAGAAGCATACTGGTTCAAAAGAGAGAATGGGGGCAGTTCCTTGACATTTATAGGTCACCCTCTATGACTCAACTACAAACAAATCCATAGTAAACATCGACATAAATAGCACTGGACATGGCGCAAGCACAAACGTGTAGGCAACAGACACACTCATTAAGCCACGTCAACACACTTCACCTGCCGCGCTTAGGCAGACATGATTGAGTCATATTAAAATCAAGTGTACATGACAAAGTGAGCAGAGAGTGGGGTGGGGGCGTCAGGGGCGGTTTGCCGCTTCAAACCAAGAAGGGGCGACGAGGAGGATATGAAAGGGCTGAGCTGGATGTCCCTCAAGTCTTCTGCCCCTCAGTGTGAACCCCAGCCACTGTGAGCTGCAGCCAAGCATGACATTGCGTTAGCACGCTTTGGTGCGCCCAACAATGCCCCAAAAGTGAGCCTGGTTCCCCGCCACTAGTACCGCTAGCCTACACACACCACTGGCTCGCACCGCACACGACGCTCTGCTGAGAATACAATTAAAATAAACAATAGCTACAAAGCTTCTGTTTTTATGGACCACCTAACTCTGACATTGTCAGATGTGATCCAAGATGTCAGAAACAAAGTAATTCGGGGAGCCTTTTCTGGGGGTGGCTGTTTTCAATAAACTCAGTATGGACGCAAAATTGTGCATAATTGAAGGTTTGAATGTTGCTACTAGCACAAACACAGACATATCCAATGACACCGCAAGCTATAATATCATCATTATAATGTAATGGCTACGATGTTTTTCATACATAAACCAGATGTAATCACCACACCGCACTATGTTTTAGGGGGAAAATAAATAATAGTTAAATTAATAGTTGTTACCAGCTTTAAAACTGCATCCTCCAGAAATAATGACTTTCCTCGCTTTCAACTATACTGCCACATGATAATATAACTCTGAAAGGTGGGGGGGAGGAGAAGAAGCAACATGATGCTTAGTGTTGTAAATTAGCCATCTCAAGCGAGTTTTACATCTCTGCAAGTTGTTAAATGCATTCGCGCATCTAAAAACCCGCTGGTCCGTGGTCAGCGAGAATACAAATATGCAATTTGTAATAAATGGGGCCCAAAAAAAAGGTACGATCCTTTACAATATAAACAAATCTGTCCGCTTGTATTACAAAGAGGAAATACACCTGGCAGATGGTTGTAGCAGCCCGGGCTCTTACTCCTGCTTTACTCTAATTATATCTACATGCAGGGTAATGGACTGAGAATGTTTCCTCATACAGGGACAGCATCACTTCCTGGGGTCTCTGACTCTCTTTTCTTTCTCTCAGTCTCTCACACACACACACACACACACACACACACACACACACACACACACACACACACACAGATAAAAGCAGACATCAGACGCAAACACAGCAAGACAGCCTGTATTTTTTTCTAAGCAGTGATGTGTGTCTGTCACACACACACGCACACGCACATACACATACACAGTCTAATAAGCACTGGCTATTTCACTGATACAGGTGTACAGCCAGTGTACTCTGCTGCCTCTGGCATGAATTAAACATGTCTTGGTTTCAGGCTCTGCTACCTGTTGTTGTTTGTGCGCTTACTGCTGGTAAATATCCCCAGCAGTCGTAGTCTAATGCATATGTATTTCCCTTCAGTGGCTTCACACTAACTAAGGGTTTCTTTCAGCCGCTTTCTCCAGCGGTGTACACCTGTCACAGTGTGAGAGTAAAATATTGATCCTTCACACGCCTCCAGACACGAAGCGGAGACGCACTCGCAAATGCGGTCGCGGACAGACAAACGGACAGAAGCACACATTCCTGCGTTCGCCTCCAATCAGTCGGTAACATGGATTAATGAACTGTTTGACTGAGAAGTTTATGTGATAGATGTGGAGCGCAGCCAATAGACTCCTGTGCATACACATACACGCACACACGCACTCACAGACACACAGGCATACACACACACACACACACACACACACACAGACTGCAGTGGATTAGGGAGAACGTAGTTGATAACCATGCATAAGTATTCATAAGACATTTTCAACCCTAATTTTTCCTGATAAATGCCTTTGCAATTACAAAGAGTTTGTGCTTGCCTGCAAGTCATTTTTGGAGAAAACTCAGGTTAAGGTTCAGTATTAACAAGAATAAAAACTTCAGTTGAATTTATGTTCTTACGTTGCAGCTGTGTCAAGGCAGGAGATATAAGTACATTAAATATGATTTATTCACATATATTAAAGTCTAACTAAGTAGGTTTGTATTCGCATTGAGCCTCTATGCAATTTTGGTAATGACAGTAATGTGTCCTTAGCACCAACCTCAGGTGTGGAAAGCTGACAGTGAATGTCTGGTAATTTTGTTTATATATTCTTTGACTGGCTGCTGACTTGAAACCAAAATTGTATTCATTTTAAACAGTTTTCTTCACTAAACCTGTTGTACTGCTGCTTGTACATTTACCAGAAATTTAAGAACTTTGACTTCTACTGTTAAATTAATAAAGAATTAAGTATTTTGTAAAAAAAAAACCAAAAACCAAAAAACAAAACACAAAAAACACAAAACTAAAACAAAACAAAACATTTATTTCTTGATATGAGATATGAAAAAACATCACTTTGGAATCAATATTGTATTGTGAATTTTTCAATGATACCGCAGCCTCTATAAAAGTGTGAAGCAACACCATCGTATTGTGCTAATGTTTATCACTTCACACCCACAATGCAACACCAGATAGAATCACCCTCCGTCATGAAATCAAAAGGTGATTAAATATTTAAAACTGGAAAAGAAGACTTCCATTCTTTGTTTCTTTTGTAGTTCCTCTGAGGTAGAATTCTTTTTTTGCCATTGTTTCTCCTGCCAGCTGAGGGCTTGTGTTTAACACTCAGGCCGACTCTGACAGCTCTCAATATGCAGGGCCAGTCCTGCCAAACAGACTTATGAATTCCAAACAGCCCGGAGTCATGCTCCATATTTCATTGAAGTTGAATATTTAAAAAGATCAACCCACTCAAAACCCTATAAAACCTATCGTTCTGGGGCCTTGTGTCCTAAAAATAAAATCGCATCTGCCATATCGCATTACAGACAGCCACATCAGCCTCCATCTCTTAACCATTTCCCTCTCTCTGTGCCCCTCTCTCTCTGACAAAACCCATCTGGTAACCAGCCTGTCTCCATCAACACAGGTTTTGCTCTCGCTCTTACAAACAACCGCACACTTCTTCCTGCCTCCTTTTATCTCATTTGCTTCCCGGTTCTCCCTCACTGTCTGGAGCTCACAATTCTCTCCCCTTTATTTGTACAGTAACTCTCACCCCTGAGCCGTCCTTCATCCTCATCTCTTCTTGGGGAAGCACAGACCACCAGATAGAGGAGATGGCTCTCCATTTCCCTCCAGCAGCAAAATGGACTTGGTGTCTTGTTTCAAAAAGTGAGCAACAAAGCACAACATTTGACAAGATGCAGAAAAATGAGTGGAGACAGACTGCAAATGCAGCCTGCCTCTGACAGCAAAGTCTCCATCAGATCAAAGCGATCTGGACTACAATTTAGAAAAAAAAAATCAACATCGGCTAATCAGCATGTGAGAATTAAGACAGTAATGCAAGTGTGTGTGTGTGCGTGTGTGTGTGTGTGTGTGTGTGTGATTAAAATATTTCACCCTGTATAGGCTTTGCACGGCTATAAAAGAACAATAACAAAATTAAGCACTAATTCATCTAGATATTTATTAGGTCATAAGAAGAATTTAAGCAAATCCACAACATTTGCCTCACAGTGCAGTGTGTTTATGTCAGGGAACATAGCACAAATGTCACCAGTGATTGATTTAATTTGGTTTAACTAAACCGCATTAATGGAGCACAATGACATCAAGTCTTTTTTTTCTTTTTTCCGGTCAATAGCTTTGTTAGATTGGCAAACTTCCAAAAGCGGATTTCTCCTTGGTGTATTACAAAAGGAAACAGACAGGTGGGACATGTCAGTCAACATTTGGGAAACATCTGTATGATATAAAAATGGACGGCTGACAAGTCAGAGCTGACATTATTTTTTACATTTCAGCACAAAAGGTATAGATAATAATAAACCAATTAATCTGTTTGAGTGGATTTTTTTTCTTCAGCTATGCTTGACTCAGAGCTAATGACACTTAAAATCAGATTTCTAAATAATATCATATTCAATCCACTGTCAAATTTCTAATAATAATAATAATAATAGCAATAATAATAACAAACCCAGACACTGTACTGACTACTGAATGAAAAGAGGTTCAATGAAAAAGGTCACCTGAAATGTGCCGTAACAGCATACAGTGACAGTGGGCCGCCAGACATACTGTATGTACTGTATTGCATGGCGATGGAATTTCAATGAATCAAAAATGTAGGTTAACACGACAACATTTATGAGGCCCGATCAACTGATACAGAACACAAAAAGGGCTTTATATCTTATCTGCCGACTGAAATTTACAATATGCTAATTTTACGCTTCCACTTGACTTCAGATATAATCTTTGATGAATAAACATGACATACACATGCAGAAGCCTGTGGGCAGGAGTGTGCGTGTATGCACCCGCCCACCAGTTGGCAGGGGAAAAAAATAGATCAAATCAAACCATACAGGAATTAAAATTAAGAGACAGCAAAACATCAGGCCAAGATGGTGCAACAGAGGCTTATATCAAATAAATATCATAAAATGGGATGATGTTATCATTGGGTGCTGCCCTCTTTAGGGTGCCATGAGTGAGAAGCAGTTTATATAAGCAGATACGTTAAACCTTAGGTGACTTTGTGTTTTTCCCAACAACTCGGAGTAGACTAGCTTTTTCCATATGTGACACTGTTTATGCATACCTAACATTTCCTGCAGCTGCTCTGAAGTAAAAGTCTCCACAGACTTGATTGTGGCATTTGCTTTTAAACACAAGTGAACTAGTTAAGCAGCAACAAATTTGGATTTTCTGGCCTCACTAATTAGAAACGACAGCCAAAAGCAGTCCACATCCAGACTTCAAAACAACCCATCAGAAACTTATGGGTCACATCACAGGCGCTACATGTTTTCCCTCGACCTACTATATGGCTGAGGGGCTTTAGGAGCTTATTGCACCCTATATACTAACAAAATTTGATAGTGCCTTAGCATCACGTTGCGCCACTGTGTGTAAATGTTGGTCTTTCTCCTCCCTCTCATCAGCTTGACTCTGTGAGTCATCAGTGAAAAGAAAGTAAAACTCTGAAAAGGCACCACCATGATGCTTTGGGGTAATACTGCTATGCTCTCCTCCAACCACTGGAGCTCACTGACATATCAATGCAATTAGAATCATGGCTGTCCCAGTGAAGGTCAGCTAGCACCACTCAGACTAACGCGGGGAGAGAAACTGGAAGACAGTGAGGGAGCAAGGGAGGCAGTCAGAGAGGAAACAAATTAAGTGACAGGGCAGCGTGGCTGAGTTTAGCTCAGCCTCTGTCCAGGGGCATCTTCCTCTAACTCTCAAACAGGCCAGGCAATTAAAAATACATGCATCAATGGTCTACTGAAGAACTCTCTGAAGAACATATAATAATATATCTACACAAGCCAAACACATGTAAATGGACACAGCCATCCAGCGCAGAGTGCGCAGCAAAACACACGCCCATTTCATATTCCCCATGCACTTAGAACTGATGGCTGGCCAGCCTTGTTCCATTCAATGAACCTCTAATCAATGCAGCGGAGAAATGATGTGGCGAAATAAGAGTACACATCACAGCTCAGGGGAACGCATTAACCCAATCACCTCGAAAGGTATGGATCTGCCCAAGAAAGAAAGCTGTAGTTCATCACACACCCCGAGTCCTCTGTAAGACAGACATCGGGAGGACAAGGACAGTGGCGTTGATGAGATTGGACCGTACTGATTAAAATCAATAGAGGGCTGAAAAGAGGTGTGCGCCCTCTCCAGAAGAGGAAACACATTTGAATAGGCGAGCTTCATTTTGTAGCCAGTTATTAGCAAAACACCCACGAGACAGCTTTAAAGTTGTGCGGGACAGTGTGTGTGCAAGTTAAATGTGCGTGCGTTGGGAGTAAATGACTATTTTAGTCAACTTCCAAGTGTGTACAAAAAGAAAAAAAAAATCCCATCACTGGTATAGTACATGTGTGTAATATCTGTGCATGTGTATTGATGGTTTAGCGCAAAAGCATTCTTAACAGATCTGGCCTTAGGGAGAGTGCGGAGCTTTACCGTAAGTGTGTCATCCATCTCATTCCTTCTGAGAGCTCCCATGGGGCCCATATAATCCATGCTCCTGACATGTTCTATGTCTCGTCCACAGAGTCAGTGGCTGAGTGGACAACAGAATGGGTTAATATTGTAAATGGCTGATGGACGAACACTGCCAATAGGGTTGTAACGCACTGAAAGCTTTGACTATGCGAAAGGGCGCTTGTGCACAGATCCATACAGAACTGCACGGACAATCGAGGAATCACGATAAAGCACTTGGCCTTGTGCACACATGTGCTCGTGTTAGCCTTGGCCTGCAGAAACATGTGGAGCAGATGTGGAACATGAGGTGTTGGGCTAATTTGCTTCTTTGTACATGGTCATGCTTTAAATCCACATTCACCGCTTTCACGTAGGTAAAAACCTTGAAAGGAATCAAAGCAAAGAAGTGCATGTCTTCACACACACACACACACACACACACA
>JBCAUF010000001.1:10783568-10800556 GCA_038406115.1 Haemulon aurolineatum | reverse complement strand
AAAAAATCACGCTGGTTTTATGTCACCTCCTGTTTTGTTTCAGCTCCTGTGCTAACCGTACAGCGCCATCTCCATGACAACCATGTTGGCCCTGGGTTTGGAGAGTTGGTGATCCAGTAAGCTTTGTACTGACAGTGGTGGTGGAAGAGAGGGGAGAGGCTTTGATTGATAAGCAAAGCAGCCTACCTCAGGCTCGACTCGGCTCTGACAGGGACAAAACAGCAGTCTGCTGCGCCTGCCACTGACATTTGTTATAAATCATTGGCAATTTCATCAGTCGAAAGTGAGAGACGGAGAAAGCCGCAGAGAGAAAGTGTGAGAGAGAGGGGGGGAAGAGAATGACAAAAAAAAAGAGAAATAGACAACCTGTCCCGCAACACTGTTTATTCCATTTGTTTTTACTTTGAGCTTAGCATCCCTGTCCCTTCCTTTCTCCTCCGCACTGTCCGTCGCGGTCCTCTATGACTACCCACAAAACATCTATTGGCTATGCAGAGCCATATCACAAAGCATAAGGTCAGTACAGCTTCAATCAAAAAGAGCTGTGCTGTAACTCGCCTTGAACAGTCAGTTCACAAAAAAGTTACAAAAACATTTTTTTCCATCTTACCCCTAGTGATACCTAGCCATGCAAACCGTTTTATCTGCTGGGATTGAAGGTTTTTGCCGCAATGACCAAAAATAAATGAAAGGAATTTAGTGTGATTTGACCCTTGGTAGATACTGTACAGTAATAATAAGGGGGAAGAGGAATACATTTCTTATGACTAAACATGGTTGTTGGTACAATAAAGCATACTAGTTTGATGTGTGGGTGTATTCAATTATAGTAGTTGAAGCTCTAAAACAACTTTTTACGAAAGCTTTCCTGCCAAGGGCCATCAGTACGCCATATAAAAACATTAAAAAAAAAAAAAAATACACACAGGCCGAAAATGCTTCCCCAATGTATCTATGTGATGCCTACATCTAAGGCTAGGTGTATACTAAATGACAAAAGCAAGGATTTATCACTCCTTGACAATGGAGGTGGGGAGATCACTTTCCCACCCTGCACATTGAGTTTATCAGCGCAAGATCTACAGCCGTTTCGTAGTACAAGTTCCGAAAGTTGTGTCCAACACAGCTGGAATTGCTGGGATACAGAAATTGTGGTAATCTAAAAAAAGGCAAGGTGTAGCAACAAACAAACAACGTAGAGGGTCCCTGAACTTCACAATTCCACCAAAAGCCTTCTCCCAGCACTCCCTCTTCTGAACACACAATCCATTATACTCCGGAGTCATTTCTTCCTTCAAATGATGTTATCTTTTCATTTCTTCACAAATGAGTTCCGCTGGAAGAAAAAAAAAATGCTGCTGCCGTTTACTGCTACAGTACTCTGTGTCAGGCTTTAGTCAGCAAATCTGTGACACCTAAAAAACTGCTACTTTTCAAATTTATTTTCGCAAAACACAAACCCAGATTTCTTACAAAGGAAATCCATGTTGAGAATCTTTTAGTGTGGGACAATCCCTTGATTAGCATTATATAATTTGTGTCCTTAATTATATAGGAATCGTATAGTATACCTGTACACTACATCTAAATCTATACCTGGAGGTGGAGGGGTAAAAGCTAAAATGTATAATACTGCTCCCACTCCATTCGACAAGCTCAGAAAACAGCACGGACGTACGTTGTAGAAAGAGTTCCATGAAGAAATGCGCTACAAGACTCACACACACACACACACCTCCATCAGTGTTATTTCATCTCCATACCTCTCTCTCTCTGTGGCGTCTATCAACCACCTCTGAAATCGTGATAAAGCTGAAACAGAGGTGAGTTGGTCTGTAGTAGTTGTTTATTGATATTTATTTATCTCTGTTTGATTCTTCAAAGTGGATCATTTAAGCATATTAAAGTGGATGTCAACTCCTTTACCCCCTTTCATCGAAGCATGAATCCTTCACCATCTTGGGATCTGGGACAAAACAAAAGATAATGACTGGAAAAAAAAAACAAAAAAAGATGACATAAGTAAGATCCAAACCAGTCATCTACTCAGCCAGTGTGAACTGTCAATGTGTGAAGTTGAATTTGCACATGAAAAGCACAGTGGTTTAACGTTAAGTGTTTCATTATTTGATTCCACTACACTGCCAGGAGAAGATCAGAGACTTTTTTCTTTGCCTGATCTATTTTGGTGCTCATCATTCTCCACTCTCTAACACCTGAGACAGATAATTATCCATTAAAAAGAGGAAATAGTGCTACATTTAGTCATTTCTTTCTGAGCAGGATGTTTTTAAAAGTGACACAGCAGAGTGACAAGCTGGAAGGACAATAATTATAGCAATTAGATAGGAAACGACATCAAGTCGTCAAGAATAGTTTTAGCTCTCAGCGGCTATTATACATTTATTTGAGGAGGAACAGCCTCTTTTGAGGTTGAACTATTTGCAACGTTCTCTATTTAAACTTAAACACACCCGCAGTTCATTTATCCACAGTGTCTTTATGTAGCTATTTTTCACAGGCACCCATTGACTATTCTTTGCATGTTTCATGAAACGATACGGGATCATCTTTTAGTTCTGCCCGTCTCTCTCACGTACGGAGGCTTCGCATAATCACTCACCTCCCTGATAAATCATGTCCCCTCTGCTGTAGCCCAAACACCTTACATTGTCAGAGCTCAGGCTCAGCTCACTGGAGAGGCTGATGGATGATTTACAGGCAGCCATGCCTCTTCTCTCTAAAACCTTCCTAGGTGGATAAGCCTTGTTCATTAACCCTCTCACACTTCTGAGCCTGTGCAGCCTGGCCAGTCTTACACTTTGTCTATGTAGTAAGAAGAGAACAATAAGGACAGATGTAAGTGTGTGTGTGTGTGTGTGTGTGTGTGTGTGTGTGTGTGTGTGTTAGCGGGGCAAATAAGGGTTTTAAGACTATCCTCCTAAAGCTTTCCACTACAGTTTAGTTGCAGAGCTGAGAAGCCAAGGCTTACGCCCAAGGACCTCATGGAAGAGCCTCTTGCTTCGTCTGTCTCCCCCTTTTCAAACAAACAGAAGGGGTCTCTTTTGACAAAAGCTAAATGTTTCAGAGAAGTGCAATTGTAATCATGGAATTAATGATTCTGAAACTGTTTCAAGGTTGGTATAAAACAGTAAAGCCAGACTTCTGCTTAGGACTTTTATCATAGCAGCAGAGCCTGCATACGTTGCCAGTGTAGCTATGCTGCAGCTGATGTACATGTTGTCACATCAAAGCTACGTCAGTCTACAGAGTTATCACATGGACACAGCGCACAATTCATCATCTTAGTTGGCGGTAGATTGTTGATAGTCAAAACAACAAACGCTCAGTAATCTTCCTTTCAGAAACATTACATTATATTTTGTAATCTGTGAAAACCCCAAACAACAATTCCATTGCAAACCCCCTGCTTGAAGAAGCACTGTATGAAACAACATGAACATAATTACTTTGTCTAGTAATATTTAAAAGGCAGTAGTCTGTAATGTTCGGTAAACAAACCTTCCATCAGTGGTTCCCACTGGTTACTCATGACACTTATTGCAAGTATTTCAACAACCATATCATACACCATTAAGTGCAGGTGTTACTTCTCTTCCTCGGATCAGAAAGCACTTGAACACGCAAATATGCCCTCCTTACTCCACATAAGAGTAATGTCCACCCGTATTCGCTGCGCTCTGATGTTGGCACTTCCATGGGAAGAGTTTTCATTGTACAGCAAAAGAAATAATGAAAACATCCCATTTTTGCCCTTGTACAATGACATTGAAGTGTACTACAACACAAATTAATAAATTTGATTTCATAGTATTTGAAAATGAAAATGCATGTAGAATCTCTATGAATATTACAAACACCACTTAAAAAGAAGTCAACTAAAACATTATGCAGGCATTGGTGGATTTTTCTTTGCTTTGGAGTTGTGGACCATTTCTGACACTAAAATGGCCAAGTGCAGTTTACATGTGAAAACCATACTAGTGTTTTGAGGTTGTTTTGGTAGAGACTCTGAGCTCCAAGTTCAAAAGCATTGGGCTAGACTAGATGGAGAGGAATAAGGAGGGGGGAAAAATATACAAGATGTACTTTTGAAGTTAATGCATCTAAACACGTACCCAACCAACAGTGTTTGCAGTCGGAAAGTCCACAGACCTCACTGCCTCCCATTTCTGGAAGCCCGCTGAGCCTGCGTGCGTGCTACAAAAGTGTCATTGTCATTAAAAGAGGATGAGCTTCAATAGTAACACCACTGAAGCACCTACAGTGGGGAGTGATCTTTGTTTGATCAATATTGCTTGCAGATTTTCCATACAGGCTTATAGCCTCGCTGTGTACATAATTGGTGTTGGGTATGTGCTTTAGAAGTACATACTGTATCAAATTTATTCACCTCTGATCCAAGCTGAAGGATATATCAAAAAGAAGAGAAAGGACATGAGGAAAGATTTAAGAGGGAAACAGCCACATATGCATGTTGTCTTTATTTGCGCTTTTGAAGAAAACGAAAGCACTTTGTTCTGGCAACATTTAGAGGCTCTCTGTGCAACAATGGCAGAAAAAACATTATGAACGGAACTCAAAGTGAGAGTAATGAGGTTCACAAAACAGTAAAGCCAATACAGCTGGCTGCATCATGACATTCCAGCTAAACCTGCGCTGTGTTTTTGCCAGTATCACAACATTTTATACTGAAGAAGCAAATAAGCAATTTTCTATTATTTTAGCTTGCAAATGTGAGGTACACTTTATCAAAACAAACGTTATAAATAATTGCGTTTGGCTAGAGATGTTCCTGCATGCTGAATGGGATCTGTGTGTGCGAGTGTGAGCATCTGTGTGTGGCTGCCTGTGTGGACAAACGCAGAACTATCTGTGAAATACATTTAGACAGCCTCTTTCCTCTTTGTCTGACATTGTAATTACCATTCAAACTAGCCAGGCTAATTACCTCCCCGTTAAGAAAAAATAATCAGGTTTGTACACAAATCAAGACTAGCCACAGACGCCACGGCCTGAAAACCAAAACAATAATCAAGTCTACTGGGCATGGTTATTATGTTTTCCATTTAATCAAACTTGCATTAAGATTTAAAGTGATCAATTATTCTATCATTTAGTTTTCCAAAGATTATTGTATAAATCCCTAAATTATTCATTATATTCTGTCAATCATTTTTTCTGTTGAATTTGTTACAAATTGTAACCCCTTTTCCCGCTGGGCTCTAATGTGATTCAGTAATTAAGGGTAATTAATATGGCTTGTTTACAAAATATGCTTTACTGTCCCACACAATTTCTTACTTCATTAGTAGCACTTGATAAAAATTATATGTAAAAAAGATGAAGTTCTGTGAAGCTTGAAGCCAGACATTTCAGCACTGATGCTTAGGAATCAAAATAATAATCTAAAGAGGAAGCCGAAGGGTCAGGTAACTCTTGTTGTTGTTTTGATTCACTATTTTGCTGTTACGCATGTGACAATCAGCTAGTTGAAAGCAACTGAAAGATATAATTTTCATCTTTCCGTCGACAAATGAAAACAGCATGCAACGCCACTCCACTTTGGGTCAAGGGTTCTTCTAGAAAATTAAATTCTGAATCCCTTTTCAGAGATCTAATGCTGTGTCAGGGCAAAAATAAACATCTGCTTCTAGTGAGTGTCGCAAAAGGTGTCACAATTGGCTTACTCTGTTACTGTAACTGTAATAACAACTGCTAAAACAAAAATCAATGCTGAACTCACAGCAAGACAACTTTACAACCTCAGTGTCAGCCATCCAACAGGCAAGTCAGCAGTATGGCACAGGAGTTGATATGAAACATCCTCTGAAAACAACACATATTGTGGCACAGATGCATATATAGTAAATGCAAAGTTAAAATCATTTGCTTTATAAAGACAAGTTAGATCTGCTGTTGAAGTAAAGTGAACACTCCATGACTGTTAATGCAGATTTACAGCACAGTCACTCGATGTGTCAAAAACAGAAATGCACAGGAAAAAATAGCTTGACTATACATGACTGAGTGAGCAATGGCAGGCTTCTTTTTGTCCATGGCCTTTGCCAGCCAGCAGCCATTTCCTTTCCTTTACTCCTCTCTGCCCCGTATCTGCTTTATTGTGATGCTAAACAGTGAGTTTTGACATTCAGAGGGGCTCTGCCAAAGGACAGGCTAGTGGATGCAGTAGAGAGGGAGAGCTCTTAATGGGTTCAACTGGAATGGAAAGCATCTGCTAGACTCCACAGGCTGGAGGACAGGGAAATGTCAAGTATGGTTATTATAGAGCAGGCAGCAACTCTAGGAATTTTCACCTGAATGAAAAACAGTCTCGGACAATGCACATGCACAAGCTACATCTCCACACATTAAACGCCCTTGCTGAGGCAGTGAATGAACCCATTCACACCAAGAGCATTCGCTGGGATAATGTAATGCACATGTTCACACAAGCACATACAAAGCAAATACACACACATAAATACAGTGACCGCATGGACATACAGGGACGAACGTGTGTGTCAGCTTTACTGAGGTACATAAAATGTGGCTTCTTTACTGTATGGTCTTGTTGCACCAAGCCATCTTAACTATCCAGCGCAGTGTTTCCCATACATAGACCAATGTATGGCGCAGCACCACAGAATCAAGACAAAGCGCCACAAACTGATTCTGCTTTATTTTCTCTCAACGCAATATCGTTCTGTTCATTCATTGCAGCATTGCGCTCTTTCTCTGTCATTCTCGTTCACACACACACATACAAGCATGCATGCCAGTGGTGTGTGGTAAAAACAAAACTTATCAACCAGTGCGCCAGCGCATCACTGGCGCATGCACAGACACTGACACCTGGTTGGCCCGCTCCTCCACTACACGCACCTATCAAAGGAAAACCCGATGCAGTGGATAATTTGCCATTTGGCAATGGCACAAAGAAGATGGTCAGCGAAGCTCTGGAGTTTACCAAAGGTTAGCAGGGCTCCAGATTGCCGATAAATCGTCGCACTTTGCCCCTAAAATTTCAGACAGTGCGAGTAAATTTTTCATCGACTTGTGCATGTGAATTTGCCAATTCTTTAAATTATTATTATTATAACTGAGCATCCTGGGCTCGTTTAACTGAATGCAGCTAATAAAACAATAAATGGGCAGGAGTCGAGGTCATGTGTTCAGAACGGTTCAGCGGCAACCGCTCTCTCTTTTAATCAGCACGACCTCACGGTGGAATTCTGCCAACCCCAGCCCTACGGCAACTCTGGAGGGACATTATACTTATTATACATACAGGCATAACTGGCTAAGACAAAACGGGCTGTTATATTATTAAATATGTTTTGTTGCTGACAAACCTCTGCTCAAGTCCGAAAGGTAATGTAAATGTGAATTTAAAACACTGTTGTTTCTGCATTTATTGTCAAAGTATTTGTTAGTAATACAGTAAAAATTTGAGGAAATGTGAATATTTACTTTGCAAGTCGATTTACAGTGTGCGCCCAAAAATTTTCTGCTTGCGCCCCTAAAATTTGAAGTTAGGGGTCACTGTGCTTCTAGTAAAAAAAGTTAGTCTGGAGCCCTGGTTAGCATGATATACTTTCTTCAAATACGCCTGCTCTAAATTATTGTAAAACTCAGAAAAGGTAATGTTATCCTTAAGTCAACACAGACAACGTTGGTAACACAGCAAACAATGCGACAGCAGGTGACTCTGAAGAACAACAGATAAGCATGCAGGTTTATATTTAACATGGCAGCTTCAGAAAGTGTGCGTTTGAACGCCGCCTGCTGCATACACTCTGCATACTGTACACCCCGATGGCCGACTCCACCGACTGCCACGACACTATGACACTCGATTCCCCCACGGGTGTCAGGGGGGCACCACAAATTGCTACCTGGTCTGTGGGGAAACACTGCAGTGTCATAGTTTCATCTTTCTGGTGAGTGTGTTCACTAATGAGACTTCAACAAAACTTTTTGTAGACTCAAGGTAAAAGTGCCATCTCCTGAATGCAGGTGGAAAAAGCACATACTCGTGAAATGTTCATAAATCTGCAGAAAATCCTGGAGTGAGTATTTTTTCACGGAATCACTTGAGCTTGTTTGCTAATTTGTACCCTGGAGGATGCTAATCAAAGCTAGTGCAAGACTAATGAAGCTCTTTAGCCCAGAGGCCATAGACACATACATGGCCCTGTGACTCAAGGCTGAGTGTCTTGAAGCGAATGCACGTGACAGAACACACTCTAATGTGTGAATGAGCGTGTGCATGGGCATAATAGGCTGCTCTAACAGCAGATCAGCGCAGCCCAAATCCCGCTCTCTGAGGGGAATCCGGCATCAAACAGATCCTGCTGCCTGAGGGCTGGCCTTCCCGCTCTGTCGGCGTGGAAACTCCTGTCGCCGCACTTAGAGCTTCTGGATCAGCGAGGAGACACATAGCAGGTGGAGCGGCAGCAGAGATGACAGCCACGGAGAGAGCGAGAGACGGAGATGAGGCAGGTTGGGAGGATGGGATCATTTTATCACGGCAGACTAACGTGGTCCTGGGAATCATCAGCAACAGGGGCCTTGGTGTTTGTTCCTATTTCAGTATGACTATGGCACACTAGAGGATGATACCTGGATGTGGGGCTGTTTACAGATTGGTTATTGTAGGACAGTGAGTGGAATTTTAAACCACACATTATCTCCGCCTCATCACACCCACCTAAACTCCCCGCTTTACCTCTGAGTCAAGACAGCTTAGCGGAAACCATGGCAACGCTCGCAAACAGAGCTGTGGCTTTTCCTGCCAAGGCCCACGGTGTGACCAGTCGCAAATGCTAGCCCGAAGCACAAAACCAGACGCGCAGCCTGCTGAAAAGATAAACAAATACAGGGACAACACAAACGTCTGACAAGATGGAGGCAGAATGGCGAGATAAGCGGGGGGAGAAAATTCTGCTCAGGCACTTCAAACGCTCCTTTACCAAAGGTTTTACCACAGAGATGGAACTCAAGCTCCTCCCTTTGTAGAGGGCACCGATGTGAAGGGGAGATAGTGCTCATTTCCCTCCCATAACAACATAAGTTCATATAATCATCTCACTGGCTCTTTCCATCCTGACGGCGATGCGATATGGCTGCTGGCGTTGGTGAATGTGGGAGGACCAGGAATGTGTGTGGCTGGGTGATAAGGCTGCTGTAAAATTTAATTAGCACAAAGCCATGGTGAAAATGACTTCATTTCTCACTGCATTATTAACTAGAGTACTATGCAAGAGCCTATTCTCAATCAATGTACATAACAGGTTCAGGAGAGAAAGGGGATGGAGAAAGGGACAGGGAGAGATAGAGAGAGAGAAAGAGAGAAAACAATGACACATTAGAGATTCGCAACTCCCATAAAACCTGAGATGTGTATCTGGACTAAATCCCTGATAAGTCTTTGGTCTCTTTGCCCACCGGCTTTTCTGCCTCCTTTCTGTCTCCTGCGCATAAGGCGTGCGTCAAGCCAGACAGTGGGCGAGACGGTATGCGTGTGAAAAGGGGAGAGAGACGGGGAAGATCTCAGAAGCCGGCTGAATAGCAATCCTACATTAACTTAGCTTCACCTTCTGTTTGGGGCCTGAGCTGGTGTGAATGGACTGATTAGGGTCCTTGGCTCAACATGCTGAACACCACTTTCTATTTCACGATCCACAGCCTTTATTACAGGCCAGCTTCCTCATAATCCAGCTAAAAGTGGATATCTGAGGAGCCCGATCGGCTTAGGACTTCGGCTAAAAGCGTGGGATGTACGGCAGGGCGACACGGAGTAGAGTGCAGAGGTGTTCGTTATCATCTGTTTTCTATTTAGGACTGAGCGGGCACAGTTGAGCCTGGTGCGTGTGTGTGTGTGTGTGTGTGTGTGTGTGTGTGTGCGCACGCATGTGTGTCCACTCCACTCTCACATATCACACTGACCTCTCCAATCAGTCAAGCGTATAGACGACACACCATTTCACTTTCTCATCTTCTTACATTCTGGACTGGGCATGGATTACAGAGATTACACTTTTATGAATAAAGGTGTATTTGCTGGAAGTGCTTTAAACTCGCCCTCGGAGCACGTGCTAATACAGTCATAATTAGTTTTAACACAGCTCGATGTGAGCGTGAATCAGAAGTCAGGACGCCTCCGAATTTTCAGGAGGCAGGGCTTTAATAACAACACGACAGGGAGCCATAAAAAGTCATTTTTCATTATCGCTGTCCTCGCCTTTAAGGCCGCACAACAAGCAAGCAGCATCGCGATCACGGGCCGCATGGAAAACCATAATCTATGACCAAACGTTTTCAGACAGAAACATATTTCATGGTTATTACGGTCTGCATTACACATAGGGCACATGGTGTCTTTGCAAATAAATTCCATTTAGTTATTTCAAGTAGACGCGAGCTGCTACCTCTGGCTTAAAGGTTAAAGACGATGACTTGTGTCTGGTTCAGTCATTAGACCAGAATAATAACAATAATAATTCATTTTATTTGTACAGCGCTTTTAACAATCCTCAAAGACACTTAGTGTAGAATATAACAGAAAAACTACTCGGGAAGGGGCCAATAAATCAGCTTCCATGTGTGACAGAGTCACTACGTGAGCGTGCAGTATGGCATTCCTGGAAAAGAGAGCATTGCTCTCAGCAAAACTTGAATAAAGGTAAAAAAAGAAAGAAAAAATCCTTGTTCATCGCTCTCTACATCCCTCAATTACTATTCCACGAGTCTCACTGCACAGGCTGGACCTAATTACACTAGCCACTTTGTTAAGGTGCCCTCTTGCTCCATCTGTTCAATGTATGTGTGCACAGGCTCAAAGATGAGCACGCGCACACACGCACACACCAAGTGCAGCACTTCAGACAGACAGACAAAGGCAGGTCAAGGTACACTTTCCCATCTGGATATGCCTTTGTCTACAAGAACATTTAAACATCTAAACCACCAATCAAATGTGGTGATAAGAGAGACGCTCTGACTCCAAGTGGCCTGATGTCTGTGGACATGAATACAGAGAGCAGTACACCTGTCCAGGCCTTAGACACGGCTTATGCCCTGACCCTGGAGCGGCCTTTGACCTTCTGCCTGCACATCATTAAAGCGTCGGGCTTAAGCTGATGCTTTCTATGCATGTATGCATGAGCAGTGGACGTGTGAAAGTGGGAGAGTGAACACTCGGTGTTCAGGAACAGAAGCTCTTTGGCTATAATCTGTCACTTTAATGAAAAACGCACGGGCCGCATGTGATGTGTGGATGATGTATTATGACCAAATGCAGATAAATCAGCAACTTCCTCAGCTACACTTTTGAAACAATGACGTCTAGCATCAATTCAAATAGATCTTGGGAGGCGAGCGTGTGTGCTCCTCTTTTTGTCTTGGGCTCACTGAAATGATTTAATAACCCCTTCCTTTTCTGCTTATGTCATGTCTGGGGGAAAGCGGCAAGGCGAGGGAGGAGATAAAGCAGAGACAAAACAAAGTCAAAAAGTAAAGAGTAGACTGAAGAACTTTGGATGGGAAGTGTTCTCCAATAACTGACGTTGATATAAAGAGACAGAAATGTGAACGAGGGATGAGAGAGAGCTCACACGCAATCTGCAGGATACAGTAGCCTGCAGTAGAATCCACATATCACAGTCTATAAGAGGCCCAATCAAAAAGGCAAGCATCTAAGGGCAGATTCCACTAGAGTATCCCTGCCTCAGGAAGCTACAGCGACTGACTCTCACTGCAAGTCTTTTTTCACACATTTCTAAAATGCGATAGGAGGAAACAAACTTCCTTTTTTTCCCCTTTTAAACCCTACTTTTTTGACTTTCAATTCAACTTCACAATCTCCTTGGTTTCGTCTTAATGATTTTCTGTAGCACAACCTCTGAAAGACATCGTGGGCTGAGACTCAAATTAAGCCTATTAGTCATCTACTTCTACCATTCGCACCTTTACCCGAGCCGTTTAAAGTCTGCACTGGAAAGATGCATCCAACATTTTATACAGGGACATAAATTCAGAAAAAAGGGTCATAAAGTTGACTCGGCAAATACATAGCAGACAACATCTCCAATGACTATAGGCCTGCTTTTAGGTTAAAAATGCTTTCAAGCGTAAGTGCTGAAAAAGAACCATTTCGTAAAGGGGTTCACTGACTTTGTGAGCTGACCTTTATATCAATTTCAAGCTCTGGTTCAGAGTTTTATCACACATGATAATTGTTAGGTCGGGTTTCACTAAAGACATCTGAAGCAAATGCTCCTATAGGCAGAGACATTTACTTTCTTCATGGACCCTGCTCCTCCCCACTCTCTCTCCATAATGGATCATTCCGGCAAGGGCATTAGCACGCACATACGCTCATAATGCACCTCTGGCTCGTGCAGCCTTACACACTTGGGAGCTCTTGCTCTCTGTCAAACGCAACAATAAAATAAAATAAGTGTAGCTATGTCATTGCCCGTCAACATGAACATGCACGAGTCAGCTTGGGAGTCAGTGAGGATGTGATGTTGGCTCGCAGGGAAAAAAAAAATGGCTGAGATGACCAGACAGTGCCTGGAGAGATGTTTTCTGGGGGCCACAGTTGAAAAGCTATGGATGCTTTATAGATT
This sequence comes from Haemulon aurolineatum, assembly GCA_038406115.1. NCBI lineage: Eukaryota > Metazoa > Chordata > Actinopteri > Lutjaniformes > Haemulidae > Haemulon > Haemulon aurolineatum. The sequence continues at coordinate 10,787,900 of JBCAUF010000001.1, read as the reverse complement.
CAATTTGCAGATTCAAGTCTCTTACACCTGTGTGGCTAACCACCATCGATCCATCATTCTGTGGAGCCCAATCCAATTTAGAGTGTCGAGGAGCCCCAGAGCCCCTCAGCCTTATCCTAACCCAGGCCACAGACGCCACAAAGCCTGCTTACCTTCATCCCCTGAAGTGTGCGGGTGTGTCTGTGTACTTTTATGTGTACGTGTGCTGAAGGAGACTGCAGACCAAGCTAAACACCTTTGCTGCTGGCTCATGTGAAAGTGTGCTGAGCCAATTTAGGGGTGGCGGGAGGAGGAGGAGGGGGAGGGGGCCGAGAATGCCAGGACCCCTAACGCAAACCAAAGAGTACAACCGGAGGGGAGCGGGGAGGGAGCAACGCCTGCCTCTTGTTGTGCAGCAAACAGCGGAGAGGATTGAGAGGAATATTCGCATCCCATTTTCTGTTGCTTGGCAATCACACTCATCAAGACTGTGACGCACTACAGCCATAGTCGAACGACTCCGCCGTCTCATCAAAGTCTTGTGATGGGGAGAGCAATCTACTACTCTGCAGACAACGGACTGGTGCTCTCGAGTCTCCCTTGGTGCGAATGCTTAATGGCACCACACGTGTTCAGATTGACCATTTAAATCTCTCCCCTTCACCTCTAATTACAGTATCTTCTGGCGCAGATGTTTCTGTTTTAACTCTCTTTGCTGCTCCACTGGACTGTAGCAACACCCTTGAGATCAATTATTAAAGGGTATTTAAAACTGTGGGAAAAGGAGGTGGTAGGGTGGTGTGAAAGCGAAAGCAGCTGTTTAAGTGCTTGTGCCGCAGACTAAACTTCATCACCTCCCAACTAAACTGAGAGCATCCTGTGGGTTTCGCTCACTCTAGCGGCTACACCCAAGGCATTTGAGGACTGGATCTCCGCAGGAGAGGAGGAGGGGAGGGAAGTGGGAGAGAAGGGGTGAGGCAGGAGAAGTGGAGACTCCGTACCAATAACAGGCAATTATGTTTGGGGAGGGCCATTGTCAGGCCATGAGAGTATAGAAGAAGACAGCGGGGATATGGGATGGTAGGGAAATGAGGAGGAGTGTTATTTAGGAGGCAGATGGCAGAGAGGGGGAAATTAAGATGAATGGGCACTGAGAGGGCTGCGCTGGTGCTGGGGCTGGGCAGAGAAAAGTAATTAGCTGTGTTTGCTCTGGGAGGCTGGCAGTGAGTATGATGCCTGCAGTGACAGGCTAAAGCCTTGAGCTTTATTAGTCAACAAGGCCGTGACTGAAGCTGCCAGCAGGGGGCAGCTGGGCCAGCAACCTTCCAGGACCTTCTTACCTGTACAACACACCATGGGGTCTTTTCACAACATGGACACCGAGAAGCAGCTCCTCCATGCGCTGCAATTTCTTTTTACTCTAATCCCCTGTTAATACAACACAGCTCTGGCTTGTTCTCTTTTACACTTACTGACTCTTTCTCACACACACACTCACTCACACACACATACATGTGCACAAACAGCATCGGGGTCCAAATTTTTTTTTTGTCTTCTCCAACATTACTCCTTAGTTTCACCCCTCCCAACTGGCTCTATCTTTCTTCCTCACACCATTTCTCTCCATTTCTTATGTTACAGCCACCTCTATCAGTCTCTTTCCTCCCACCCTGTATATCTCCCTCCCCCTCGTCCCTTTCCAATCTAATTTCAGATAAGTCGTAGCAGAACAACAGAGCAAGGCCCTTTATCATTGCCATCAATGATGTGGGTGGATTGAGCGTGAATAATTTTATTCATGTGTGCCTGTACCCAGCCCACTGGGATTCCAATTACAAGTAATAAAAGGTAATAGGGTTACAGTGTGATTTTTTTAAGTGCCTCTGTAATGATTGTAGAAAACCTTTGTCAAGAGAACTAAGCTGTTGTTTATTTTAGCGACAGCTAAAAGCACAATATCTGTTCACGACCATGAATAATATAGGACAATTTAATTTGGTCTAATTAGTATCCCATCCAATCTTCACTCGCAGGAAGTTATATAGTTAGACACACATGCCCTTGCCCTTTAACATTAACTTATTCATATTGAGTTTCTAAATGATAACACTGAACACTTGAAATGCTCTGAGCTACAAGTGGATTACAACCAATTTGTAGCACAGCATTTAGTCTGTATGCTTGATCTCGGTGCACATTTCTCACTGCTCTTCAAAAATGTACGTCGCTTAGCAGTGAGAAATTCAAGAATGATGAAAAGTCATTCTCACAACAAAATTCTCGGACACTTGACTCATATATTGATGCGAATAGACATCTGAAACGTCCTGTATTTTTAAAAAAATACCAAAGATCCTGACTGCATTCAAAGCCATGGGGTTGAGCTCGAAATGCTGCAGTTACTGAACAATTTAGGAGCCTTATCAAACTGAGCCGCCAGAACAGCCCACACACGGCTTTCAAGGAATCTCAACCCTGCTCCTCTCACACGCTGCACATCGCACTGCCTCAAACTGTTTTCACAATGGCCTTTCACCCTTTCAGAGGGAACACACAAGGTTACAAAAAACACAGGCAAAGGGACAAGTGAAAAGGTCACCGGACACACAAAGAAAAAGCAGGACATATGAACTGTCAAGCAGACTTTGCATTGCATGTGAGAGATATTTCAGATTTCCAAGAACAGATAAAAGATAGAGCCGAGCATGCTTCAGGCTTTAGCTTTGTGGTTTTCTCATCTTTTGCTTTACCATGGTTTACAGGCCTGAGAACCTGGCGGAAGGAGCTGGGGCTGATCGTCTGCTGCTGGTTATCTGGAAGGAGGGCAGTGGACAAATGATGCTAACACGTACAGGATCAAAAAGAAAATGAGGAGGCACTGAAACGCTGAAGAGCGGCTGTGGAGTGAAGTTCATTAACCAGAAACACTGTATTTAAGGGCACAGCTGTCGATGGCCCCTCAAGCTAAACAGGCAATCAATTCAAAATCTGTACAGATCCCATCTTGTACTCACAACGCACGTTTTGTTCTATCAATTTTTCAGTTCCTGGATTTGGATTTGAGACTGCCAGAAAATAAATGGGTGTGTATTGCCTTTTACAGAGATCCAAACAATCGAAGTAATGCTGTCTGGATTCTCTGGCAGTGTGGTGATAGAGTGTGTGTGTGTGTGCGCGCCAAGGCCATGTTAACCCAAGGATGACTTCAATTCACCCAGCTTTTAAAAACAAAACTAGAAAATTATGCATCCAGTTGGCAGGCTAGGACCAGGATTCACTGTGATTTTTGATGATCTGACTAGAATCAGAAAGGTGTCCATGATTTTTTTCAGACAATAAGGTACAAGGTGTTCTGCTGTGCGTCTTTGTTTGCATCTAAAAGTTAGTAAAGGATATGAAACTCACCTCTGGGTCTTGGCGCTCTCTTCCTGCGGTCTCTGAATGCAGCTCCTGACTGTAGGGCTTCCAGCAAACTATCCATCACACCTGTCTCATCATTCTCTGAAAAACCAGGGGAAAAAAAAAAAAAGAATGAGTGGGTGTTGGAAGACAGAGGAGAGGTAAAGAAACAAAATCAGATAAAGTGCAGTTTGTTTTAGTAGTGAGCTTTGCCATACAGATTGCAACGATTTGGAACTTACAATGGCAGGCCACTATATCATATTTATACTATAAGCTACAGTGCTATACTAAAGTCAAGTGCCCAATATATGATGGGACTAGCTCCAAGCAAATCCAGTAATGCACAAGTCAGCATGTTCTTGCCGACAACCTGATGTGTAAATGTTAACCCTGTTTGCTGCCTAGTGCGAGTTAAGTTGACTAAACAAAATAATTGTGAGAGATATTAACTAGCAATGGCGTCACACATACAAAGACATACTGTATAGCACACTGTCAAGCTGGGATGCACACTGACACCTGGAAACATGGTGTTTCACAGCATTTACTGAGAAGACTCTCGACTCAAAATATCAAGCCTTTGATTTGTAGAAGTAAGGGAGCCACTGAAATGCAGATATATTGTGGAGAGGAAAAAGCTTTGCCGATATGACATGTAAATCATGCCCTGTGTGGGCACAACTGGAAGTCTGGCCATGACACCTGAGGCAGAGTGATGGACCTAGCTAGTGATTTGTAGTGAAAACAGCTTCCACTGGATGGGAAGGGAAATAGATAACATGTATATGGCAATGTTCAAGAAGAACACACACTGTCAATAAAAAGGTTATACTGTGGTTGTCATACAAACCTGAAAGTGTGCAGGGATGTTTGCTTTTCAATAATGTGTGTGCAACCAATAAAATGTGAGGTCTTTGTCAACCTCTGTGTAGCTAAGGCCCTTTTTCTTCT
>JBCAUF010000001.1:10749951-10764684 GCA_038406115.1 Haemulon aurolineatum | reverse complement strand
CACACACACACAACACACTCTCAGCTTAGAAAAATAGAAGCATGGACTCCCTGTCCAAAAATTACTTCATATTCAAGCTATATCATAAACTCTTTTGTGTTTTTATCTCCGATTACCAAAAGCCTTTCATGAGTGGCCTTTTCCACATGATGACCCTGTTTAATACAAACCGAAGCTTGAGAAAATGAATGAATCAGCGTGAACTAACCAGTGTGAACCAACCAGGTTCCTCTTAAAAGTCTGGGTGATTCTGTGCAAATCAATGAAAAGGGAGAAAATGATGTGCCCCTAACTAGCAGCCCTGCGTACCACCCCGACATCCTTGTCCAATGGCCGATGAGAAGCAACAGTGTCTGTGCGGTATCACAATTACGTGGGCAGCCTCTCTGGCTCCTATTGTGCCCCTTCATTATAGCTCAATTTATGGACCTATTTGACGTCTGGCCTCTGTCGAATCGGACTGGGGATGGGACTACCTATTCACAGCTGGGTAAATGCTGTTCAATAGGCGCTGCTCTCAGATTGACTTGTCAGTAATATCTTTTCCAAGGCAGGAGCTGGGGGAAAGAGGCACGAGGAACCCCTGAGCAGGTGATGGAAAGCAAGGGGGAGAGAGAGAGAGAGAGAAAAGAAGAAATAACCGGGAGCCATGGTTGATAAGTATCATGGGGTGCAAAATATCTCCCCTGACTTCTTCCCTATTCCAGAGAAGCCAGTGGTCTCATTCTACAAAACTCCTATTCACTTTTGCTTTCCCACTGATTTTATACTCTTTTCTGTACACATTTCCCTCTCCCATTCTTCATTTGCTCATTGTCTTTCTCCTGTTCTAATCTGCCAACTGCACAAGCTCAGCTCACATTCAGAAGTGTAACAGTAGACCAATAGCACAGTAACTGTACACTCGAGTGGCCCATGAAGTGATAATGGAATTTTCAATGTCGCCAATGTGACACTCCAGGGTTCTCATGTTTAGGCGGTGACTGTCGATTTCGATCGTCAAAATAAGGACTGTCGCCAGCAAGCGTCATCGAAAAATGTTTTTAACGTGATTGTGATTGTGTCATCAATCCCCTGCCTTTCATCAAGTTACTTTTGGATATCCTGTGTCCTAGATGCCTCATCATAGATAAAACTGAGTAGTGTAATGTGACATACTAGAGAAATGGTCCAGTCGAACAGCTTGATTATAGATCATAGACTGCCAATGTTGATTCAAATCCACATTTATAGTATAGATTAATAAAGGAATCTAGGTCTTAATCAGAGTTAGACGCGCTGCTGTAGAGGTATATGTGTTCTCCATGTTTTGTTTCTCGTATCTTTTCATCTGGACGTTGTTTCAGAACGTCACAACACATGTTTAATCAATACTACATCTCACGGCACTCAACTAATTTCCAGGTTGTATTAATTAGGCTGCCAATCAGAAACGCAGTCAACAAAGGTTGATTTCCACTGAATTGTGGTCTCTGCTTCAAAAATATGAGGCCCACGTATGAATGGCTTGCTGTGAATACAACAACATTTTAATCACATATTTGTTGGTGACACAGCTAAAGGCCCAGTGTGGAGGAGCACTTGACAGAAATGGAATATAATATATAATACTTTCAGTTGGTTGCGATCTGAAACCTCACCATCGCCATACCACTAAATCCAACACACCTTTAAGCCCAGATGCAAGTATGTTACATGCGAGTGTGTGTTGACTCTCTGGTTTCTGGTTTCAGTGAGTTCAAATTTCATCTTTGGATTCGATGTTGAGTTGGCGTTTTTAATCAGTGATGCTAAGATTGGACATTTTGTGCAATGCACCGGGAACTGGACAGCAAAGCAGTGAAAGACAGAGCTGTCAAATCCATTCTCGGTGAACCCTTCTGTGTTGCACTCAAGTTCTCTGCTAACTAGTATAGCACAAGCCATCAGTGCCCCAGCCCCAAGGCTATTGATCAAAACTACATGAAGGAGGCTAGGAACAGGGTGTATTATTGAACTCACACACCTGGTCTGAGACATGTCCATCAACTCAATCCACTAGCACTACCTCAGAGAGCAGTGAATAATTAACACTGCTGCCAAGCAGATATGGACAGCTGTCAGAAGTGGACCTGGATATCCAAGAGGAGCAGAGAAACCGTAAAGGGAACTGTGTATTTATGTGTTTGCGAATTAGCGCTTTTGTTTCATTATCATGCGCTGACAATTGATTGAAACATATTAAATTGCCCTTGTTCTCCCTGGGAACATACAACAATGACTGACATTGTGTGTGAGAGAGAGAGAGACTGACAGAAAGACGACGGGGGCTTTGTCTCTCGTCTCCCTCTCCAACCCTTCCCTTCATTTTGCAGTCCCACTCAGTGTGAAGTACCCTTCAGAAAGAGAGCTAAGAGGGGTACCGTTACAAAAACCTGACAACAGAATAGGATGCGACTCATAACTTGCACACATCGTTGACAGGAAAGAAAACCACACGCGTATGCAGGACCAAGCGTGGGACAACTATCCTTGTCTGCTTTTATTTGGTGTTTTAACAGCATATACCGCCTCTAATGTTCTATTTTTATTTAACGATTCACAATACATAAAAAAAAAAAAACTGATGGGAAACTTTCCATATAGAGGGAGAGGGGTATGTTTTTCAGGTTTTCAAGTCCAAGCTAAGGTTTATGTATACTTTTGGAACAAAGCATGAGTGTTTAATTATGTACAAGGTAAAGGAAATGTGTTTATACCAGTATAATTTATACAAGTTCAATTATGCGCTAAGCTGTGAAAGCCTGTTCTTTTGCCAGCCTGTGCAGTGCCCCAGTGTTAAAATGAAACATGCACATACGCAAATTCCAGTTTCAGTAATACTCCGCCAACTTTTGTTTTGTTTGAATCATTACAGTAAACCTACTGAATAATTCACCGGACTGGTGAGTGAATGCATGCGTGTGTAAAGGATATAGCCATTTTCAGGAAGAACATGTCGTCGGGGTCATCAGGGGAGGAGAAAGTCTCCAGGTCTCTCTCCAGCTGCAGCAGCTGCCTCTCCATCTGCCTGAGGCTCTTTTCCAGATTCTCTGCGGAGACTGACACACACCCACATATATCAAGACTCGCACACATTTTTTTTAAAAGCACACAGAAACACACCCACGTGCCAAGGAAAAGTGAAGAAAGAAGCAGAAAGAGGACAACTCAATTACAGGTACAATCAAATGCATTATTATTTTGAGGCCCTGAAAGAATCGGAGAAAAACAAATAAACAACAACAAAAAAGAAAAAGAATAACAGGGAAAATGAGAGAGATCCCAGCTCAATTGCAAAGCATGCTTATTATGGGCTCACACTGTGCCGGAAACACCATGGGAATAAACAATGACTGAAGAAAAAATAAACATCAAGTGAAGGCACGTTCAATACATAGTTTTTATTACCCTTTGCCTTTGTGCTCATGTTTGTGTCATAAAAAATTCAATTCATAGAAGAAAACAATGCCTTACTGACATACGTACCGTAGTGTAAACAAATAGTTGCTGTGTTTGCTCATATGAACTGTGTGTGCGGCTTTTCAGCTACACAAACAGGGCAACAGATTCAAAACCGCGGCCTCAAAGTACAAGGATGGCTGCTGAAGTAGAAATCTTTCTCAATCCTTCATCCTTTGTGTTTGTGCTTTAGTCTTGCCAACAGGTGCATGGATCATGCAGGTGGGAGGGCAGGAGAACACTGAGCCTAACTTTCTGTTAAGTTGGTCATGGCTGACACTTTAAGCTAGTCACTGAATATAGCATATGGCTTAAATTACACTGATTAGACGCCACTTGACAAAAAGGCATAAGCTGCTTATTTCTAAGTAGTTTCAAATGTCTCTTGATCCTAATACATGCCTTGCGAAAAAAAGAAAAAAAGAAAGAAGAGAGAGAACTTCAGTGTAGCTAAGCTCACTGAATTTAGTGCATAAACCCAACTTACTGATGGGAACATACTGTGTTGGACACATGCATGCAAACTTGTTCAGTCACTACAAATATTCAAAAACTCAGCAGCTGCAAGCACGTTCTGGAATTTCTCACTAGTTTTTAGGTTTAATGTGGCGTGCGTACGGTCTTTTCACAGCAAGTTCAATATAGCGTATGAATGTACGTCCAAATGAAAAGAAAAAAAAACATTCAGAAGAAGGCTTGGAAGAAGGAAGGCTTGGAAGTCAGGGGGCACGTTTTCATCTCACTGTCACTCATGGTTTAAAAAGAAGACCAACCTGCAGTAACAGAGAGAATACTTTTGAAAAAAAAAAAAGTAAATTATTCACTCTACAGTACATCTACCACATCTGTACCCGACAAATGGCGATCACACAAAAGTTCCTTATGCTGTCTTTAATGAATGCTTTACTTCTGTCCTCAAAAGTTGTGTTTTTTACTCTCTTAGCTACTCATGTCTTTAGTACTCCAGGTCCCTTTTCCCTTGTTTTTCTGCTCTCCCTCCCTGTATTTCATGGTAAGCACTGACACTAAACGTTGACAGCCAGTCGAAGGCACTGAAAATGCCACAGCATCCCATTCCTTTAAACATCTTGTCACCGACTACATTGTGACCAGTGATGTCTCAATCAGAGCCATATTCACAGAGCAACTGCTCTGCACTGACTCGCTGTTACATTGATTCTTTTTATTTTGGTAAGAAATCACTCCTGCCAATCTGGACAGCAAAACTGTGTCAAGGTTTTTTTTTTTTTTACATAAATCCTGACACAATCCAGTCAGGTGCTTCTAAACTGTGTTAAAGCCATTGGAGATGTAGAATCACATGAAATTTGTTCACTTGATGTCAGTCATAAATACAGTCTTGTGTTAAAATAACCCCTGGACTTTACTTACCTACTTAAAAATGACTATCCAAAGCTGTTTTTACCCTTTAAAGCCTCATATATTTCACTTGTGACAATGAGGGCTTGTAATCGTTTTAAAGAGTCAAGCCGCTCTCTTTCTGGCCTCTCAGGCCCCGCTTTATTAATCTATAGGTGAATGCTGTAAATTAATTCAGCGTGTTCTTAGGTGACTATCTGTTAACTACTCTGTTCTGCCATTATGACCGGGTCTCTCTCGTAAAAGAGATAATGTATCTCAAAAGATTCCCCGGTTAAACAGAGGTTATAAATAAGAAGTCGTGGGTGTGACGAATAATGCGGTGATCAAATATGCAGCACATAGTCACACATTTGGTCTGTGGATTTGGAGTATTCTTTATGACAGGCCACCAATATGAATTTCTGACCTTAAAGACTACAGGCCTCTTTGGAGAAATCATTCAAAACTCATAAAATAACAACAAATCTTTGATTAAATAGTCAGTGATTTCAAAACATCTGACCAATGCCCAATATGATTATCATGTCAGATGAGATTGTCCAAGAAACATTTTTGCAAACAATCAGAAACAAAAACACTCCACCTGCTCTATCATTTCCATTTTAATCCTTCTCTAAAAGCCTTATGCATAACCGAACACCCTAAATCTGCTGAATGAGGCGTGGGCAGCATGCAGAGGTGGAGGAAGGCCAGACAGGCATTGTGTTAATAGAAATGATTAAAGTCCGGTGATGATGCACCGACTGAGAAAAAGGAAACACGAGGGAGGGCGAGGCGGAGAGCAAAACAGAACACAACTTCTCATCTCTTTGTTTCACAATCCAAGCTGCAAGCTCCGGGCGGCGAGGCTCCCGCAGGTGGGAGGACGTACGGCCAAGGGGAGACGCGCAGGTGACCGCCTGAGACCGGATCAGGAATGCGAGTGGAGCGGCTGGGGTGTTTTGTCGCCCGCACAGAACTGTTGTTTCCAAAAGGGAACTGATGCTGATGTAAACATACACCTGCCATGTACAACTTCAGAATGGTGAAATAATTGCTCTGTGGTACAGCGACAAGCGGAGGGGGAGATAAAACATAAAAGGCTGTTTCCATGTCTTCTTTGTGCTCGCCCCCCCTGCTCTCTCGCCTCGTCTTTCTGTGCATTAAAGTGTGAGTGATTTTTATGAGCGGAGGGGCCCGCGTGCCTCTGCGGACCAGAGGGGTTGCAGACAGATATAGGATGTTTTAGAAGAATAATAATTGGAATATTTGCAGAGGTCAAATCCCCCATTGACATCCTTTTATTACTCTGCCAACCTGCTGTGCTATAAATGAGACTGAGTGGAGCACACAACCGTGCATACTCACAAACAGTCCCGCTACACGCAGAGCTCCACTATAGATCATCCTTTGATGTATGGAAATTAAGAGAGTGGGAAACGGGGAAAAAAAACGCAGATCTGCCCTTCGAGGCCAAAGCCTGACAGACACGTGTGAGCAGACTGATGGTGCCAGCGGTTGGGACCTGGGGACTTGTAATGCAAGAAATCTCGGTGCACACACTCTACTTGCTGAGTACCTACTACATACAGAAGGAGCGTGAAGGTCACTGAATTGCACAGCGTGGACTGTTCATTCTGTATACGTTCAAGCTAAGGCCCATTGCTCAGACTGCATAGGGCAAAACTAGCAAACAAACCATGCACTGAGTATGAGAGAACAGTCTCAACATAGGTGAGCGTTCACATTACTCCTTAATGACACCACGGGTCCGCCAGCCTTGAACGGAAACTGAATCAAAACAGCTTTTCCGTCTTTGCTGCAACAGAAAATTTATGCGGACACGTCTGCTTAGTATTGCGCGCGGCCTTTTCCCAGTAAGTCACGTCTGCGCCGCTGACAGGCGCTTTCTGAAGAGTTACAAGCTGATGTAGCCTGGTTCGAGCACGTTAATATGTCTTCATGTTTGTCTGATTTCAGCTTCAAACTCGGCACCACACGCCACGCAACAAGCCCTCCTAATTGCCCAAAGCCGACTGCTGTGTACTGTGCACGCGCGGTGACGGGGAAGGAGAAAACAGGGGAGAAAAGGGACAGAGAGCAAGATTGATAGACCCAAAAGCAGACAGGGAGACAGACAAGAAAAATAGACAGACAGAGACAGAGAGATATTGACAGACAGATAAATAGATACATAGATAGATACATAGAAAATGACAGAGAAGCAGCACACCAGGACTACTTCTTCATGTCAGGAGAAATAATGATTGTAGCGCTGAAAAGAGGAGAGAGGGGGCAGAAATAAGAAGGCAGACACAAAGGAACCCTGAACTAAGCTGCAGTTTTGCTTCCACGAGACGGGATCGGCGATGGGGGGAAACGGCGGCTGTGTTGCACACAGTCAAAAGACGGCGGCTTTTGCAACGGGAGCGCAAATCATTACCGCTGCCTCTATCCAACCCTGTTTTCATGCTCAAGTAAGCTCTTTGGTTAGCGTCTATGAATGTAATGCAGCCTTTTAGTGTGTCTTCAGGCCTCGCGAATGGCTGTCAGACCTGATGAAAAGGGAGCCACTCAAGAACAGGGTTTACAAAGACGAAATGGGATTTGTGTGTCTGAATAGTAGATATGGAGAGATGAGACACTTAGTGTATGCATCTCATAATGGCACAGAAACACCGAGAACGACAGTGGCCGAGAGAGAACGCTACACTACAATCTATATAAATGCAAATATATAATTAGCTCGTGGGTCCGTGAAGTAAGGAGGTGGACGGAGATTGAACAGAGATCCAAGCCTTGAGCTTTCCATTGATCTCACCCTCGTGCTTATGAGTCTTGGCCGAAGGCTTGTGGACGGGCGGCACAGTTGGAAGAAATGAAATACTCAACAGGAGCATCGTTATCCACAGATTATTAAAGCACCAACAAAACCTGGAGGGGTCCTTACAAGAAAGAGTCCAAACAACAAAGTCGCACATTTTATCCTCACTCTGTTTTCTCCTCCTCACCCTTTCTTTCACTCCCTCCTGCTGCGGAAAGGAGGAGCGGGTAAAAATTCGTCTTTGGAGCGGCAAAAAGCATGCTGTGACAGTATGACCGCACACATATATATAGTTGCACGCACACACACGTACTGTACACAGACTGCTCCTTCCCGCTCCCTCCTGAGAGTTGCCCATGGCAATATGAACAAAGGACATGACAGGATCCCCTATGACCACCCAGTCTGTCCCTGCTTACCTGTGACCTTTACCACACTCTGCACTGGCCAAACTCACAGCAGAGTGTGAGCGTTTGTGTGCACGCGGGACTGTGTGCATGCCTGTGTGGCAAATTATCGAGAAAATAGTCAATTTGCGAGAAAGTTAAACCGCATCTAGAGAGTCTATTGTTCTTCATCCAAGCAGTAGACATGACCTGGAGTATTCTCTTCAAAAATAAGTCCGCAAGTCTTTGCAAATGCGCTGCAGCATAAGATTAATGTTAGTATCAAACAGGAGTGCAGACGAGCAGAGTGTAACATAGATCAAACGCTAAACTGGTAAAGTACAATGCATGTTTATAGAATCAACGAGCATCTAATCTGAGAATAATCCCCAGAGAATTGCACAAGTAGAAAGCTCAAAGAAAAACAGAGGGATATGGTAGAAGTATGCTCCATTTATGTCTAGGTAAGTACATTGTCCTGTCTATGCATTAAGTTCTCAAAACCAAACCACATCCTTTAACACCTAGATTGCTCCCTACTGCTCAAATACAACAATGCAATCGAATATAATTTGATGTCACGATGTTGAGGTTTTCATGTTGAGTGTGGTCATCTTGAACGCGGTCTCTTTGCAGGAGCTCTCGAAAAAGTTTATTTTGTCTGGACACTGATGGAGTTCATTGATTAAACTTAGCTAATTTGAAATGGGGAAATATTAAAATACGGTTCATGGTGTCAGTCGTTTAAGTGGCTCGGCAACCCACACAGCTCATCATCTTTTCATAAGGCCCACCTTCACAATTACTTACCACTGCCATTGTCCATACCATCGCTATTGTTTATGCCAGGCGATAACGCATAATGGCCACCGTCTAACAAAAGGCCAAAATGTTCTGAAGTTCTAAAATAGTATTCAGTTTTCAGTTTTAATAGGATGCCCTCAGTTGCCTAAACATGTTGAACAGAAGATAACATAAAAGGCTTTTCTCTTTTAACTCAGAGCTGAAATAGCCTGGGTTTTTTCAAATTCCAAACAGAGTTTCTCGCAGAGAGAGGGAAACAAACAAAAAAAAAAAGACGCTGTCTTGTTTGTCTGCCTTTTGTTTGCACAAATAATAGTCTACCTATTTTATTAGTAATTTAGCATTTGTGAGACCAGTTGGCGCTTGGTGATGCTGATTTGACGGGGGGTGAATGAGACTCCCTGTGCACTGGAAGAGCTACAAAACTTAAATTGACGCCAGCAGGAAACCAAAATAACTGCAATAATGCCAGTGGAATATCACCTGAGTGAAAGTGGGAAGTATGTTGATGCAGTGTTAAAATTATCGAGTAGCAAAGTTGTTGTTGCTTGATAATTAGAGTAGTGATCCTCGCATGCTTGAAATGAGTCACAATAAACGATGTGCAGTACCTTTGGGGCAAGTAAACTGCAATGCATTTTGTTTTCCTTTCACATTAAATCTGTCTGTTTTTACAAGGTATACCAAAACTGTCAGGACGCCCTAACACTGTGTGTATGTGTGAGGACGTTTGTGCATATGGCTCATGTTGTTTGTTACCTCTGCTAGCACGGTCCACATGCTCCAGGTCGTCGACGAACTTGATCACGTTTGGGAATTCCTCCTCGCACACTTGCGCCAGGAAGTGGAGTAACGTGGTCTTTTGGTCCGCTGACTTGGTGTCCTTCAGCTGCAGTATAACACAGATACACAAGCACATACAGTTACACGCAAACGCCTGCAACAGTAAAAAGATGTATTTTATTTTAGGACCTCAATATACTATTAACAAACAGATTGCAGTGTTTTGGGGAAAGGGTGATGGCATATTTTAGAAATGGTTAGTGGAAATGTCACATGCCAGCCATAACCTTATACATTCAAGTTTGTTGATCAGATAATGGTCTATTACTAAATGAAGGGAAGAAAAATGCAGCATCTCCTCTGCCGTGATCGCTGACATTACTACTTTATACCAGATCTGATTGGCTGTTTTGAAATAAATACATAGCCAACTATGGGACACCATCATCAAACCAAAATAATAATTATAATTTCTAAAACGAGAAGACTGGACAATTGATTCACGGAGAGGTTATGTCTGCTGTAGTAATTCAGTTTCAGTTACAGTCGTACCTTTAAAAAAAGAAAAGATTTTGCTGTAACAACAGAGAATTTTGTGTTCTAAAGCCATGACAAAGTGGATGTGCAAAGGAAATTGACCTTCATTCATCTGTTCAGCTACCTTAAGCTCTTTCAGCCGCTTAATAAATGCTGATTGTTGACATCGCTACGGATGTCTTCATGACTCACACTCCAGCAGCACACGCATATTCACAATGTGATGACCTCTCCTGCGCTCTGTGCCCCTCTCTCCCCCACACGAAACAATTTTTCAATTTCTCTGATAAATTTCCATCATCGCTCTTTTACAGTCTAATTCCAAGATGTCTCTCAGTATCCCCGCCAAACATCCCTCCTGCGGAGAGTGTTGCTGTGTATCTCTCTAGGTGATCTATTGGTAGACAGCAGTGTACTCAGCCCCGCTGGGTTTAATCATGTTTGTATTATCTCCTCTAATCAAACATTCTCATCTCTCTTTTCATTTCTGTTTTCCCATTTTTTTTTCTAAAGCTATAAGTGCTCGCTCACAAAAGGTCCCTCTCTGAATTTAGATGGATGGTAATCATAGTTGACAATGTAAACATTTTGCTTTTTCCAGTTGGGCTGGGTGCAATTTTCCTGTGCTGCGGAGTGTGCCATGGAATTAAGCTGTCAAACTCGGGGCAGGCATGAAGGTGATGTCTTCCTCTGTGTATCCTGCCTCTGACATCGACTCACACCTTGGCTCCACTACAAGTCAGCGCAAAGATAAGGCGAGAGACGCACCAGATGAGTAGCGGGGCAAATGCGCCGAACGCAACACATATTCTTGCGCAGGCTGTCATTAATTGATTAATGTTATTGTCACGCTAATTAAACGAATCCATCACGTATGTATGAGTTCATGTCTGTGCATGCACACGCGCTGGTGTTTATTTGAACGTTAGCACCCGAGTCTAACGGGGCAGAGAGGTGGCAGTGATAAATGGCTGCGGTGGCTGTTACTGTGGAAACCGCAGCGAGAGTGCCAACAGCTGTAATGTAACCACTGGAGGAGTCTCCCACCACTCCGGGATTTTGCTCTGCTCTCGCCGTGACTATCATAGAGGAAAACTTACTACTCTGTCTTCACGCCCATTTAAAATCCAAAGGTATAGGCGTTTTCCATGTCTCTGCGCCTCTGGAGCACGGGTAGTCCTGCGGGGTGTGTGAACTTTCAAAGGGATGCTAGCCGTAGCCTCAGTTATCTATTCTGAGCAGGAGAATGAGAATAAAGTACTCCCGGGGTTTTGCTGCTTTGATAGATGCCAGCAGATAGGGGGGAGAAAAAAAAATCTGTCTTGTGGAACCGATAGCACTCAATCAGATGAAATCGTTTCAAACAAAATTTAAATCACAGAAGCCACTTATGATCAGTTCCCTGATACGGCTCAGCCGAGTTGTGAAAGGAAAACGGACGCGTGCATGCTTAGAGTACGGTCCTGGAAACAAAACAAGCAGACATGCACATTGCATAAGGATGCAAAAACAGGTGCTTAGAGTACTACATACATCCCTGTTCTGAGCACTGAATCTGTCAGGGACTGTGGTGCACAAAAGCATGCTTTATTTCCAACACGACTGACTAGGGCTTGCACTTAAGATGAAAAACGGTAGGACAATATCCATATTGTAAATGAGCACTTTAACGCAAGGGGTTTTAGATTAGTTATGAGAATGAGAGGCAGCCCCAGCAAGGATCTAAAATCTGTACATTGTCTATCTACTGGTGTTTATAACAAACTTAGATTTCCTGCAGTCTTGTAGCATATGAAAAAAATATGCTATTGCTGCTACTATGGTCCAACTGCAAGCACAGCTGTGTAAAATAAAATAAAAAGTTTGGGCCACGAACTTTTTTCCTTGAACGTGCCACTAGAGGGATAAAGGACTACACGCTGTGTGTGAACAGTTGATGGAAAAGCCGGCACTTCAAACCTCACCTTGCAGAGAGAGCTGAGGTCAAAGCCGTACGACTGGGCGTTGCGAGAGCCCGCGTTCATGTAATTCCCCAGCAGCAGCACCAGCTCCAGCAAGCGGCCAAAGGAGCGGCTCTTCCTGACCTCATCACAGGCGGCGTTTACAGCCAGGATGTCTGGACGCAGGTTGTTTACCTGCTCCTCGAACTGCAGCCGAAAGAGGATGTGGCCGAGGCGGGGATGCAGCCGCTTCACGCCGCTCATCTGAGGGGAGGACAGTGTATATGGAGGAAAGAAGTAAGCACAAAGGAGAAAGGAATAACACGAAAAAAGTTTGAATTACAGAAAAGAGAATAGAGCAGGAGAGCAGGAGAGCACGATTAACTGAAAAAAAAATTACGTCAAAGAGCGAGAACAAAGTCAGAGAACATAATACAATTTAAAATAACTACAATCAGACTTTTGGCACACTCTCACATTCAGCCAATCCAATTTGAGAGAAATGTATGCAACCGGCATGCTGGAGAGTGTTGCTAGGCAGTAGTAATAGATGCTGGCACTGATTTGATTTGGGACCCAGGTCTGGTAAGTTAATTGTGGAGTTAGTGTCCATATAGGGCAGGCAGCGGAGGGGGTGGAATATACAATAGGCTGCCTTGGATTACCACTCTCACACAATTAGAGAAAATTGGAAAATATTGCATTGGGCCCAGGGCTTGGCCACAACAGTGATTGTGTATGTGTGTGGGGTGGCGCGGGGTGGGGGGGTGGGGGCACAGGTTCCAATTGTCTGTTTCACGCAGCAGCTGGCTGTGTGGTTTGATGTCTTCCATCAAGGGTTTAATTATAGCTACTGTAATGTTATCAAATAACTATTTCAGTCGCTGAGTGAGGGAGGGAGGGAGGGAGGGAGGGAGCGCGCGTGCATGTGTGTTTGTATGAGAGCAAAGGGGAGACATGAGACAGGGCGGGAGAAGAATGTGACACAATTAAGATATTGCAAGGTGCACCCGAACTAAACACAAGGCTGACATGGAGCCCAGAGATGGGATATGTGGAATGGATATTGTGGTTCGGGACATAATGACAGGAAAAAGAAAGGAGACAAACACTCCAGCTGTTGTTTCCATTAAAGGCGACAGAGGGCACTGGACAGAACTGAGCTGCCGAAGGCGTTATTACCAAACGAGAGGATGGGAGATTCTGAGCCGCCAATTCAAAAAAGAAAAAAATTGGGTAGCACATCGTGTAAAAACAAATTAATGTGAGTAAATATTTTGACAACTTGTAATAAACGTCCCCGTCGAGTGTCAACAACAATTTAAATCCCAGATGAAAGACTTCAATTCAAAGAGGTGCCAATCATAAGGACTGAGTGACTACAGTTGAGCCAGCAGGATGCGCACGCTGGTAAACAGATTCCTAAGATTTCCGGGATTGAAATGAAGTCTGTAAATCATCAACCACAGCTGACGCTAAAAGTTGACAAGTGTAAAAACACGATGGGAGTAAATACTCTCTTGGTAGATTGTTTGCCTTTCGACTTTTTGCCGCAAAGAAGCATTTAACTTGCTCATGGAGCTGCCCAAGGAAACATTGAATGATCAAGTTGTCCTTGTGTCGACGACGCAAAAAGGATTTTTTCATTGGAATCGCACCTATTCCGTAAAACAGACACTACCACGATGCAATAATACTCTAAAGGTAGAGTTCAAATCTAGTGTGAGTGTGGCAGACACGGGAAAAAGAGAAGATGAAATGCATGTGTTTGCACAATCAGGTAAATTAAAAATTCCCTTTGAACCTGAGCTTTTTCTGATAGGTGAAAGCACACAGGCCTCCTTGGGCCCACGCAGGCACAGCAGTGAAACGAAATTATATAAGCAGACTCTTCTTTGTTCTATGTCTCCCTGATGAACTATACACAACAGCTGAGCATGCTCTATTTTTTAACCACTGCGTCACTGCGTTTTCATTCAGGAATAACAGTGTCTTTCATGGGCCTTATCCAAACAGGTGGGTGCATGAAGCAAAAGAAGATTATTCAATGTTTTGTCAATAACTTGGTTGCTAGGCAGAAACACAAAACACACAAAAAGTGCTACACACCTCATGCATAATTCTGAATAAACCTCCTTTGAAAAGTCTTTAAGAAGACGATGCAGACATAATTAGGCAGCGGTGCCGCTCTTTAATGTGCATAAATTAGCACGTCAGTCCACAGGTGTCCTGTCTTTCCTCTTAAGGCTTAAAAAGATAGAATTTTAAAAAGCTCTGGATTAAGATATTCATATGAAAGTGCTCCGTTTGAGTGTGTGTCCATGAAATATGATGAAAAATACAAGACAAGTTTACATTACTCGATAAAACTATAGTGTAATCAGAATTATTCATTTGCTTTATTCATTGTACACGAAACCTCAATTTAGTTCATAAAAAGACAATGGCAGAGGTCCTCCATCAGCAAAAATACTACAACATGAATAAAAACCAAGCTTGTGATATATGTGTATACATCTTGTTAGAGCTCTAACTAGAGCTAGAGCTGACAATTGTGTGTGTGTGTGTGTGTGTGTGTGTGTGTGTGTGTGTGTGTGTGTGTGTGTGTGTGTGTGTG
>JBCAUF010000001.1:10669441-10679854 GCA_038406115.1 Haemulon aurolineatum | reverse complement strand
CAACAACACATACACCGGATAAGACTAACAACTCAGAAAATTAGACATATGACTACAAAGCGCAATCTCAACCAGGGTACATCGCCATGGTAACTTATGCTGAACGGCTAACCTGCACCTGAGCAGGTTATGTTCAAGATCAGAGACCCGCCATGTCTATAAAAAAGCTCCACCTTCTAACCAATCAGCTATCTTTGCATGGACCAGTGAGGTGACCACATTACATACATCAGAGATTAAAGCACTAAAACTGTGTTCTTATAAGATATCATAGTAAGCCGACTCATCTCTTTGAATTATGGTTTACTTTGTATTTGCTCCGTCTGACTCCACCGAGCTGCAGATGAAATAAGACTAAAATGAGCACACATCCCTTAAGTAAATACAAGCAACACATGAATTTAGTGTAAAACACACATTTATAGTCACAAGCTCTAATGATGAGCTGTGATAGCATAAGAAAAGAGAGATTGTCTGTTTAAAGGACTTTGATTTACTGCCAAGAGACTCTTCATCACACTGAATCTGGGATGTGTGTATCTTTTTTAATGTATCTGCAGTGATATTATTAGTGATATCATTGGGATATTGCAGTGATAGTCTATCAACTTACGCATTCACACACTAAGTGTTTTTGTCCAACTGTAACCAACCGCTGCTTCGAGGTGCATCATGTGTCTAAATTCTCCGTGTTTTTCTAATATCATAGTTTTCTCTTCACCTTGTATAATATTGTGCTCTCGTGACAGTGGCCACATGCAGTAAACTCCACCTCTTTCATGTAAACATGCTGACGGCAACCCTGAGTTAACTCATCAAGTTGATAACATGCTTCATGATACCACATGAGACTGCCGTTGTCTAAGTTAGTGAAGCCAGATAACCAAAAGTTATCCTGGATATGTTGAACTCGCTTTATGATACGGGCCTGATGGGACAAGGAACAGGTGGAGAGAGGGAGGAGAAGCTCAGGAGTGGGGAGTGATGAGAACACAAATTGGTGGGGAAAACACTCGAAGACAGGGATCAACAAACTAGAAAACAAGACACAGGCGTGGTCAAAAATGAGCGGGAGAAGGACAACGACAGGAAGTAAAAATCCAGAAGAGACAAGAGGACAACTGCTACAAAATAAAACAGGAAATACAACAGAACTATGCCAGGAAGTAATAGAACCATGACAATATCGGCAGAGGTTCTTCAGGGAAAAAGCAACATGAAAACTGTTATCATTACAAACAGGAAATCTTGTTTGCAGATATGAAATACATTTCTCTGATTGGAAAAATAAATTCTAAAGTAGGATGCAACAAATATATCAAGAGAGACTTAATGTGAAAAATAGATTTTTTTTTATTTGAAAAAAAATAATAATTTGTAAAAAAAATAATAATATAATAATACTTCATGATTTAGCCCTCTACATAGAGTACAGATGTGTTACGATGTCAGCTAAAGTGATGTGTGATTACTCAGTGATCGACATGCTCTGTTTACATTCTCCAATGTACATTTACCTACTTGGGCATTTGTTTCTCTTTTAATGATCGACTCCTTCAACAATCAATCACTTTAATTGAGGTCTTAGCCACAATGGGAATTTGTAAACCAGCAGAACACAATTTATGCTTGATCAATGTTGGGACGGTGAGCCTCAGTCTCATGTTTTCTAATACCAGTTGATTAAAGGTCTCCAAGGCCTGCGAGCAGTTCATCTTGAGAAAGTCAGAGGTGAACAGAGCTCCATAATATGGCTGGTTTACATGAAAGTATGTAGAAAACAGAAAGTTTGGAAGACACAGACTGCTGCAGCTTCATATCAACTTAGCTGAGCTTTAGAATGTAATTTATTTATTTTTTTGCACCGATTGAGGTCAGTGGGTACTGATCTTTACCTCTCCCACTAGAACTGCATTATAGGAGGGGATCTCACCTGTAAAGCACCCGTTTCTGCAGTACACTGCACGGCACTGCGGACAGATCAACAATGTGGTCTCCCAGAGGTAGAATGGTTGTTGCTATAATAATAGCATACTTGCACACATGCACAGCACAGTATAACCCACCCATCACTACAGTATTGCATTACCTTGAGTGTGTTATTGCTCAAGGAGGTGGTATTGGTCTTAGAGGGAAAATTATAGCATGAGTGCCTGGCCAGCGTCATAAAATAATGGTCATAATTTGACCATGCCAGGGTCTTCAGAGTGATTTAAGAATTGAAAGCAGAATTAAATCCAGCCTGCTGAGCATCTTATATCAGCTGTTATAATATATTACTAACTCAGTAATCATTAAAAAGAGGGGAATACCATATGTCAACATGCTTATTTTTACAGCTTCCCTCTCTAAACATGCAATTTACCATGTCTTATGTAAATGCAGCATTTGATAAAACTGTTGTCTTAAAGGATATTAGCTTGTTGAATTTTGGCCAGTGGCCCTATTCATCCATGCAGGTAAACAAATGCGGGCATATAAACAGGCTGCTCCCCATGGTAGCTAGAGATGGACAGCCTAAGGCAACTATGGAGAGATGTCTGGTTATAGCAAATATAATAAATGGGACTCCTCTTTGCTTGACACAGTGCCAACTTGTTAACTAGAAAGCAAAGAAAATGGAAAATCTGAGCTGTTTGCAATGCCATGTGAGGTAACGTGAGCATTGGTTAATGTCTGTCTCTTTGTTACAACAGTTGATTTAAGTCAAGAGGTGCACTTGGAAAGAGGTTACTCTAAAGCTTTAATATGAAATCAACAAACACCTCAGGTAGGCTGTATTTTCATTGTTATTCAAACTAAGTATCACAGACTGAACCCATATTAACTACAAACACGCTCTGGGGTAGATATTTAATGGAGTATCACCTTCAAACTGTGGTCTTTCAATAGGATTCTATTCTTAAGGGTAAGAGAAATCAATGTAAAACATGGCCTTTTTTTGGTCTGGGAGAGAAAGAATGATCCATAGTTTCCATTTCTGCGGAGATTTAATCGTTTTCCTCTGTACACTGACAGTTTTATCACCCTCTATCAAGATCCGGCTGTGCTATGAGAGGGAGCAAAGGAAAGGCTCAGGGCTCATTGCTGAAACTTTGAAGGAGGACCAATCAACCATGATGGAAAACTCGCATACACAAAATCTAATCAATTATCTTCCAGCACTGAAAAATGTTATTCAGAATGAATATCAAACCTCTCCCGTTTGTGTTGTGATGCACTATTACTCAAAAGCATCAACAATTTATGTTGTGATGCACTACCACCCAAAAGCAACAGAAATTATTAAAGGGGGAATGATTTTTTGATCACTTTTTGTGACAGGGCAAGGAAACCAGAGAGAGAGAATCTCAGCAAGCATGCTTTTGGGTAGACATTTAAATGACTAGTGTTTTAAATATTCTATCCTCAATACTGTATTTGTGTATTTCTGTGTGGGTCCAACTATGTTCTAAAGATCGAGATGGCAAGACAGATCAGAAGCACTGGCTTTTAATCGAGTATACCCTGTTTCTGTCTTTCTCAGGCCAGGTCCACTGTATTTCACTGGAAAATACAGGGAAAAATAATAATAATAATGATAATAATAATAATAGTAATAATAATAGCCCCAAGAACAAGCAAAAAAATATACATTCATTCTAAAACTTACAGTTTTGGATGCAGTAAAAATATACTGGATGACCATTTCTCTCTTTGTGCTGAGGTCCTTGTCTCTCAAAGGAGTCTTCTTCTCCTCACTCAAATTCATGTCCTCCTAAAGAGATAAAAACAGAAGAACAGAGGCTTTGGGGATTGTTTGGAGTAACAGCTATTTGTGTTCCAAAATCCTGTTACTGCAAGAGAGTTAAATAGGTTAATAGTTTGTAGGTCTAATGTTATTAGATGAGTTCCTGCCAGTCTGGAGGTAATATGCCCCACAAGTTTCTGTTCTAAAATCTTTACCACTCTGTCACTGTAGTTGTCCTTGCATCAGGTGTAGGTTATACATATCAAGCTACATCATTGTTCTTGGTGATATTTTACAAAAACAACATACCATCATCTTTTCAAACAGAGCCAAGATCTCTTTTTCCGAGGTGATCTTTGATGAAAGCTCCTCAAACGAGTGTGAGGTGGATGATGAAGAAATTGACCAATCATTAGCATTGTGTTTGGAGTGTGATATGGGCGGCCGCTCCTTCTTGCTCCCCGGAATCCGAATGCTGGCAAACCTGTCCAGCTGTACAGATAACAGAGACAACACAATTACAAGAGGCAAAGGTGCACAGCAATTTCCAGCGCAGTTTAGATACATGTTATGAACAGGTTTAAATGGTTAATGCTGAACAGTACACAAAACAATTAGGCAATTAATGTGTTAGAAAAACAGTGCTACTGGTGTGAACTGTGTGAACAAAGCACATATACAGAACATCTGTTAAACATATGCTGTGCAAGGCACTACTTAGACCACATGTAGAGCCGACATAGACATTGGTTAGTGAGAAAAGCAGCCTGTGCTCTGTGATGTGAGTGAATCCAGAGTCTGGCAATGAAGAGCAACTTCATTGCCACTCAAAATAAGCAGATTAATTGACTCTCAGTAAAGACAAGTTAGATGTGGCAGAAATTGACAATCAAGAGAAAAGAAAGCACGTCAATTTTTAAAATCTTACCACGTCATCTGTGATGTTTCTAAAGGGTAAGTGCTACAGGTGGGGAGCAGAAAAAACACATCAGGATACACGAAGCAACTGCATAAAATATCATGACAGGGGAAAAAAATAAGGATTTACCCTACAGCCACCTAGAGCAAATTATTGTGAGCCTGACCAAGTAAAAAGTTTTTTTTAATTTTGCATTAGCAAATTCAAAAATGTAATTTGTTCATTTCTTGCTGCATTAGGAGAGACAGATACAGTGCAGTCTCAGAGGGTAAGAACAGTAAAATGTTGAAGTGTTGTTTCGGCTCTTCTCCATTACACTCGTCATACAATTCAGAAAGAGACAGCTTTCAGGTATAAGAGTGTTTCTGGGTGTTCACATTCATACTGGATGAAAAGTGGAGAGGAGAGCCAGCCAACGTAACAAAAACGTGCCACTGTCTTAATACTTGCTGCAAATTACAAAAGCCACACCTGTGCAGTGAAAGGAGACGGCCTGTTGTTTTCTGTACATACCAGCTACGTCAGTGCCTGCTGAGCAACTAAGTGTTGTTTTCTGCTTTTTCTGCTCCGGCAAAGTATTTGTCTGAAAAATCCCAATGGAATAATCCTAATAGGGAATACGAAGTCAATACATGAACAGCAGACAACATAAAATTTCAAAATGTTGTCATAATGAAACGCTGAATGAGAAGCTGACATAGAAAGGTCAAGTCCCCCTCAAGCATAACAGCAAACCGCAAAGAGACTCAGAGAAATAAATCAATACCCACAAGCAGTGTTTAATTAATATAAAATTGCCTGGAATAAAATATGTCAGCCTGTCAATAAGCCATCCCTCTAATGAGTGTTCTAAGATTAGCATCACACATTTTTGTTCAAAATGTGCTTAAAAAGAACCAGATTGAAAGTTGACATGAGAGAATAATCATAATCAGCTTGACAACTGGTCACAGTAATTGGACACAGCTGTCAGAGTTTTACGTCCAATACCCACATCTTGACAAAGTACACGGGAGTATCCATATGTTAAACAGAACTAACCCTTATAATTAGACATTAACTATTCTGAATGATCTTAGTCTTACCGGAGATGTAAAAGGGTTTATGTACCTCACTATGTAACTAGACAATGGTCAAAATTGAGTAACTAAGATATTATGACGTAAATAACCAATACATGAAAAGCTACAGTGGAGTATAAACAGTAAATTAACCAACAAACAGTAATTCATAGAACTTTATTTCACACCTTTTCACCTTCCCCTGCTCTTGTACCGTAGTACACAAAACGTTAATATGAACAGTAATGACCGATGGATGTGTGACTCAAATGACAGGTTAAAGCAACGTTGATAGTACTTGATAGTTGGTAGATAACTGAGCTCTTCAGCCATGACGACAAGGTCACTGATCACAATTGGATTTTAGCGCAACTCACCAGCAGCCTAAATTGATTTAAATGCAAGTTTCCATCAAGAGTAAACTCTCTGAACACTACAAGAACAAAAGTCTACAGCAAGAGGGAATGAAACAGAGGCCAACGGTGCGGCAAAGCCTCCCTCAACGGCATCTCTCAACAATTAAACTTCTACTTGTTACCCCAGTCCTTGCTATGCAGTTGTGCTAATGCAAAGTCTGTCAGAGGGCTGCCCTTAACAGTATAATAAAATGAAACAGTGACTTAGACCTCCTGTTTTGGCCCTACAGAATTAATGGTATGGAACACAAAAATGGCAAACATAAAATGAATAAACACCATGCCAGCTCCTCCTGTTCCTTTTCATCAGTTTCATAATTTTACTAAATATGACATTTAGAATTTTGCTGCTTGTGCCTAAGCAGCCTTTTGTACCAGCTGCAGTCTCTCTCTCTCTCTCCCTCTTTCTCTCTCTCTCTCTCTCTCTATGTCATTGCAGCTTGTTTGCAGACCTCACATCTTCCTATATTATATGTAAAAGACATATTAAGTAGGCTAAAACAAACATCAACAAGTTCAGTTGGTACTGATTTACTCTCATTGTGGCATCTAAACAGCACCAAACAATCAGGATTGCACAACAGAATCCACAGGTGGCTTTCCTGGGGTACAGTGCAACTGTCAATACCACTACATTGTCAGAGGGGAGGGCAAAGAAATGCCACAACAGAACAGTGTGCACTACGACACACAACAGGGCTGCAGAGTAGATGGCGCACAGCCAGGCACAAAAGCCATGCTGAGACCGTACATTGTTTTCTAAGATATTCATACTGTGAGCAGCTTGCATGAGTGGGCAGGGGGGGTGGTAAAGAGGCATTTCACTCAAAAATTATATATTCTATGGGGTTTCATAGACACGACATGACTGCTTTTCTGTGATTTGTTTCATTGTTACTTGAAATATTTGGGGCTTTGTGACTGTTGGTCAGACAAGTCATCACCTTGGGCTTTTAGAAATTGTGATGGACCTTGTATTTTGGCTTTTTTTTTGACTAAACAGCTAATAGATTAATCAAGAAAGTAATTAGCAGATTTATCATTAATGAAAAACTGCATTAGCTGCAACCCTGCCCAGGAGCTTATTGGTACTTGGGTTCAGAAAATGAGGAAGCGGTAACAATTCAATCTCATTTGTTAGCACCCATCCGGAGTCACAAATTGAAAGCAAGACCTCACCCGGACTCCAATTATGCATTTCCAAAGCTTCTACTCAGAGAAAGCAGAATGACCCACATGACAAAGATAGAGGAGAGAAGGCCACAGGTGGGAGCTAAGGACAGCAGAGGACCTTCCGGTAAGAAACATAACTGCCTGGTAACTAAAAACAGCAAATAAAATTGTGGCTACGAGGGTCATTTGATTAACCAGCAATGCTTTGTGCTTTTCAAGATCTCACTATTGCAAAGCTTTTGTTTTAATGGACAAAATAGGACAGCCTGACAACAGTAATTTGTAAATGTCAGTGAATTCATTTTAGTTTCCGCTATCACCCTGTTCATTTAATTAAACTGCGATAACATCTTTTTCAATTAACTGAGACGAGTAACCCATTGCTCGTAGAGAAAACACTGATTTATAAAACGCAGCACAATCCGCAGCAGAAAAAAGGTAAACACAGAATGCTTCATGGAGTTCAGGAAAACGGCAAAAATTAGGACCCAGAATAACCCAAAACCAAACCAAGACAGCATACAAGGGTCCATTTTTGAATACATCATTCTTTGGCCCTTTCATTAGGAACACTGTTGTTGATACTTTTTTTTAATTCTTAATGCTCTGCAGAAATTTGTGATACATAAAAAAAGATTTTAAACATCCATTACATTAAGCAGACCATAAAACCTTTTCAGAGTTTTAACTGTCAACCCACTGATTATGGATGTGAGAAATTAATGAACAGTCCCTCTCATTCTTGTTTTACCCTACACTTAAAAACAGCATCCCAGAACAACATCAACACATTGCATTAACTTGTCTTGTGTTCCATTTCTTTCTTAAGCTTTATAATGCGCTGCTTGAAAAAAACAGCTACCACACAGAGTGGCCTTTAATGGCAAATCTACATCTATCCTACAGTAAATATTGTGGTATTGCAGCGCCACCTATTGAGAAGACTGTCAATAAATCAAGTCACTATGAAAAATACTTGAATGTATTTTTTATTAATGCCTGAATGTATTTTTGTATTTTTTAGTCATTTATATTAACATTTATGTTACAAATGCTGTTTGACCTGTCTGAGGAAAGAGGGGACCTAATGGTGTCCAGCTCTAACTCACAGGTACATGTATGTATTTTTGAGTGGTAGTAAATAACATGTTCTTTTCTTGTGTTTTCTCTTTCTTTCTTTCTGACAAGCAAACAAGGAGGGCTTTTTTTAAGAAAGTGTACTTAGCAGCTCTTTACTTAAAATATCAAAAGGAAAACCAGAATAACAAACAATTTTGTCAGCCTGAATGAAAATGAGCTCAAGTAAGAATTCTTCTCTTTTCACTTTTGTCGACAGTATGAAAGGTGATCTCAGTATGTTTTCAGTGCTAACATAACCCATCTTTTTCAGAGCAAGAGCCTCTATTGCTTTTATTTTGAAGTAGCTACACTCCAAGTCTTGAGTGTGTGTGGTACTTGCAGACTTTTTTAGCCCAGATTAACAGCATTTTAAATAACCTCAACTCAAGGTCCACTTATTAGACTTTCCAGGGATTTCAACACTTCACATCATCAACAGCCGGAGTTGATCAGCTGTCATCCTCACCATCGGCAAGAGAAAATCAGTGGTACCACCTGTGACAAACTAGCTACAGTAACTAACTATCAAGGTCATTTAATGACAACTGAGCATCCTCCACCAAAAACTGTTATATTATATTGCTACTAATATTTGTCATCTTCCTCTTCAAGTAGCTACTTGCTAGTTCTTTGCATACTCACAGTAAAATGATTTATAACCGAAATGCTATTTCATGTTAAGAGTTTGTTTTTTTTTAATTTACAATGAATCTGCCAAGAGATATTAAATTGGATCAAATGGATATTTGACTAGCTCTGTGGCAGGTTGCCAAGAATTTGTACTTCAGTCAGCCAATGAGACACAATCAGACACGGGCATAGGATGTCGACCTCTGAAGTCAGGGAAAAGTAATGACGAATGGCCGTTACAAGTTACCACAGAACCCAAAGTGATTCTTTTATATTGCAAGATTTGTCTGAACAGCAGTTAAAAACCTAAACAGTGTAATTTTTACACACTCTTACCCCCTTTCTGACAGACACAGTGCAGTGATGCAGGTTAAACCCACACTGGCAGTCGACCTGAATGGTTTAACACACACATCAACCGTAATAGGTAAACGAACAGGTGTCTCAGTTAGGGACAGTAAATGTGAGAGATCCAACAGTTCATCAATGGCAGAGATTGAAAACAGCTTGGAGTGCAAAATCATTCCTCCACAAGACAAGACCTTACTACGATTGTAGACTTGAATCTCTGAATGGTGGCGGCAAGTAATTAACTTGTGGCAGCAGTCATAAGAATGGGGTCAAATGCCGGTTGAGCGGACATTAAGTAGATCTGTGCCACACACAAATCTCCTGTCTGAATGAAAGGGGCAGTTGGGTGTGTTGTTGAAAGAAGCCTGCTTTGAAAATGAGACCCCCCCCCCCCCCCCCTAATTGTAAAGAGCTACAATAATGATCATGTTTTATCAAAATAGACTTTTCCCTATAGCTCCCAGAAGAATGCAGCAGACAAATGCCAAGCAGACACAATGCCGGCTAGTTTGTAGTGGTAAGAGGCACATGGATTAGTGTAAGGGCTAAACCCTGCGCTAATTTTAACCTTTTGATTTCCTACGAGAAGCACAGCAGACAAACAGTCAAGGTCACGACTCACAAATGAAATGGGCGTAATGAGCTTTCTCAGTTGTGAGAGAGAGATCATGTGAAAGTAATGTTATTTTCTCAGCAACAGACAAAACACAATGTCTCAAGTAAGTACATAACACAAGCATGACACATCCATAACACTGCTCTAGCAGTGTCTGGCCTATGTGTCTCAAGCTCAAGCTAGTGAGTAACTGGAAATTCAAGGTCACTTTCACAAGGTAATGCCTCCTATAACTATGTTACATAATGTGTATGAAAAAAGTTGCAGCCACTTTTTGGGGAGGGGAGTTGCACTTTCCTCTGTGTGTGTATGTAAGACGGGGAGAGGGAGAGACAGAGACAGACAGAGGCGGCTAATTTTGATAGGGCTTAAGAGGACATGGGGAGGGGGGCGGGGGT
>JBCAUF010000001.1:10632003-10646579 GCA_038406115.1 Haemulon aurolineatum | reverse complement strand
AATTCACAAGTTTCATGGCAATGCCTTCAATAGTTTCTGAGGTTTTGGAATCAAAGCCACCAATGTGATCCTCATGATGGCACTATCATCCACCATCAGAGCATCACCCAAGACAGTAGAATTATATAATGTGCACACAAACTTTCATGGCAGTCAATCCAATGCAGTTTGAGATAGTTAAGTCTGGATGAAAGTGGTGCGCCAGCCTACAGAAAGACCTACCAACTGACATTTATAGAGTCATGCTGCTCGCATGTTTAAAAAATACTGTTATCGAAGCACTGAAAATAAGGTTGTGCTTCTGCGTTGCCTTTTCCAGGCCTCTCTCAGCCTGCAATCTGATAACCTTCAGCAGCAGGAGGAATGCTTTTATCTCCTCGAGAGGGAACAACCGTCTTTCCCACATTAACATCCCCTTTGCTCTGCCCCTTCGTTTCCCACCTGCTTGCCTCTCCTCGTATCCCCATTCACAGCTGTTGGCCATTATCTTTCTGCGTACCTGACCCCTCAACCCTCCATCTCTTCACCATGGTACTTTTGTGGCAGTGACATCTGAACCCTGTGATCCTGTTAAATGCCTCCTTTCTTACATAATTTCTACACTGGCCTCAACAACCTAATCCTTTCTCTGCCTCTCGTAGATGGGGAAAAAGGAGACCTGAAAGGAGATTACATGAACACGAACAGCCAGAGAGCGAATTTCCTTGCCAACATATTTAATACCTAGTGAAACAGAGACGGGGCACTGGAGGAACAAAATTTTGTGTGCTTGCTCTTTAAGATAAGGCTTTTCTATTGGCTGTTTCAGCACCACCCAACCTGCAGCCACTTAAACCAGTTTCAGTATAGGCAAATTTACACTGCATGTGGTATAGATAGACATTTGTCCCCCTTTTTTTAGTTCACCGTAATACTGATATTACACTTTGAATGAATGGGATGTGTTATTGTTTCCCTTTTAAAAGGTAATATGCATCTATTGAGCAAAAAAAGAAGTAGTCATTGTAAAAGGCAGCTGCATGGGTGCATTTCACTACCAGGGTTCTATACCATTGCAACATCAAACCATTTCTGTGTAAGAAGTTAGATCTGACCCAAACTCAAAAAGACACAATAGGAGGATATGGCAGCTTTATCTGTCTTAAAAGATTTTTAAAAATCCATGAAATTGTCAACACAGGATACTGAAGAGGTTTAAGATTCCAGGCCTGTTTACATGGTGATGAATTATACTCTTTTTCTTCATTGTGGAAGGCTTACTATGGTTGTTTGCATGTGAATCAAAGCATTTAAAGTCAGACCACCATCTGGCCGATGGCTACACCACTACCATGCAAAACAAGTGATTTTGTGTGTATGCTTTGTTAGGATCTCTAGGCAAATGCAATTTGTATTGCAAAGCGCAACACTTACTCATCCGGCTGAAATTATAACAGCCATAGTGTTGGAGCAGACACTTGCAGCCTTTGCATACGATCCACCACCCTGTTGCAGGTCACAGAGTGGGGTAGAATGTTGAATTCAAACTTGGTTTTAGGCATGACATACTTTGTATAATGGTATAACACCAGTTTTTTTTAGTGGAAATTTCCAATGACACATAGTTGCTTTATGCAGGTCCTGTAATGGATATGGTACATATGGTACATGATACTATGCCAAACAGTTGAGTTATTCACTGGGAAAAAAATGATTCAGTGGGTGGGAGAAGTCATCTGAAATCCCAATTCCTTTATTTTTTTTTTTGCAATTGCTTCTTTAAAACCATCTCAAGTGTAGAGATATTTTTACTTGTCATACTGGTCAATCTAAATCCCATGCATTCATGCAACAAGACTTAAACACACTCACACACACAAGAAAAAAAAAGAAAAAAAGAAAAGAAAATTGGCCAAGTTTCAAACTCCTGTGTTATTACTTGAACTGCAGTTGAGAGGCTCAACACTTAATGAGCAAGATAGGTGCTGCTTGTCAGTGGTAATGGTTGTTTTCAGTGTGCAGCAGACCATGAACTACATGGGTCATTCTTCAAACATCCTGCCAACATTTGTTGCCAAGCACCCCTTGTGTTCCTCATAACACATGACAAAATAATGGTCAAATGGGGCCAGTTAGCTTGACCAGAGACAGTATGGACTAAGGGTGAATGATGAATCAGCAGCTGGATATTGATCTTTACCATTACCACATATGAGTCCACGCAGCAGAGTAAACATGGAGTAAAGCACCTCTCCGTCACTTTTATGGACCCCATCCAGTTGCACCTAATGGCTAAACGCCACATGGAGAAGAGGAACTACTCCAACTACTGAGGCTGCCTTTGTTTTGTTTGTTTGTTTGTTTGTTTTTGTTGTTTTCGATTGCCACTTATAAACTAGACCTGCAGTGTCATATTTTCACTATGTCATCTGTATATCACTGAACAAAAGCATTTTCGAGACGCAACTACTCACGCTGTGGCCATCTTCTCCTTAGCTTAAGTGGGCTGTGAAACCAGTTAGAACAGGATAGAACTGTATCTGCAGGAGCAAGGAATTGCAGCAATGTTACCTGTGTGTATCTGTCCACATATGGGCTCCTTATGAAGTTGGGGTAACACTTTAGCCAGCTACTCATAAAATCTGTGACTAATACAATTAGTTAAGCTACCCATAGTCCTGACAGCAATGCCTCAAAACATACTCTTTAAAGAGTGGAGCTGCTGGTCTCACTATCCTGTTCGTCCTGGTAAACAGAGTGCTGACATGAGACAAGACATGACTGACTGATCTTTGACTGCATTTGCTGATCAAAGGCACCTGAGAAACAGAAACAACATTCTTTTCATGGCAAAGATATGTGTTTTTCAGACTGGTGTCAGAGGTCAAGGGAGAATGTTTTCTTCATTAGATTTGGTTGGTGCTGCAGGGCAATGTGTCGAGAGTTAGGGACCTCAGTGTGTTATCTGTCTGTTCTCAAAATTAGGTGCTTGTTGTTGATTGTTTTTTAGTGAATTTATTTTAGTGAATACTGTTGTTAGTAAAGGAAGGTTTATTATATTATTTGCTGTCTTTCTCTTTGTTGTTGCAGTATCTTGTTAATAGCTCATAATGTAACAAAAACTAATGCAAACATCAAACAAAATGTAATTGCTAGAGTTAATTTTAACCTCTATCTAGATGAACTAAGTATGTTATATGTAATTGCTAATTTTATTTCCATCCAAGTATGGTCACTGGACCAATCTTCAAGAGTAATTATCTATTGGCAAATATTCATGAGCTTCTGTTCTACAAATAATTTAGGTGAGTGCATTCTATACTCTTACTTCTAACACTGTGAGCAATAGAAGGAAAGAAGAAAGGGAACAAACATGGACACAATCAGAAAACTTCTACACAGCTGTATGATTTAGTGAGCAGCAATGCAAAAGACTAAAACTTGAAGGAAGGTCTTGCCACACACCAGAAAAAGCTCTGGACCAACTTGAAACTTCATGGTATTTATTTGAACATAAGCTGAATGTGGATTAATGTTACAGTGTTACTCAGTTGCTATTGACATTGGATTCTTAACCTGAAGAGATTTGAAAAAATCCCACATTCACCGTGTAACAGAAAGAAAAGACTGGGCAGGCTGTCCAGTCTGTGAGGCCAGTCAGATGACAAAACAGCCACTTGGCTTTGTGTTATGTCTTTAGCCTCTGGTTCCATGACTCTCCTAATTAGGCGATTACTGTCTGTTGTGGAGGTAATGAATTGTGAAGCACAGATCTCCTTTGGATCCATGGGGCAAGGAGATCTTTTGGCTTGTTGGCTCCTTTCTTAGAAAATGTCCCTGACCTGCACTTCATCTGTGATAGTATTTTAATTGATGTAATTTTATTTTAATAAATAAAGTGATGCTTAATGAATTTAGAGGATTCTTTTGCTTTTACAGAATCATACTTGATGGGTTGTAGGCAGCAACAGTGATCCAAATCACCAGCCCAAATTCTATGAGCATTCTGCCAGAGTAGCAATGTCCTGCCCCTTCTCATCCAATTCACAAGTGTCTTGGCCTCAGATTTCTTTAATAAATCTAAGGAGAACAATCAATCAATCAATTTGTGTTGTGGTAAAGTTTTATTTATGTAGTACCGTCATGGAGTCAGAGGTGCTTCACAAGTCAATAAAGCAGAATAAATGACACAGACATACTACAATCAATGAGGAAACACCAAGACATCAATAAAAGGTCTGTCTATACAAATAGGATTTCAGACACTTTGAAACAGGCCACATTGCTGACAAACTAACCTAGCAAAAGCTGTTCCAGATTCTGATGGCCAAACTACAAAAGCTTTGTTACCATGGGTCTTGAATTTTGAGAGTGAGTCACTGAGCTTTGGTCAGATGACCTTGCCCTTCCTGTACAGTCTGGAGTTTGAAGGTCATGAAACAATGCTGAGGCTTGATTTTAAATCATTTTATGGGTGCACAGCAGAATATTGAATTTGATCCTGTAAGCAGTGAAGGCAGAGGAGATGTGATACTTTAAGTCACTGGACAGATACCTTCATGCAGTCTAATGTGACAGCCCTTTAATAAATATTAATTGTTGTTGACATTGTGTCATAGAGGTGTTGAATCAACTCTGTTGTACTGTTTATACTCTACCTTTGTGGTGTTGAGGTATTAATGAGTGTAATGTTTCTGATGTTTTCTGATACTTCACATATATAGATGAACTGGACAAAATATTTAAAACACCTTCCAATATAATGAAATGTCTGATGCATAAAATGTAATACAAAAGACAAAAAAATCGTGTGGAGACTCCTTGTGGGCGACATGGAATAAAAATAACTCCACAGCTGCATTTTGTGTTCATTTAGTCTCAGCAGGTGGATGAAGACAGTTGTAGTCTTTGACACCTGACAATTCAATTATCTCCTTGATTACTCCTCCCAAGTGTGTCGCCTTAACACTTGATTGCAGGTCGAAAAAACAACCTTTGTGCAACTCAAGACAATACCAGTTCCCCACTATGAAGCTTCTGCCATGCATGATCACCAAATTGGGGTCCAATGTGTCATCTGCGCTCATTGTAGCTAAATTTGGCTGATGAAATACCTAAAATCCCTTAAATCCCCAGATTAACCTGTGGACAATAGAGATTTGCATTGCAGCCACACACCCATGATCAACAGAGATGATGAGTGCCATAAGGCTCCTACCCACCTAAGAGGCTTATGTATCATGGAAGGTTATTTATTTCTTCATATGCCTACGATATACTGCATGGCTTTGACAGTACAATTGTAAGTCATGAGGCAAAGGGCAAAGGTCTCTCTAGAGGGCAGAGGCTAAAAGAAAAAGCAGGATTGAATGAAAGTGAATGATGGATTTAAGTTAAACTATCCAAAGTAATAGCTATACATTCAAAATGCATGAGAGTAGCTATCTGAATGGCTTCATAAGCTACTGCCGTGAATTTATTTTCATTTAATCTAATCTAGTAGAGCATCCAATTGTGAAGCAACGGCAAAGCCCAAAGCTGTTCAGTGTCCTTCAAACCTCTTGCATGGTTTTATACTCAAGTCTGCCCAAGTGTAACTTGGCACGCTTTGCTAATCAGAGATGTGTAAAATTACCACGGCCGAGATACAAGACGAAAATAAAACTTGATGAGAATGCTTTATCTGTGAATGATCTGCAACATGTTCCTACACAAAGATGATGTTAATGAAAAAGAGTTGCATCTATAGACCTCACTAGAGAAAAAAACAGTGTTGGTTTAATTAAATACATAAAACAACATTTACTCGTAGTGTAAGGAATGATTGTTCTTTCTCAGTAGCCAAGGCTGAAATCACGTCTTGTTATATACTTGCTATATTGACACAAAAAGGGTTGGGGAGGAGGTCAGATGGAATGGTTTGGCATACAAATCATATGATATCAATGCACAGTTATTAGTAACTTCTGTTTCTAATTAATTAATCTGTTTGTAGCTGTTGAGAAGGAAAAAAAATCACTCCGTTTTCTGCATCAGACTTTAGTGATCACCCTTGGGACTCCAAACAGTAAGTAATTGCCCCAATTTTGAGCATGCATGCATACACACAAACCACTGACTCAAAGAGCTTGTAAGTGTGCAGAGAATAACAGAGTAGTTTGATACTAAACACAGGGATTTGACAAGGAGCCACTCCAAAAAAAAAAAAAAAAAGAAAAGAACACAAGCAAAGATTATGTTTGACGGAAAACAAATTGTGTTTAAACTAGTAACTAAGAAACGCCTATGTGCAACACTTAAGCTTCCGTGAATGAACATAGGGTGGGCTGAAATAGTGCCATATGGCAGATGAGCATTGGCCCTCACTAATAGGAAAACCTGAGACCAACTGAGCCACGTCATGAGCACTTATCTCTCTGCCCACCTGTTCATATCTGTGTCTGTCTGTCCTTTAATCAACCTTCCCACTGTAGTCTGTCTCTACCAGTATTTTTTAGGGGTTTTTCCCCATCAGTTTCTTTGCCTACGGCTGTCAGGTTGGAAGGCACAAGCAGAGTGCAAAGGGATTAATGTGTACTCTCTTTTTGCTTTTTCCATTGCCCTTTGATTGTCATTCAGTCTGTGGCATGTGTTAGCCCTCTTGTCTTGGATGAATTCTCCATCTCACCAACAACTCTTATTGCCTTTGTACTGACTGAGATGCCAGAAAATTTGCATTAGGTATGTCAAATTAGCTCAGTGGCAGGGTGTATAGCATTGAGAACATATTTGTGTGATGTGCGAATGCATAACTCTGTGCCCTACTCACCTCCAAACACGGCATGCCTTTTCAATTACAATGTAGCAGATCAGTGATCAGCATCAATCAAAGGGGGCAAATGAGAGAAATGATGATACACGTTTTTTTTTTTCCTCCTGAAAAACTGTTGCACAATTTCTTCACCAAATTAGGTTAGCAGACTTAGTTCCCCTTGACAGAAGCAATGGCTTCCTGAAATGCATGAGTGGCTGATATTAACAAGGAGGGCTCATCTGGCACTTCATTAACTCAGACTGATGCTGCTGCTCGGCCAGACAGCCAGACAGTCAGACCATATAGGGCACCTCGCTTAAAAGCCTTTTATATGTCTTTTTCCGGGAGTGGAAGAAAGAACACTTTACTTGGGCAATACTCCATACACGTTCTACACTTATTCACTCTTACTTTGAATGGGTAATGGCATTATAGTCTCCTTTAATACTTGAAGTGATTTATAGGAAAAATGCTCAAAATGATAATACAGGAATAGAAGTACAGTCTGAAAGGTACTTCCAAATACTTACATTTACAGACTTTACATTAAATGTTCTATGACATAGAGTTTGCCGAGTCAGAGTCAGAGAGGAGTGTGCAACAAACAACTGAGGATGACAGTTGATCGTCACACCTGCAATCCCATGTTCTTTGTCGGCAACAGAGCCACTGAAGTGGAGTGTTCTATACACGGATCTGAGCATCTGAGGTGTATATGAACAGAATTATCCAAATTAACATATAAGAACTGAATCTTAAATCAGTTTTGCCTTCTGATAAAGGGCATCTGAGGATCTGTGGCTTTACATTTACAGATATGTGAGATTAGCAACAGCAAGACTTTACTGCAAGATGGCCTAAGAAGAACTGATGAATTAAAAAAAAACAACAGAGAGATACAATCCTGATCTTTAGGGAGCAAATTAGGCTTAACAAACCAATAGAGAAAGACAATAAATATAGACAGAAAGTGCAGTTTGTTTGTTAGTTGTTTGCATAACATTGCTTTGAAACTTTTGAAATTAATTATCACTAGTCCGTGACTGAAAATGATCATTAGTTTCCCCTTTTTCCAGTTCTGCTGTCATTTCTTTAAGGCTCCATGTAGCTCTGAGCCTGTAGAGAGCCAATGGGGATCGATTGAGTAAAGAAGAGCAAGTGGAGGGGGAGTCTGTGGTCTGTAAATCCAAGCACTCTTTGAAAACACAAATACTGATGTTCCAGTTAGGCTTGTAGTGAACTAGCCAGAGAATATTATTGCATTAAAAATTCTCTACTTGTGAGAAATCTAGTTTCGGCTCCAATTAAACACAAGCATCCACAAGAACACATGAAGTACATCATTTTGGAAGCAAACCAGCTCAGTGGTTGGTGTACAGTAAGTTAACATTGTTGCCCCAAGGAATGACTGGTTGACTCACATTTCAATTCATTAGAGCTAGGAACATGTTAACTTTCTAATGTAATTCACATAGAAGGTTGCATTGGGAGTTTCTCTTTTTCAGTCAAACCACAGAGAGAGGAGTTTGCTGTACAGATGATGAAAACCTTCTGGGATTGTGATTTTGGGCTGAGAAATATTTAAAAGCAGGGAGGAAGTGATTTAGTTATTTTAAATTGGTAAGTGGCCCGAGTTGCTAGTGATGCACATTGTGCATGCACTATTTTTATAGGAGAGATTTCCAGATTTTTTCACCATCTGTATCACATTACCCTACCTGTGACTTTAGAAAGCACATTTCCAGGTTCTAACCGTCACTTTCTATATAATAATGTATAAATCACAAAATGAAAATACTAGATTGAATTGAAAAAAATGATAAATTATCACTTTATGCGGATGATGAACACTGCAGTTGTATTACAGTGTTCATAAGAAAACTGCTGCTAAGCAACAACAGCATGGATGCCAGAAGACCCCTCATTCTTCTTTTACCATTCCTTGCTTTTTTTCAAGAAATGCAAACTGAGAGGCCATTAGGAAAACTTTCTTAGGACATAATAAACTTCAAACTCGATACTAAAATACAATATACTTACTTGCTAGCATTTGTATGGACTCATCTCACAAACTCACTTAATTCACTAAATTAATCTACTACCACGACCCCATATAAGACAAGATTTTTATTTGACTGTGTGGGTGTTTGAGGACTACATAGAGATTTAATTTAACTGACAACAAACTGTTTAATAATATAAATGCATCTGCCCAAAGCTTCAGCTGTATCACTAAAACAATAACAGCTATTAACATTGTATCACTGCTTATTTTTTAAAAGTTTAACTGTTGCTGTGTTTCCACAACACCAAAAGTGAGGGCGCAAAATCACATGCATGAAGTCCTGTTCACCAGCTCAGCTTTGTTGCAGCTCACTTCTCAAATAATTCAGCCAAACAAAAAGCCAAATTTGTTATGGAATAGTTAGTCTGTTGTTCAATACTACACAAAGGGTAACAAATTGCCATTTCAAGCTAATTATAGCGTATATTCAGCATGTCACTGTTCAACAGTTGCAGATACGTTTTCCTTCAGCTTTTACTTAAAACAATATTTAAAGTGGAAATGCATACAGTAAGAACTGTAGTGGCAGTAAATATGATTGCTATTTACAATAATTATATCTATGCAAATGTTCAAATACATTTTGTTTTGAAAATGGAAGAAGAACTGCTGAAACACTTACACAAACAATGACTTAAGCTGAGGTGTGCTGAATCACATGTATTGCCTACAGGTTAGGAAATCGCCCCTGTGAATTTTCTCATAGTAGAGTAAAAACTTTCCTTTTCATTGGTGAATCATGCAGAAATCTAAATTGGTGCCAGTGGTTTTGAATATAAAGGAAGGCTTTGACTATAACTGATCTAAATACATGATGATTATCTTACCTTGTAGGATATATTGAATAGTAAGTGTCCAAAGAGGTCAAAATGCACATCACCAACACTGAATGACAAAATGTCACTGCTCAAGATTGAAGAAAATCCTTTAAACAGAGCTTTATTGTAAATGAACGGGTCATGCTTATTGTCACTGTCAGAGAGGAGCCTTTGAAGACATTTAATGATGGTCTTTCAATGAATAGGCCGGGCCAGTAAACTACTGTATTTTGAAGACGGCACTGCTGCTGGTTTCAGTAAAGTCTGGGTAGTAGCCTATTTTTCCACATGATCAACAAAGAGGACTTGTGTTTGTTGGTCACTATTTATTATATTTAAAAAAAAGAGTAAAAGCAGTAATGCATTGCTGTCTCCATATGATGCTTCTTTGTTGCAGTGTGTACTGTAGTACAATTTCCTTTTTTGACATGAATTTTGAATTCTGTTGGGAAAATGTGTAAAAAGGTCCACAATTGTCTTTGTCCATTGAAAACTGTAGAAGAATACATCATCACTAATGTCAGACACACTAATGCTGAAAGGTGGCATAAGTGATTCAAATATCTACTCTTTGGGTTGCTCGCTAGGCTCAAGCCACTATTGTTTGTTGTTGAGTCAACATTAACTATCTTTATTCAGAATCGCTTACCCCACCTTTGAGCATAATTGTTATGGGAACAGAAATTGTCAAAACAACACTGTCCAAATGAACTGCCTTAGGGTTGGGATGGGTGGATAAATACAGCAGTAAAACAGGATGGTATTAAACTGTTAGCTGTTGTGGGAAAAAACAAGTTGCTGAGAAATACATTGCAGCAGTTAATTCCCTGGAAGCCCCTATGTGTTTTGTTGAAATGAAACTGGATGAAACTGAGAGAAAAATAGAGACAGAGGAATAAAGCAAATTAGTAACGTAATCCACAGCAGGATCAAAAGAGTGTGCCTGGATTATATTTTGTTGCATCACAGCAAATGAAAGATGTTTTAGATCAAAGGCAGTGATTTTCAGCAGCAGAATATGGGGATGCATTATTGAAGATGGTGAACAAAGTGTGTGTGCGGGGGTCGTATTTGATGTCATAACTTGGGAAATATAGCCTCTCCCATTCAGCAGACCAGTGTAACCCAACCTGGGCCTCTCATTGTGTCTTTATTTGTTTGATTTCAAGGCAGGGACATTACAATAAAGCCAATCTGGAAATGGGATCGGGCTGTGACTGATGGTAATTACTTGCTGTCTACACCATTAAGAATTTAATGTAATTTCAGATAGACTTTCCTGGAGAGAGACAGACAGACAGAGAGAGAGAGGGGGGGTTGGGCAGTGGTTGAGCTGAGTCTGTAGTCTATCTGTGTTTTTTATA
Organism: Haemulon aurolineatum; assembly: GCA_038406115.1. NCBI lineage: Eukaryota > Metazoa > Chordata > Actinopteri > Lutjaniformes > Haemulidae > Haemulon > Haemulon aurolineatum. The sequence goes on along the minus strand of JBCAUF010000001.1, from coordinate 10,635,560 downwards.
AGAAGAAAACAATCTGCAAGGCAAAGACAAAAACATATTTGGAAGCCATCTTGAGTTACAATGAAATGTGTTCAGCCACTAATGTATGATGCTTGAGATGTATGTTTCTTTTGTTAATAACCTGCATATAGTCTGAAGTACAGAGCTCTAATCCCTGGGGTCACAAAGAGTTCAAGAACCTGATTTAAGCCAAGTCACCCCTCCACTGTCCATTCTGACCTGGACTGGCTATCAGTAGGATTACTGCATCAGGAGGTGTTAAGTCATGTAGAAAAGTGGTGACTCTCTTTCCAGCTGTTTCTGTCAGACTTACTGCAGGATTCGTGTCATGCAATGGGGATGTCTACAGTAAATGACAGCCTTGAAGGTTAAAAACAATTAATGTTGGGTCTAAAAGTCATTTGAAGGATCATGCTGGACACAGGGATATATACATCAAATAGCTATTTGATACTGTACAGTAGGATCTTGACTTACTGACTGAAGGACAAATAGCTAGGGCTGCTGACGCAAGCAGCAGATTTGTGTTTCAGCAGTCAAATCTGGAATTTACAGCATATACCATCACAGGATACGAATATAGTTGAGCTACCAGTGTGTTCATTTTCATGCTAATTTACAAACTTATGTTGGTCAGTCCACCATTTTAAACCTGATTTAAATATCAAAACTATTGGATGAGTAGACATAAAATCTGCAACATAACAACTTGATTAAACTTAATTAAATGAAACTACTGAGTTTGTTGATCTCCTGAAATTTCAGGAAATCAACAAACTTTATTTAGTTGATTTCCTGAAACTGTATCCCACTGTGCAGTTTGGTCAAAATTTCAGTTTGTCCTAATGCATTTAAGACACATATCTGCAGAATGAATTAAATTCCAGTCATCCTCAGCTGTACTTAGGAGATATAATAATGCTAATATGCTCAAAATGTGATGGTTAACATGGTTTACATCGACATATAAAAAGATGAACAAGGAGTTTCCACTTTCTCCCAATATACAAAAACCGGTGCTGCCTTCTTACTTTGCTGATGTCGTTACAAACGCCATCAAATCATTATGACTTATACTGCAAACAGCCACCAACTGTCATATCATCCATCATCATATACTGGCACAGTGTCATAAAGCTGCGAGTTGTAACTTAGTTTTAAAAAATGTTGATTCATGGGTATTTTCTCAGCTGGTAGTATGGCATTAAAAAATGTAAATGTTAAAGTTTAGAAATAAATTAATTAGCGTTGTATTGTTAATGCAGCCTGTGCAGAAGTATGATGTCATGATCAAACCTTTGCCCTTTATTAACCAGAACAATTGTTTATTATCGTACAAAGGAGCATACTTTATCATCATAATGGCTGGATTTAAGCCATAGGCATAAAGGGCTTGTATGACTGTTGTGTTTCCTGTCTCAACATACTGAGGGAAAATGACAAATTGAGACAGTCAGAGTGGGTGAAAGAGAAAGGTGATACAGTGAAATAAAAACCTCCATTGTTATTACTGCAATGAATCATATGCTGTAATTGTTTACTCAGTGTAAAAAAATAAGTTAAATTGTGCAGAGACCACCAAATTTTGTGTCACTTGGCTGCAAACAACCATTGCTTGCGTAGCAGACTTATTTATTATAGGCAGATATGGAATGCATCACACCGGTATTGATTCAGTATTGATCCTGCTTGATAAATGGGGAGGTTTCATCATGACATAGCACCTGGCCCCTCAAGGGCACAGCATTTGAACGTGTTCCCATAGAAGTAAAACATATATAAATAAATAAATACATAAATAAAATAAAATTAAAAACCCAAACAACAAACCCATATTTTATACAAAGTTTTTTTGGATGCATTCCTGCACAATGAAGGCATGGCTTTGATCTTTGGATAAAAGTTAATGCAGAAAAAATACTGAATTCAGCTTCAAGAGGGCAAACCTTCAGAACTATTTTGTTTCAAATTCCTCTAGGCAAAGACAAATGCTTATCAGGACAGAAGCATGATTTAAAAAGATGAAATTGTTAATATAAACTTAAAAAAGTGTCTTTCACAAATAGAGATTAATTATGCAATGTAAGACACGAGGCTGCACTAACATAGGCTACTGAACTTGTTTCTGCTCACTGAACTTGTTAGAAAGGCACCTAACTCTTTTTCTTTTTTTTTGCTTTCCCTTTGTCAGACACACAAACACATGTGCTGTACAAGTAGGTGTGAACATACTTACATGCTTTGTTCTATTGATCTCAAACAGCTTGAGAGAGAGCAGAGAGTGAACTTTTGAACCTGGTCATGATGCCAACTTTATTATGAAGTTAGCATCTTTAATTCTGAATTATTTTGGTTGTATTACAGCACCTATATTGTTACTGTTTTGAAAGTCATTAGTCATGCATATAAATGTATGATTATCATCTTTCAGCCTATTTGTGTAATGTACAGTTCGGCCAGAGATGATTACTGAGGATTACACTGAGCTGTTTCGAGCCTCTAATATGCTCTGTGCTCACATGATGTGCTCCCATCCTGAAATGCTGATTATAACTTGAGAAGCACGTGTGAATGCATTCTCAGCTTGTCTGTATTTCCTGTTTTGTTAGAGCCAAACCAGAACAGGTTTTGGAGGACATTTAATACAGCTGAGTTCCTTACTTGGGAGTGTGCATAGTTAGCAGGGATACAAAGAGTCCTTAATCCCTTCTGTCCACACAAGCATCAAAGCAAACACACAAATATGCATCAGGAAAAAGAACATCATCTTCATGAAGCACCATGGGTTCATCTGTTGAAACAGAAAGTATCAAAACCACTTTCACAATTTCTTGGGTGATATTTCACAAAGTTGTGCTTGCACTAGGAGTACGGTAATTGCCAATAACCTTCGAGATATTGTCTGGACTAAATTGATTTGATCCTCAAATGTTAACGACAGGAGCAGCTGTAGCTACAAGTCAGCTCAGTTTTTTTCCATCAAAGTGTGACTTTGGGTGTTACCTAAGCAGCTCTGACGTTAGCAGGTGATGACAACAACATTACATGCTCTTAGGCTTTTGATCTTTAACTGTTTCATCTCGCTCTGATGTACAATGCAGTAGTTCATTTGTACACCAGATCTAATCTTAACTGAAGAGAATGCAATCTAGAATTGACTCACTTTGACTAATAATATGCTTAATTATTCATAAGCTGCTGAAAGATGTTCTCATTGATTTTTTTTTTTTTGCTTAGACCTCTTTTTGCTTATTGCTTGGACCATACCATACATGTATGTATGTATATGTATGTATACATATATTCATGTCTATAGCTATAAAAACACAGATGGACTATCTGCGATTATAGATTAGAATCAAAGTTATAACATATATAGGCCTGTTTTATTGCTTTCAAACATAACTAACATAATTCAAATATACACAGCATCAGAGGATGTGTAAATTATGTTTAGCTGTTGTCTAGTGTTAAACAGACTGCCAATTAATCTGAGAATGACAGAGTATACTGTGCCTTTAAACCTTCACGAAATACACACACACACACACACACAC
>JBCAUF010000001.1:10597010-10612727 GCA_038406115.1 Haemulon aurolineatum | reverse complement strand
AAAAGCTGTGAAAAGCGGCACTCCAAACTGTTAAGATTCACATTGTTCTAACCCCAACCCACACACACACACACACAGACACACACACACACAGAGACACACACACACACGATTGTATCCTACACGTTGCTCACAAGAGGGGACCCATCTGGAGGGGATGTTTATGTGTGTATGTTTGTGTGCGTTATAAGGTACATTTCTCTTGCAGTCCACCCTTAGGCCCTGGGCTACATTTGCTCCCATCCATCAGCCAGATGAGCTGTGTCCTTTTAACATTGCTGACAGCATGGGAAAAACAAACTCAGACAATATATTTATTTGTAGATTAGGGCCCGAATCAATAACCCCTTTGGAGATGAAGGGTAATGTTGCTGATGGAAACAGACCGCTCCGAAATTAGGATTTAATAAGAACAACTTCCGATTTGCTCAACAAGGGGAAAAAAATCCCTTTCACTCGCCTGTGTCATCATCTTTGCCATTATGTACCTGTAAAAGTGTGTACTTCACTGACAGCCAGAGATATATATACTGCACTACACGTGACAATGCGAAAACCAGAGAATGTATGTGTGTATTAACGTGTTTGTCACTTGCTGCTGAAGACGTATACACCTCTCTGCTGGTATATGTGGCCATTTGTGTATTTAGAGTACTTTTTCAGCTGTCACCGTCCACACTCTATTACCCATTACAATTGTTGCTGTTTGCGCTCAGCCCTCACTGTAAAGGATTATTTCTTATTCACGTGATGTGTTTGTGTATGCAAATATGTCTGTAATATTGTTTGCGTGGGGGCCAAGCAATGTTAATCAGATGTTTACAAGCACTGCATAGTAAATGTCTTTGCCGGTAAAGGTTGAGGATTGCTTTGCAAGCCTCGGGAGAACACATTACCTAGTTTCTGAATAGAACTCCTCTTAAGATATGCACTATTTCAGTGAGGTATGTGATGCAGTGCATTGACAAAAACACGAGTATGACTTTAGCCTAATTTACCCCCACTTTTTTAAAGAATACATTCCATATGCTATTTGTTACTATGGTATCTCTGCATATTTCAATACATTCCTTGGATGAAAAATCACATTTCAAAATTTAATTTACTGTCCAAATGCATTCTTTTTTTGACATGAGAAGGTCATAACAGCAGCATACTGTACATGATGGAGGAGTTTTCAATAACACGAAAACTACACAGGCATCGAGAGACATAATTGACTGATGTATTTTATGTGGCAGATAGCACATGCAGTTCCTCAGGAGCACCAAAACATATTCAATAACTTCAACCATTCAAGATGCCAGAGAAAATAAGTTATGTTCTGGGTGGGATCTAACTATACAACCTACAGAACAATTTCTAGATAAATATAGTACTGTATGAATGGGGCAATTTCCATGATAAATTTTGAAAGGTAATTGCTATATGTTATTTCATGTCCTGATCACCATTATTACCTGAGTGCTGTCAAAAATTACTGCAAATCTCCATATCCAAAAAATGCCTCTAAATTTTTTTTTCCTTTAAAAAAAGCTATTGGCCACCCACCATGCCGGGCCATCCACACATTTCCACCTCACTGGTGCACACCAAACAACCTCTCTGTACCCCGCAGGAAACAGTTGCTGATGTGCCTCTATTTCCATCCCGATTCCCATTTGCTTTCAAGTGCCACCACTTCCCATGTCTACGAGTCTGTCCATCTCCCTAGGGGGTGCGTACATCTCCGGAGCCTCCCTCTATTCCTGTCCCTGTTTCGTTTCACCACACACTTTCTTAAAGGTCAGATACCTACAGGGCCATAAAGATGGAGGGAGATGGGGAAAGGGGATAAAGTTGTACCTCAAACTCGTACACAGCCCAATCACAACCTGGAGGACAAATGATGCAATGGTCAAGTCAGTTGGTCAAGTGGATTCAGCCATGGTTATTATCAACTAGAATAGATGCATGGTGGCATGGGTAAATGGTTGGCTCAGCTGGCCATGCACATGTGTATGGTTTGATTGCATACTGTGCACTTGTATTTATAGATTTGTTTGTGCATTTGTGCATGTAAGGAGGCCACAGTTTTTTCTGAGGATCATTACTGCTGAACACAGTCCAAAGACAGAAAAATAGGAAAAACCTGTTTGAATGTAAAGCGAGGCAAAATAAAACAGCCATGCAGTACAAAACATCTCTATGTAAAATTTTCCGTCTTTGTTCATACAACCTTTAGTTCTATGTGTGCTGACTCATATTAGTTCTGTGCTCTGATTTGATTGCTCGATTGCATTGTTTTGAAAGGTGTTTTTAATATACTGTTCACTTTATTTACAGCAAAAATGAAAATTTGATATACCATTACACATTATCTTATTTTCATGATTTTGATCATACATTTGTATATGGTGGGGACGAGGCCTATAATACATACTATAACTTTGAACTTGTTACTACTGGATTGCATTACAATGTCATTGCACTGTCACTGTACAAATAAAATAGATTTCAGCTACTAAAATTGAATAAATGTTCAGTGCAGACACTGCATCACTCTTAAAGCTTCTACCATGTAGATCAGCACTTCTGTGATTTGCCCATTTACAGGTGTATTGTTTGGTTCCTCTCCACCAGTTAACACTATGCGTTCCCTTCATGAGCATGCAATCATTCTCCGGCAACTCTCTATTGTTATCTATTCCTTTTACGTCCCCTCTTCGACTCGTAGCTTTTGTTTTATCCTTTCAGCGCTCCCTCTTTATATCAGTTATCCTCTTTATCATTCCATCCACCCTTTTCCTCCCATTGCATTTCCACATCTACAGCTCTGTTCTGTTTACCATCGCTGCCTAGTTTCTATCTTCTCTCTCTCATCCCTTCACGCCCTCCAGCCAATTTCCCCACAGTCCCCTTTCCAACATCTAGTTTTCTCTCTATATCACCGCTGATCTACCTTTCATGCTGGGCTCCTACACGGTCTGATGCCCTCCCTCTGTGTTTATGCTGTATGTGTGTTATTTGTATCCCCTACCTGCCATAGTGAAACTCATTGCTTTGTGTAAGGCCTCACTGGCCCCACCCAAACCACTCACTATGCCGGCTGTCACAGGGGCCAGGCCACTGAAGATTACACTTCACTGAGCAAGTAGCCTCTCTGCAGGCCTATTCCCAGCAGATGTGGCTAATGCAGGCTATTATCACTGTGACCCCATGCTTTCTCTTCATGTCTCTTTTTCCACTCCATTTTGTTCTTTTATTTAAAAATACAATCTGTTATGTGAAGATAGGTCATCTCTTGTAAAAGCAAACTGCTTGTTTTTTTTGGTCATCTTTTTGTAATGTTTCACTGTAGTGAACATTTCTATCACCAATAGTCACATGCCCTTTCTTTTATACCATTTTCTTTGGTTTGCTAGATGCCATGTTGTGGTAATGCTGTGTGTCATTTTTTGCATACTACAACCCGAACAGCTCACTCACATGGAGCTGAAAAATGATGAATTGTATACCAAAAGTGAATTGCTATTACATCTTTTATATCAAAATATAAATTATAAAAGGAGCATGTTGAGTCAAAAGGTATCATGTGACTTAATTGTGGTCATAAATTGTAACCACAGCTCTATGGAGACAAAGATTCAGATTCATACATAAAAATGTGCACATATATGCTCAACTTAATACTGTAAGCATTGTCAGAAAATAAACAACATGTTTATATTTAATTTAGAAAGGATTTAATTACATACATGATCACACAGTTGTGTCATCTGCATAAAGTGATAATTCATGCTGTTCTACCTTGTTAGAACAATTACTCTCTTAAAAGTTGATTTATCTGCAAAGACATTGTGTGTTGGAATGCTGATCTCCATCTGCATTTGCCCCATTACTCTTTACACACAACAAGCTTTTCTTTGCTGTGACCGTCACTGTTTGTGCTGCATTTGTTTCAGACTCCTCTTGAAAGAGACATTCATTTCAGAGACCACCTGGTTAAAGGTCACATGAAGAGGGTCTGTGGCCTCCACAAGCCAGCACTCAAGCTGTGTTGGCCAGTTGGGCAGAGCACCAAGGTTCTGCTCCCTCACATCACCCTGTTACCCCCTGCCCTTTGTCTTACAGCTGAAGCATAGAGCACTTTAGAGGACACCATGCATACATCCTCACAGATGGCCAGAACCTACCTTTATTTTGAACTTCCTCTAAATGAACCCATGAATCTGATGTACCTGATGTTGCCTATGTTCTGCTTTATCAACACAAGTTAGGCAACACAGCTGAATCAACATCTTACAACATCTTACTTTATGACTTCATATCCTCTAAATATTTTATCAGAGGCAGCATTTGTATATTCTCTAATAACTATACTATATATAAGATACAACAATATATATTTTTCAGTGCTTTTTTTTCTATGTATCATTCAGCAGTCTATAGTAGTCAATGGTAGCTTTGATAAAGAGTAAAGACAGCTTGGAGGAATTTAGGAATAAACTTTGAGTTAGTGAGTGCTGCAGAGTTGATTGCGGTATTCCAAGCCAACCAATTTCTGACCTCCCCCATTCCATCCCCAAAAGCCAAACTGTGAGACTTGCTTTGACTCACCATATGCCTACTCTAACCCTAACCAGTCCCCAGAGCCAAAAGTTGAGGACCCCTAGCAATTCATTCATCTAGCACTGGAAGCAGTATGATTTGAACGCTGCTCTTCCACATGGCTGGCTGCTCCTTTGCCCCAGTGTCACAACTTGTATCCAGCAACTATGGCTAAACATTCACATCCCAGGGAGACAGGGCTATGAGGATCCCTGTCATGTCCACATCCCTCCTCAGCAACACAGTGGCAGATCTACTTTAGCGTTTTCGGATTATTGATTTTGCCATCTCGCTCTTGCTTAAAAAGATGATCCCAGATGATAATCTACAACCATGCTCAGGAGGACCCATGCAAGATCACATGTTATTTACTTTCTTTAGGATCTCACTGACACAAGGTGCTAACTATATCTCCAAGCTGCGAAAAATGAAGCAGGTCCAAGCCATCACCAGACTTTTGGCAGCCCTTCCACTTATTTTTCCGGGTGTACTCTTGTGTTAAAATCTGAGGCACGATTGGTGGAACTTCCCCCAGTAGAGAAGCATATCGTTGACATCTCTCTCCTCCATTTCTCTCTCAAACATGGGAGTTTGCCACCCTCAACTGGTAGGATGCTTGCTTTGACATCACTGTGGCTCCCAGATATACGATGTGCCTCTTAATTAACTCACCAATGCAAAAAGCTGCAACCTTCAGCTCCGATATGCTGATTTCACAGCAATAGCTCATAGGATAGATAGGAGACTTGTGGGTATCGCACCAGTGGGCCATACATAAGCTGAGAGTCTACCTGCCAATGCAGAGGACTTGAACAGACTTGAAGATGATCTGGTTAATGGGGTCTCTCTCTCCACATGGCCACTGGCCACAGAAACTCAAGTCACTGCAAGTAAGATAAGTAGCAAGACACTTGATACCAAAAGCAACATAGCAGCTGTGAATATCTACTGTATCTCTTGTTATAGACGATTTTTAGAAAGGACAATAGCCTACTTATGGTGGATGTTAATATTCAGTTTGTTTCTGTCATTGTAAACAGTGATTCATTTTAAGTAGATAATATCTCACAAGACATTTATAGTATGCCATTTTAAAACATAATGCAAATCTTTCCCTTTTGTTCTGCAATTTGTTTTTGAAGGCATTTTTATACCAGGAATAGACATTTCCATCCTGTGCAATTTGCCTCAGTGCATACTGCAAAGTTAATGAAATTAATGCTTTTAAATCATCGTTTACTGATTAAATTTGTGCATGTATGCCTGTGTGTGTTTTTGTGCGCATGTGTGTGTGCTAGGTAATGTTTAGGGACTCTGTCTCGTGAATGCTAAAATGTAACACTCCTCCGTACGCCACCTATGGTACTGGTTGGCTGGTTAGAAATGACAAGCCGGCAGACAGCAGATGGGTTTAAAGTGTTCCCTTTTCCTCCTCATTCTTTTCAGTTTCCATTCTCTCTCTTTATATTTCTCTGTATCTGTCTCTCTGTCTGTCTGTTGCCTTCATCAAGTCCACTGTCACCCCCTCCCCCCCATCCCCCCTTAAGGCTCAGTGCTCAAATCATTCCTCCAATACATGTCCCCTTCTGGGTTTCTCTCATTTTGTTCCAGCTCATTCCAGCCATCCCACCTGTCAAACATTCACTAACTTCATAAATAAATATTTTCTATGGCACGGTTTATGTGTCTGTCTAAACATTCAAACAGATCATTCATTCTCTTGTGCTCAGCTCGTACTGTATGTTTCCGATTATGGGTACTGCAAGAATCTAGAGTTGAATGGCATCAATGGAACAGAATAGGTACATACCATAAAGAAGGCTACTGATTACTTACGGAGATTTGTTGTAAAATGTACCCATTATTCTTGAAAATGTATAAACTCCGAATTGGAGTGCAGGGTAACAAATCATCCTTGTCGCTGCTTATCATCTAGTTGCAGGTGTGACTATTCGGGACAATGAAGCAGATCACACCTCAAGCTCCATTTTGTGGGCCTAGTCATTGTGTAGCAGCAGTAACAATGCAGCATACAGGCTTCACAAGCACAACAGAATTATGACAATTCTCATACACAATTACATTCATTTATTTGGTTATTTATGAAATTTCTATAGTTTTCTATGGTATTGTTAACATTCATCAGACATAGGTTGGTATTTTGAAGAGTGTACAACAAAGTTTGCACATGTTGAGTGGTCAGCAGATCGTTAATGTGTGTAATCAGAAAATCAGATGAACCCAAGAGGCAAAGAGCTGCCCAAACCATTCTTAGTTTAGCTCATCTGTGCATGATTGACAACATGGCACCACACAACATCCTCTGCTCATCCACACACATCAGTCACATCATTATGTGCTGAAACACTGCAGAGTGGGTGGTGAGTGTTGTCAGTCATCTCCAGCTGGAAAAATATTGTAGAAAGACATGTTCAGACAGGCAACAATTGTTACCACCCAGGCATTAGTGCTTCCACAGTGTAGTCAAGTGGAGTCTTGAGAATTTGGGGGCAAGGACAGAGAGTGGCTGTTTTCGCCCCTCTTTTCATCTCTTGACTGCCCTAACTTGTGTGATTGGCTGTCAGACAACAGACATTGCTGTAGATACAGGAAGGAAAAAATCTACAGGTTGTGCCAAATACCAGCTAGATGCGGAGTTGCCGGGGCAGGAAACATCTTCAACCTCCAGAATAAATAAAGCTCTGGGACCTATTTATCCCTTATCTCTGTTCATACCTCTTGCTCACATTATGCTGCTTACCTCGCAGAAAGTAAAAATTTAGGCAGACATTGTTAAAGGACTGTTAAAATCATAAAAGCAACAGCAGTCTTTAAAAATGCTGCTGTTCAATTCTCAAAATTTGTTTCTGCTTGCGAAGGCAACACATCAGTGGGTGACCACCTGAGGTTATGATGTTCACTTACAGTATTTCACAACACAAAATACCAATGTTCTTCCTCATGTAGATGAAACTCTGGTTGTGTAGATCAGTGCCGGCAGGAGAGATAACCAAGCTATGAGCAATTTCAGCACTTTCATGCACCTCTTAACATAAAACATGTAAAACGTGGCGAAAGTGACATATAGTATGCTGCCGTAACTGTCCATCACTTTTTTACATGAAGCTTTTGATATAGACCAAAACAATCATTACGGCCCAAAGTTTCTTTAATCTAGCATATATTATAACTGTCTTCAATGACACTACACTTATGGAATTTTCACAATATTTTTCATAATTGAAATTCTATCAAGATAATATTACACATATTTTATTTTATATAGCCTTTTTGTTCTCACCAATGCATGCAGAATAAGAGCCAAGTATTAGAAAAGAAAAGCTTGTCTATTTTCAGCTGGCAAGTAAGTGTTGGATAGCCGAGTAAAAGTCTTTTCCCTTCAGCTCTTCTGATGTGTAGAAGCTAAGGTCAGTTTCTTGTCTCTTTAGTGCAGCAATTAAATGCTGCATGAAGTGATAGACCACAGTTGGTATCCAAAGGTCACCGTTGAAGTCACAGGCAAAATATACTTGTAAGATGGTAAATGGTTGTGCCATGGACTATGATGTTACTGTATGTGACCTCTGCTGTTTCATTTCTGGGGCTGGTCGACAGAGTCCCTGCAGTTGTGTTCTATACATGAAAAAAAAAAAAAAACATTTCCAAGCAGCACAGAGGCTACTGTAATGGGTGTGACGGTCCAGAGACGATTTTATGTTGTAGTTAGTTTCATTTTGGCAGGTACAGTCCCTGACTTATCACCATAAAATAGGCCTATTTCACAGCAAACACTACAGTATGACTTTGTAGGAAAAGAACAGGTGTAACTAAGTGATGATGGCTCTGTTCAATGTGAGTGTCCCAGGAAGCGATGCCAGTAAGCCAGCAAGTGCAGTGGCGGATCATCTAAATTAAATGCAGCCATTATTAATGTTATTAATTACCTGCCTGTGATTTTCCTGCTCTGATTTATGAAAATGTCTGCCCTACAAAAACACTCTTATAAATGGTTATGACTGTCACTGTATGTTGGCAGTCCATGACTAAACTCGCAAAGCCAAAGCTTTTGGGGCCATCACTCAGGGAGAAGTTTGATTTTTTCACTTCAGCTGGAGGCACTTTCAGATAAAAGGTTTCACAGCTTAACAGGACTATATTCATGACATGTTCGCACTCCTCCCCGCAGGACAGAAAAGCTTGAGGCATATTTTGTAAAAGAATGATTCCCTCTTATATATATCCTTGATTTAAATCCTTAATAAACTTATTGCTCTTGCTTGAATGAGCAGCATGTCCTCCTAAGTCTAAATGTCACCCCAGTGAGATATAGTAATTAATAGAAACATTAGTCACATAGTTTTAAAATGGGAAAGGAGTCACTTCAAGAACATTTTTAAATGCCCTTCTCCAGCAGCCCTGTTGATGGATTTGTGCATTTCAGGATCAACACATGGGAGCCCTCTCTCGCCTGGGACAGCATTTGGCTGACTAACTAGATAGGCAAAGGCAAGGTTCTGTATGTAAATGAGTGTGTGAGCGTGGATACCAGAGGGTTTCTGTTTTCAAAGATATATTCCAATTTAACCTTCAGTTTTTGGTGTTTTTGGAGGGTTGGGCTACTTGATAGTGTCCTTGGTGTCCAGAGTGCTGCTGGTTACTTCCTGCCAGCCCAAACCTAAAACTGTGTTTGAATTCCCAACTAACATTGTAAAGTAGTGAGACAGGCAGTGCACAGTCCTGGGAATTAGTAGGCCTGAATACATGTGCTTCATAATCTTATTCTAAAATTTAGAGGAAGACAAGAAAGGCACAAATGTATTGTAGATGATAATAATTATGATGATAACAAGATGAGGTTATCTGCAGTAAGCATGTTCAAATTTCAGAGTTTCATCACAGACTTCACAGAATTTCTGATAGGTGTACGCTATAATGCACTGTCTATAATGACGGATTTAGGAGATGAAAGAAGATGAAGCAGACTTTAACATGCCGTGGCATGTCGCCAGGGTGCAATCGGAGATTTCCTTGCACACATCCTTTGTAGACCAACATATCACATAGAGCTGGGGATCGTGTCTCCTAATTTGACCCATGAAAACCCATGGTTTCTGTGAATTTTGTCTTTGCTATTAATGCATCATTATCAAGAGTAGGGAGAATTATACAGGCGGTCTAGAGAGAAATTTCAGATTACTTCAGGATTAATGCATTAACTGCATTAGTGTGAGATTGAATGGCTAATTTCCTTGGCATTGGCCACAGGACTCTGTTAAGACATGGGCAGTGTTTGACCTCTGAAGTGCATGTCATAGTCCAACCACCAACTACCAACAGTTATCAGACAACTCTTACAAGAAACCAAATGCTAGCAAAAGAAACATTCCTGGTAGGTTTTGTGATTTACTTGTTCAGTGCTGCCGGGAATGTCGCATCAATCGCTCTAAGGCAATGTCATGCATTTTGTCAGAGGATTTACAATGCGGAAACATCAAATTAGCTATGGTGAGTTGCTATTAAATTAATTAACTGCAATAAAGCATTGTTTAGTAAAAGTGCAGGAGTTGGTTACTGCAGTCTTGTAAGCCAGTGTTTGCAAAACCGTTAAGCTATCCGCTTTGAAATAAATTTGTGCTGCAACTAATTATCCCCCTCACCCATTGTAATTATGATGAGATTATGCCGTTACATGCATGCCTATATGTACGTATATGTACGAGAGTACAAATGTATAGTTAAGTGCTTAGTGCCAGTATATATGCATGAATTGTGTTCTCTGTCTTTGGCTGTTTCTTCTTGTTTAGTGAAATCCAACAAACAAGGGAGCTCTTCTTCTTACTGTTAGGAGGTTGCCATCATGTCTGTGTACTCATACCTCTGACTGGAGTACAGAAGCACATGGGCATCTGCTGTCCGCATGCAAGCGTGCAACCGTCTGGTACTGTAGCACCTGATCAAGGCTTATCTATTGCTTGACAAACTGTTAAGATTGTGTGCAAAAAGCTGTGTTTTTTTTAAATATAGAAAAAAAAGTAACAAATGTTCTTCATCAGGCGGCTACTGCACTGAATTTGTAAATCTGGGACGTTCTCACCATGTCAGTTGGTCAGCACGGTGGCGTGACACTTAAAAAAAGTATGGCCTCTGTCAGCAATTGACATTCAGCAGCTACCGCTAATGACAGTGACCTACGGCACATATGCACAGGGTGTTTTCAAAGGCTGTCTGGCTAACAGGCTCAATATTGGGGATATTTCACTTTCCTTTGCACTTAACCCTTGGTGTATGTGAAGATTAATTCACAGTAGCTGCTGGGCATTTTACACTGCTTAATGCTGAGGGCACGCACAGGAAGGGGACATGACTGGACTAGCTGGACCAAACTAGCTAGCATGCAATACAACAGTTACAGTACCCTTCAATAGTAATTTGATGATATAACAGTATTACTATAAGGAAAGAAATACAGCGTTTTAGAAACTCTGAGTTGGTAGGTGTGTACGCTTAAGAGATTGATGTTTCATTGACTGCTTAATCTCTATTGTTCTCTTATGTTATCTCCTTCTGGGTTTGATATATGACGGCATGTTTTGACTGCAGGCAGTACTGGCACTGCGTTTGTCCTCATGTGCAGGAATGTGCTGTTGGCTCTGTCCTTGGGTTGCCAGATATCTAACTCCAGAATCAATGCACATTCTTAAAATGGTTGTTATGCAGTTTTTTCTGTTTCAGCTAGACCTAGACCACAAGATCATAGCATCAACTTCATGACTTTTATCCTTGACTTAATATTTACGAAAGCCCAAATTGGCAAGAAAGCTGTAAAACTGGCAACACTAACTAGTGGTTGTGTGTGTGTGTGTGTGTGTGTGAGAGAGAGAGAGAGAGAGAGGGAGGGAGAGACACAGAGAGAGGGAGATTGTATGTATGTGTGTGCATGTGTATGGCTGGCTAGCTGGGGGGCATGAAGCTGAGAGTAGGGCATTATTAAAAACCATCTGCTTTCCTGCAGAGTCAGAAGGCCGTCTGGACACAGTCTCTTAACAGGCCTTGTTTTCCTAGACACCCTGGGGCAATATGACAAATTAGAATGCCCAAACTAAAAAGTAGGCGGAGACTGATAAAATATTTTTTGCCATTTCAAATCTATGTGGGTGTCTTCAAACAGAACACAAACCGTGTCGTGCATACCACTATACCTCTAAATGTTATAGGTACATCTTAAAACTAAAATCATTTGAGTGTTTTAGCATAAGGTAGGAGAGATACATATTCTGCTGTATATTCACTGACTCCTCAGAGCTCACAGTCTGTAACTGGTCACAAGATAAAAATACAATAGCTTTAGCCTGCCAAAGAAAATTACAGGTAGAGTGCTGTTTTGCATATTATCTCTGTACATCTACTACATGGTTCAAGACCGAAACACTCTCAGATTTGCCAGTGCACATACTCGACAAACACACGCATACACACACATACTGTATATATTGCTGCTTGCTGTCACAATGAAATAACATCAGTTTGGTGATTAAAATGAACAGACCTGCAGGTAATTTTTTAACATTTGTTTTTTAACTATAGCTGTTACTGTGAAATTTACTGTGCACCAACACACACAGTCTTAATGCTGGCATACATTGCTGACTATGAAGGGTGTTTCCTGTATTTATATATACACTAGAATACAATACAATTTTGGAAATCTCAAGTTGGAAACTTGTTATATCTGACACTGCTTAAAGCAATGCCATTTGCAAAATCTGAATATACCCACAAACAAACAAACAAAAAAACCCCCAATGATTAAACAATATAACCGCCACATCACAAGATCGGATCAGATCAGATGAACCTTTATTGTTTCCCTGAGGTGAAATTTGCCTTGGTTGTTGGAAAGAACATGGTCAACACATGTACAATCAAACTATGGTTAAAATATGCAGTGTCATACCCAATCCGTTAACATGGAAATATACACACCAAAAATATTGCACAATGCTTTTAGCCAAAGTGATGCACAGATGCTCCTCATAAAGATATTGCACAGATGCCATACATAAAAAAATGTATTACAAAATATTATCTTATCCACACATTCATGGCTAACAAACAAGAGAAATACAATTTTATCTAACTCAATAGGACTGTTTGTTCTACTTGGCTAACGTGCCATTACGTGACCCGTAAAAATACAGATGCAACACTGCAGGTTGAGCTCAGTACTTGCAGCAACTGCCATTACCTTACTTGCAATCAGCTACACTTGCAAGTCCACTGCTCTTGAAGAAATGCTCATGATTTGACGAGGGTTCTCTTGGCCCAGACAAAAGAGAAGAAATAACCCTCCTTGACACTAAAAGACCACAACACTTGTTGCACCAAGAAATTAGCTACTGTAGCTTCAGTGGAGGACAAGTTTAAGTCTCATGTAGGTAAGAGCACCAGCTGCCTAGACATTTTAAAAATGGTGGGTCTTTAATAACACCTTTAAAATGACCAAGCCAATGCACACTGAAATTACTGCACCTGATTAGGTTTAGATGATAGCCCTCCAAGCTCCAGCTCTCTTTGTTTGCATCACAGCACAATTTCAATTCTGCTCAATGACCCTGTTTTTTCCCCTCTTCCTTCTTCTGTTGGCATAAACAGACAGTAATGGCGTCTGCATTTTCCTTCCCCCTCACTGGTCCTTCACATTGCTCAGCAGCTTAGCTTGACAGCTCTGCTGCGTGTGAGTTCAATTGGTGGAGTTGAAAGCCTTTTGCAGCATTGGGGTTTGGACTGATAGAATCCTCCATTTACCTTTTGCCCTCAGGCAATGAGTGAAAAGGAATAAGGTTAAAGCCATGCTGGTAGCAGAGACTAAATGGAACATGATCCAAAAAAATACATAGAAAAATGCAAGACAAAAGTCGGAGTGAAGGAAGCTACAGTGTTGGTCAAGAAGACTCTCTCCATGGACAAAATACTTGTTACACATTAAGTTTTGCTTTCAGGGGATAATTCCATGTCAAAGCCATTCATCAATCAACTTGCTTGAAAGACATCAGCTGACAGTGTGCTTGCATGCACAAATGCACACACTGAACTCATATAGAGGTTCATCACCTATCTCAGATAATTCAGAACCTGGCAGCACTGAATGCTACTTCTTCACGAAGAGAAGCTTGGTTGGTGTAGGTAACAGTTTCTCAAAGGGGAAGCAATCATCTGAAATTAATCAAGCAACCTCAGAGAGTTTGAGTAAGAGCAAATTTATTACAGCGGTGGCATTTTAGTTTTTTCTGTCACTTATACCCCATGAGCTGCATTCAGTGGCCACATTCAGGGACTACTCGTATTTAGCTTCTGATATGAGACCCATCCAATGGGAAGTAAGTGAAATAAGTAAAAATGTTGAGATGTTAGTTATAGTTTTGAGGGCAAATGCTTGATGAATGACAGCTGCTTGTCAGGAATTACAGTGAAATTGCTGTCAGGCAGCAGGGGTCACTGTAGTATAGTTAGTGATGATGGAAAGGTCCTGCAGAGGGCAGAAACAGCCTTAAAAGAAGAGTAGTTTGCTCTTGTCAACGCTGAGCTCGAGGTGGTGGGCAGGCATCCATTCAGAGATGTCAACGTAGCATCCGCAAATGAATGCCTCACACTGTGTACTGCCAGAGGGAAAGGAAAGGTTAGGTTACGTGTCATCAGCATAACAATGGTAGGTAATATTATTGGATGACAGAACAAGGACATTTCTAGTGTAAAAAGAAGCATTCCACAGGAGAGGATATTTAGTGGTGACAGCAACCAAAGACTACATTGTTAAGATCGAAGATGAATGACAGGAGTTCAGATCAGAAGACGGTAAAGGAGCAGCTGTGGCAAGAGTCATCTGAATGTTTCAGGGATTGGATGCAATGGACTGTCAAAAGATGATGAAGACTGAGGACAGAAGGACAGTTTCAGCAGTGACAAGTGCCACAGTGACAGCTTAAGACATATGAACTTTGAACTCTGATTTGGCTATTATAGGACACAAAAACAGAAACACATAAAAACACATTTTAATTTATGCATTTTAATGCATGCCCGGATTAAAAAGGATTATATAGTTGAATAAATAATAGCCAAATTACACTGAGGAATGAGCTCCAAAACAGTGCTGATGATCAACTTTAATCTTACCATTCATCCTATATTGTACATGTTCTCAAGGATTGATTTTTTGCTGAAATAGCATCATTATTTGCTCTCATGTGTGTGTTTGTTTTTATTATTTCACTTTTGCTGGTTTGCACCGTATGTTCAAAGGTTTGTGCTGAGTGCTGGTCCTGAAATACTGATCTACAGTAGCAGGCTCTTTTGGGGATGGAGGGTGATGAATCTTGGGGCCTCATTTGAGCATCATATAATGGAGCAGCATCATGTGCAAAATTGTGGGCCCATTTTTTTTTGGGGTAATTCATTTTAGCATTTACAATTTGTATTGTTTACATTCACACAGTGTAGTTTTGTGATACTGTGTGTATGGTGATACTGGATTATGAGAGTCAGGTTACTTTATTATCTTTATTATCAAATTATGTTTTTGATGATTACCAAGATAATCTCTCTCAAGGGGCAATATATGGTCAAAGCTTGGACACAGGATTAATTTCAAGTGAGACAACAGAAAATTTAAAAGGATGGTTCTCATTTTCAAGGCACGTATAGGGTTGAAATGTTATGTGTTACAATTTATGTCTGACATTCAGCTGCAAAGCAAGAGACGGTGCCTCCCACATGCAGTGAGTAAAAGTAATGAGGAGGAGGTCAGGTCAGGGTGGTGGATCTAGCAGCAGTCCATAACCCTGATCTTCCCCTGACTTTAACCTTGTTGTGGTTGCCATGCTCATGTATTCTATATAAGTGAGAGTTCAAAGAAATGTTGCCAGTGATTGTTGAACAAGGCCAAGAGCCAACAGCAACATTAATGGGTATGTGAGGTTGTAGACTACTTGAGCTACAGTAATTATCAGCTCTCATTAAAATGCTCAAAATAACAATGTTAACATTCTGATATTTAATGTTTACCATTGTTGCCATTTTAGCTTACCATGGTAGCATGCAAACCAATGCTAATGAGCACTAAATACACAA
>JBCAUF010000001.1:10576160-10595225 GCA_038406115.1 Haemulon aurolineatum | reverse complement strand
GAAAAAATGACATTTTGGCCTGATGATGGAGCTGGAGTACGGAAGTCAACGGACCCAAGTTAATATATTTATCTTTTGGGCACCATGAATGTGTGTATGAACTTTTCATGACAAACAATCCAATCCAGTAGTTCTTGAAATATTTCAGTCTGGATGAAAGTAGTGGAAAGACCAAATGACAGACTGACATTGGCATCCCTAGAGCCATGCCGCTAGCATAGCTAAAAAGTTGTCATTAATCCTATTCCAGGGTCTTTTCAAAAAACATCCAATATCAGTGTGCTTGACTGGTGATAGGGTTGTGAAGTGCGGCTCAGTAAGAATCTGTAAAACTCCCTAAAGTATATGAAGATTTTCTTTTGCATTTATTACAGTTTCTCATATTTCTTTAAAGTGTTACATGCTGTGCCATTTGTTCTCAAGTTCTGCTTGAACAGCCTTTTTCTTAACTTTTACAATATGAATCAGCTGCAATATTTATCTGCACTTTTTCTCTCTGCACTAAGCTTTTATTGAGCTTGAAAATAACTGCCACTTTGCAACACTGCAGACACAAGGGGTGAAAATCACTGAATAACAGAAAGAATCAGGCAGGCAATGCTAAAAACAATCACAAAAGTACTTGCTTGATGAATAGTGATATTGTTGTTGTAGGCAACATTAAAGTAGATTCCAAGACTTCTTGGGTCAAAGAACCTAATTACGACAAGACAGATATTATAAAAACAACAAACATCATAGAAGATACAACCACCCCAATTACTCATGACTTTGTGGGGTCTTTGGATCACATTATTCCTGGTTCCATTCGTCATCCATTGATTTTTCAGCGTCTAATCCAGGTCATGGTCAACGTAGGAACAGGACAGCCTACATGCCTTTTTCTTTCTATAGATCTTCTTAAGCTGACTGGGAGATGTGAAACCTCCAGTGTGTACTGGGTCTTCTTCCACTTGTTTAGAACTCCTCCAGCAAAGTGCCTGGGGCCTTCTGTAAAAGGTGCCTAAACCATCTAGATTGGCTTCTCTTAATGTAAAGAAGAGGCAGCTCGATAGTGAGGTCTTCGCAAACCACTGAACCTCATAGACTGTGACCAGCCGACCATGTCGATGAATCTCATCTTCACGTTAAATTGGTTAAGTAGGCTTCTGTATAAAAGCAGGAAAGCAACAAATGCAGAGATTACGGGAAGAAAGAGAGAGACCATGAAAGAAATTAAGACACCATATGGGCTGTGAAACATCTGTTGCCCCAGGGGGTGGCAGGGACCGATGGAGCTCTATTACACCCATGGATAATACATTATTATGATTGAATAAATAAATAAACCATTAAGTCACTTAAAATGATCTCAAGCCCTGAAAGATTTCAGAGATTCCATTGTTCATCTGTTTCATTATGGTATTGAAGTAGTGTATTCAGGAGAGTGGACTATGTCATACTGTCATTCAGCTTTTGGCTTTTTACCCACAACTGCTGCCAATATGACACGGCACTTTATAGCATTCCTTCTTATGTACGTATGATTGCTTTGTAGTTCAATATTTTATGACAAAAGAATAGTGCAATAGTGGCAGAGAAGAAAGGTGTTGTTCCTAAATCAGTGACATTTTTGTTTCATTATTGCCAGATGCACAAAATAACAAGAATGACAGATGAAAAAATACATTTTAACCTTTGGGCTTATTGTACATCTTGAACACACATAAAGGACCAATTAACGACAGTGCAGTAAACATGACTATATCCTGAGGCTAAACAGCTGCAACAGACATTATCACAGTTATTATAAGTGAACTCTGTTTAGCAAATACTTTCTTTTCTCATATTAGAAGTATGTTTGCATCGAACTGACGAAAATGTTTTAGATCTTTTTGTTTTGACATAATTTCTAAATTTCGATTAGTAACATGAAGAACTTTTGGACAAACTGTTAAAATCAAGCCGAAAACAGCATTTTTTTAGGGGTGTGGAAATATGGTGATTCGTCCTTGCAAAAATAAAAATAAAAATGTGTAAAAAGGTGTAACTGTTAAGTGTGAGAAGTAATAATGATAACATCTTTTGTCATGAAGAAAAAGATGAGAGGGACTGCAGGAACTTAAAACGTCACGTTACTCAGTTGGTGTTGCCTTCAGTTGTACTGTAAAACTGCAATGTGCTACTGAGGATATGAAATTATGACATCACCCCATCGATTCCAAAAAGTCAGTATTTGATAAAAAGGTCTGGATATACTTGTAGTTCACGACCAGTCTTTAATGTGTTACATCATCTTTGCCACTGTAAATTACATCTGAATGTACAGTATATAGCATATTTCAAACATGCAATCGCTATACATGAAATAGAATAAATAGAGTTCTAGATATCCACGAGAACTGGATGCTTCATAAAGTATGCTAACTGCATTCACTACAAAACACCCATATAACTGACTAAGAATTGTGCGTAATTTAGACAGTTATTCAAAAACTAAAAAATTAATAGGCATAATGAGTACAGTTTACCAACAGCAGTGTACAACATGTGGTTTTGAATACAAAAAAGGATTGTGATGTCCAGGGTACCCTCTGTAGGGGTGCCATCAGCTCTCAAACAAAGCCTCAGGGGAAAAAAAACACCAGGAGATTGTTAGAATTCCAAGGGCTGTGTGAAAATAGTGAATCATTAATCTATTTATCCAGTATCCTGTCTCACAATTAAATATACAGTCTGCCAATCCTCACAGGTTTCCATCTACTGTCATTGTGTGGCCAATATTTGCTTATTGGACTGGCTGTGCTTAGGTGCCAAAGCTCCAGCTGGAGACACACCAAAGTATTATTGGGCAGATTCACTCCAGATTTGTCCACCAAAAACACTGAAGGGAAAATCCCAACTGAAGGCTTTGTTGGATCAGCTGTAATCACTGATTGTGTTTGTACTTGAAAATTATATATTCAAGAAAAAAATAAATGCAGTACCACCAAAGTAATGTGTTAGCCAGGGTTTCCCTGGCAACACCGATGCTCTGTCCCAAATACATACTACACTATTACTTGCTGTAAAAACAATGCAACACATTTTGGGTGGTGTTGAGACACAGAAAAACATTATGAAAAACATTAAATCTTTGGAGAAACTGTCCAGGTGGTTAATATCAGGTCAGACTGATGACTCCCCTCCTACATAAAGTGCATAATATTAGTATAGTTAGCACACTTCTATAAAGATAGGCAGCTGTACCTCCTCAATACAGATGAACTTACCTTCCTTGTAAGTAACCAAGTACAGAACATAGAGTCCAATCCATGCTGTGTGCTCATTTTTCATAATTTGACATCACATGATGTTCTATGTGTAGGGTTTGTTTCATGTACTGATATATAAACATCTCGACGATATGATTTAATGAACAAAATGTTTCACTTTGTTTCTACTCAGTTGTCTCCTTGTGAATAAAAGTATGAGCATGATGAGCATTTACTTTACTAATCTTTATTTCTGGGTCCAAAAACAAGCTTCATTTTCCTTTAAAGTTGCAGACATTTCTATTTTAAAATGAATTCATACTCTTATCTGAGGTAAAAAAAAAAACACCCTGACCCATTTCATTGCATTTATGTCATGTAACAGCTCACCTAACGTGGTTGTCCGTTCGATGTAAAGTGGAGACAACTGCCAGTCAAGTTAAGTGATTAATCTTTCGGAGTAGTTTCATGAATTCATTTTGCAACATGTAGCCTTAGATTTAGCTGACTTTGTGTGGTGGTTATTCAAGACTCATGTAATGTTATCTATCATAATCTTAGGATATGGCTAGCCATCAAAGAAGCAGTGGTGTTGTTTTGTACAGGGCATCTGCAGGTATATGGCATATACCTACTTATTGTTATATACTTAATATCAAGCTTTTTTTATTTGTTAGCTTGTGCTGTTGTTTATTTCTCCTTGTGTAAGCTGCTTGCTATTTATGAAATCCCACCCTTGTACTTTGTCCTTCTTTTTTCCATCTGCTTTAACTGTAACAGTTGACCAAAGTACTACAGTATACAATCAAAACTAGCAAAAAACATCATAAAAGATACAAAGTGAGTTAAAAGCAAATAAATAGAGCTGTTTTAAGACTTTATTTAAAAACAGGCAATATAACGGTCAGTCTATCATGCAGAGGCAACTTCCTTGGGGGCTACAGCTGCAAAGGCACAATTGCTTTTCTGCCAGATGACGTTGCCAGCTGATTAACTGACCTAAGTGACTTTGATGGGATTTGATGTGATCATAAAAGTTCAGAGTGATACAGTAGGCTGGAGCTTGCTCATTCAATGATTTGTAAGCAGACAATAAAATCTTGAAATCAATATCCTAAAATGTACAGTGAGCCACTGAAGGGTGGCCAGTACTCAGTAATGTGCTCTTGCTTGCATTTTCCTGGTAAAAGACAAGCTGCAGCATTCCTGGACCTACAGTACATATATAACAACAACAACAGCAACAGCAGCAACTAACAACATTATAATAAATTGCAAACGCTTTTATTTTCAGTTTGTGCAATCAGCTCAAAAGAGCATCACTCTGTAGTCTTTGGTTCCCAGCAGAATTATCATTGGATGAGGTATCAAAATAGCTTCCGTTCTTCCCACCCCCAATGACTCCAAATTCATCAATAGAGGAAATTAGATAAAGGCCCAGAAAACGTGATAATAAGGATTTGATTGGAGAATAAAGAGCAGTTTTTGGTTGTAATGAGCTCCCATTATTTATAAAGCATAATTATAGAAGTAGTTGTGCAAAGGAAAAATCACTGCCACTGTGATTGTGAGGTAAAGACAAATAATGGTTAAACGGTTGTCTAATGCACTCCCTTGCGAGAGCAATCTAAGAGCAAAACATTGGTGTTCTATGACTTGTTTGTAAGGTATTAATTTCAATATGTGGTTTAGCTCACATGTGAAGCACTGTCTGAATCAGGCACTCTACAATGTTTAATCAGGCATTTGTTCAAAAACATTGTCCTCCTCTTTGGGTCCAACTTGTGACAGTAAAACAACATTGTTCATTATTGTTGCAAAGTTTCAAAAACATTTTAACATGTATTTATTTGTTTCTTCCCCTGATATCCAAGAGTTTTTACTTCATCTTGTTGAAGGCGCCCCATGCATATGTATGGATTGAAGTTGTTTGGCTCTCTCAATATGTTTATTTTAAAATCTTTTTTTAGCTTTACTCATAATATTGTGTTATTCCAAAGTAGATTGTCTTGATGTTGGAAATTATAATGAGATTTATGTTTCTAGGACACCATCGGAAATGAGGCTTTAGTCTCAGTAGGATATTTCAAGCACTCATCTGCTGTTTTCTTTTTTTTATTTGAATCGAATAACAAAGCAGAAGATGATAGACAGGGAGAAAAGAAACAAAGGAGATTGGAGGCTTCATTTGAGTGCTGAACAACCAAACAATGAATAAAACTAAACAAAATCTTGAGAAGTAGCCGTGTTACAAGGGAGGAAATTCGAATGCCGCTATCAGTATGTTTGTTAGCAGTTCACTGCAGATATATAGAAAGAGTCTAAGAAGTCATTAATTTGTGATATATTGATAAGCATGCCAAATTTCTGTGATTTAAAATATGTCTGTACTGTTTTGTATCCTGGAAGTAATCTTCAGAATATTGGCTATTTAATGTTTAATCATTTCATAAATCATGCTTACTGATATGAAAAAATACAATAAAATAAAATTGGTACAATATCCTAAATCACAGGTGAATTTCTTTAGTCTTAACATACCAGAAAGTATTTAACTAGACAAGGAGAGCATACTACGTGATGTTTATGTCATGTAGCAACCACAGAAATCATAAATTCTTGCAGTGACTTGGCTGGGAGACATACAAAAACAAATTAATGTCCCCAACTAAACACATCTTGTAGGGTCTCTCAATCTGAAATACATGCTCACTGGGAAGGAGGTGCAGCTTCAGTATTGACCTGTGAGCACCAACATTATAATTCTTCTTTCACTTTGCTATTGTAGTGGGCAAACACACTTTGACACTGCGTGTGGTGCAAGTAGTGTGTAGTCGTCTTTCACTATGGCACACTGCACGAGTTAAAACCCGCCACTGTGGCTGCCATCGCTCATTTTAGTGCCTGCCACCCCTCGTCTGTCAGGTTGTGCCATTGTCGAGGAGCCCGATTTGCAGCTTGCTATATAGAATTTGCTCCTGATGGAGCAGTTCCTGCAAGCAACAAGTCAAGGCTAGAGATTTTTTAAAAGAGGAACACTTTAAAAGACTGTGAAAATAGCAACACAGAGGATTAACTGTGACTTTTGACTCATGACGCCACCGCAGTAATGTGTGAGGAGGAGCAGCTGTGTCTGTTATTGCCCCACTCAGGGTTGAACTCCTAAAACATCTTGAGTCTAATGAAGATGACTGATGTTTTGAAAGAAATGGAGCGTGTGATGTTGGAGGACCTCTCTGACAGATACTCTGATCAAGACACTCTTCCCACAGGTAAGCCAAGGTTATACATTTTTGCAATGAATGAGTTCCATTGTGCTGCACCTACCGTACCTTGCATTTGGAAGTGGGTGTGTGCACATATGCTCCAATATCCTCCTCTCTTTTTAATCAGCATCAGCGTTGGACCCACACATCAAAGGAGCTGCCTCTCCTTGAAGCTGAGTGCGCTTGACTAGCTGCTGAGGTGAATGACAACCAGGTAGGCCAACAACAGCATCAACAACAGGAAATTGACCACAGTTAAGCTGCTTTTGAAATGGCTCATTAGGCTCTGTCACAGTCTACTGGGGGAGCATGACAGTTTGTTTGCTAGATCTGATTTCATAAATCTGAAATTTGTGAGTGAGAGGGTAGCTCACTGCAGTGGACTCGCATCTTTCATAAGGAGCAACCCTCTGAACTTGAAATATGCCAATCAATTAATATTCATGTAAAAAAATGTGAACTTGCGTCATATTTTACTTTCATACTTACTTACGTACTCACTTATTCACCCATCTCTCCACTCAGCCACTCTCATTAAGTCACCACCTGCTCTCTCACACACTTCCCCTGCCAGAATCGAACAGTTTAAATTGGTACTAGGACTACTACGATTACTGCTACTGTCACTACTGATTTTACTACCATGGAGACTGAAATGTATCATCAGCGGTGTCCGGGAGACATCCTTCTACACGTAATGAAACTTATTCTAATTGCATATTTAGATTTTCAGTATGAATGACATTCATGTAAACAATCTTAAGTTCTCAGTGCTAAGTGAAGTGAAAGTTGTTATTGTGCCGAAAATGAAGCAGTTTTTTTTTTTTTTGTAGTTTTCAATTAGTTCAAAATGTGCATGCTCTCTCTCTCTTGGCACATCAGTTCTGAACTAGATGATGAGTTTAAAATGAAAGAGAAACATATCACACTCTCTTTAAATGAGGAGTTGTGCATTATGTTGCGTAAATTGTCAATCAAAAACATTACCCTTCTCTGGTACCGAGCATTTCAACAAGTTGGCAGAGCTCTTTATCTCTGCCCTGTTGTTCATTTAAAATGGATTTATAAATAAGTAATGGAATAAGTAACCTAACAAAGCTAACTTTGGTAATACTTACAAAAGCATAAGTGCTACTGTCAATATTTTCATGTTTCGCTGACAGTTGCCAATTATTGGCAAAAGGTTGATGCATGAAACCAAGGGTAAACCAGTATAATTTGAAATTGCATTGGTTCAATCCGTTTTGCATAGCAATTAAGCAGTGACAGAGATGTGTACAATCTATACAGAGCTTTGTTGTTAAATCTTTTTTGTACACATTGACAAACTTTGACAAACTACAACTGATCAATTATCGTTTCAGCAACTAGAGCAAAAGTCAAGTGCCATGGCACTCGAGGGGCCACTTAAAGGATGGTGCTGGGCAATTTCAACCTTGGGCTATAGTTTCCTAACATTTTAAATCTAAAAGAAGGGTTATGAGGATTTTCTTTTCAATTGCGCCTGTTTTGCAGTAGTTGTGTCTGTCCCCGCATCGCCATGGCAGTGATTGACGGGAGCGGATAGCATTCTCGCTGTTGAGGCTACATCCCTCAAAACCGTGATTTTTCCACAGACAATGTCACATGGCTACTTAAACATACACCGTGGGGTTTATTTACTTCAAGCAAGCCGACATGTTTGTAAACGGAGATGTAATACAAAGTTTCGCAGAGTCTTGCGTGAGACTCAAGTTGATGCGCTCAGTGTGTTTACATGTTGTCTGAAGCTCTCAATAATGTTTCAGATAGAGCTTCAGACAAACCCCTCAGTGTATGTTTAAGTAGCCATCTGACACTGTCTGTGGAAAAAAATTGCCTTCTCAACAGCGGCTATGCTATGCTATACTAATGCTGTTCCCATTCATCGCTGCCTTGGCAATGTGGGGACAGACACAACTACTGCAAAACAGGAGCAATTAAAAAGAAAATCTTAAAGACCCTTCTTTTAGACCTACATTATTAGGAAACTATAGCCCCCAGGATGAAATTGCCGGGAACTGTGCTTTAAGAACAGGTGAAGAGAAGCTTTGGTTTAAGCACAAACATTCAATGAGTGTGTTTTGTATTGTTCATCTTGGCATGCAATCACAGAGTAAAATGTCAAAGATACAAATGTAAACTCTGAAACTTTCAACAAAAATGCATTTTATTACTGTCTCACATCACACTTTAGCAAAATGGCCAAATTAAGCATGTTCCCTCCAAGGTGTTTGGCCATGTGTTTGAGTTAAGATGCCTCAGGGTAAGGACTAGTCCTGAGGCTTAGAGGAAGTTGTACCATATCGCAGATGTTAATGAAACATATATCCATCACTTAATTATTGAAGTAAAAAGGCAACAAACATACTGAACTGAATGCAAAGTAATTGTAGTTCAACATCTCCCCAAGACCTTTAAATATTTTTGCATTGCATATCGATATACTGGGCCTTTTCCTTGAAAAAGTAGTTCCTCAGTTGAAATGAGCTTTCACTGAATCACTTAAAGATGGACGTTGTTAGAATGAAACTGCATCTTACAGATGTGCCTTTTTTCTCTGTTAAATGTCTGTCTGTCTTGCTCAAGCGTTACAAAAAGACGGCATATTTCCACAGCAGGATCAAACTACAGCAGAGCAGAGAAAAGCCATCTGCACCAAGCTTCGCCTTGAGTCAAACATCTTGAGTGGCAAATGGGGAAGGTGCTGCTCCTCTGGTGCCTGTGGAGTTCCAGCAGGAGTTTGTGTCCCACCTCCCCCCTTTTTACAATAACTCTGTTCCATTTAGCCCTTTGAGTGATCACAGCCTTAATGGACTGATAAGTGTTGGAGCAACTCTGGACATAAATTTACCCCCTAGCCCTGCAAATCATTTATTGCATTTCTGCTAGGAGGTAATCAATCAGTGTCTCCATACTTTTACATTTACACAGCTGAAAATGTCAAATAATTATATGCATTCAAAGCCTTTTAGTGGTGTGAGCTAACAGCTATGTTTGCATAATGAAGCATAGCATTAAGAAGTCTTTTTGCTCTTACTGTAATTAGGACAAATACTCTTTCTATTGTAATGGGCTGGTTGTTGCTGGAGACACACTCCAGGATCCTTGCCTCTTCTATTGAACGTCTTGGCCTGCTTTCTTCTTTTCATATTCTTCAAGAAACATGACTTTATAGAATGGACAACTATCAGTGAATGGTAAAAAATGTTGTACTTACGGCCTCTAATTCTAATGCTGGTCAATAAAAAGTGCCGAGTGATGCTTCTGGATGCATAGAGGAAGATGAAGTTGCCAATAAAAAAACAAGCTTTGATTCAAAAGTTCCTGAAGAAGCCCATTCTGTCGATCCGCTGCCCCTAAAAGCAAATGTTACTGCTCTGCCTGACGAATTATTAATCGCTCCCCCGCTCAAATATTTTCTCATTCTCTCTCTCCTGCATGGGCCAGTGTTTCATTTCTATGGCAAGCACGAGCTGCCATTTGCAGACTATAAGAGCAAATGTTAATTTGCCCCGTGTGCATTTCTGTGCCAGAGGAGCCATAGGGCTGGGAGCTAACGTAGTGGTCAAGAGAGGGGGGGCTGACTTGGGTATTTACATAAGGTAATGTGATTGAGTTGTTCCCATAGATTTATCCTTTCCCTCAAAAACTCTTGGGTGAGGTGAGGAATAAGAGATGAGAAAGACAGTTCTGGCCAATTGTCATGATGGTTGCTTCGCATTCTCCAGTAGCTCCAGATGAGAAAGGCCTATAGACATCATCTACTTAAGATTATTATAGTGATAGTCTGTTAGGAACACCACCTTCTAGTCTACAGATGGTACATGTGCAACTACAGAGAGCTTTTAACATCTCTGAAGCAGGTGTTGGTGTATTATCTTATCATCTGTTTAATTTCTGTCTGTCCTTTGAGACTTGTTTCCGATTAAGGTCTACAGCAATGAACTTACCATTATGTTAATTTACCATTTCAGACTTGATTCTCTTCCTCAAAGGAGGATGTGTCACAGTTAAATATCTATTACACTGAGCATGATTTGCTATCTACTTTTGATGTTATTTCAGTTTTTTGTGCTTGAAACCCTTAGGACAAAAATGTTACAAAGATGAGATTAAAACTAAATGAAAAATAACCTTTGGGAATGAGAATTCATTTTTGTTTTAAGTCTTATTCAGTGGCCAGCATGCTCACTCCATATACTAGCCTCCAATTGGTAAAACAGCATGGTTGATTTGGCACTTTACCATTCTCACTACCATTAAGAGGGTTCATCTTGCATTCAGTAACATTAAGTTTCTGACAGTAATGTTATCTGGCATAACCAGCGGTTGTTCCAATACACTGTGAATTAATCAAGAAGCGGCAACAAACAGATGGGGCAAACCGCGAAAACATCACGCGGATGTTAAAGAAAAGCCAATGTAACTTTATCCAGTGCTCTTGATGTGGCTTTAATATTAATGTTATTTAAGACAGTGGGATGTGGTATTGCAAAATAAAAAATACTGTTTGCTATAATTTATCTATTTTAACTAATATGTTTTCTTTTAGTGTTTTTCAAAAATCTTTTTCAGGTAGTGCTGAGCATCAGAGAATTTTGCTTTACAGCCAACACGAGCACAGCACCACAGTAGCACATTAGAAATGGATGTTTCCAAAGGTCGATGTGATTGATTTTAAACTTCGGCAGCAATCTTTTTTTTTTTTCCCCACAAACTGAATGGTTGTCTCATCCAAAACTAAATGGTTTTACACAACAGAGAAGGAAGAGGGAAGGAGGGAGGAAAAACAGGTCAGTTGTTGACATGGACGAATGGGGATACAGCAGCACAGCATACACCGTAGTGACCCAGATAGGACCCAGTCCAGAGCTAGAACATGTGCGTGAATGTTATATCATGTTACATAATATCATGTTGCACACATATTGCTGTATCTACATTTGCTTTTCAAGTTAAGCAACTGAAAAACATAATCAAAAATGCATGTGTGGGTATCAATGAATCTGTATGTTCATGTAGTGTGTGTAAGAGTGGGTGTACGTCTGCTTGTGTATATATTTCAAACTCAACAAAGAGAGTGAGATGATAAAATGCAAATGGAAAAATGTGTTTGCTCCAAATTATTTCTGAAGTGTGTAGGAGAAAAAAAAAAAAAAAAAAAAAAAAAAACGACCTCCACACTCTGAAGTATTGCCCCGGTGTTTCAGCCACATGGTGGTGCTGGTGGATTGCTGACCATGGGCCACAGGCACTTATCTGTCGCACGTACACACACACATACACTCACATACACACACTGCCTCCTTTCAATCCCACACCATCTCATTCTCACTACCTCCTGCTTTGACTTATCACTTCCTCTGCTCTCTCAATCCCGCTCCCCTTCCTTAACATAATGTGAGATGAGGTGAAGTGTTATGGCAAATTAAGTAAAATTAAGACAAGGGAACAGCTCCACTCACCTATGTCGCGCCTGATTTTTTATTGGACAGCCACTGACGGAGCCCTGCCTGCGCTGTCCTTGGAGATGGGTGTTGATGACAGACTGCAGACCATGAAAGGAGTGGGAGTGTTGCATCCAGTGGAGGTGGAGGTGCCTGCACAACACATTATCATTCACCCTCTATGGTTTGTTTTGTTCTCTTTCCCTTTTCACACTTTGTCTGCTATTTTTTCCTCTCCCCTTTTTTTCATATCCTTTCTTTGGCTGGGTGCCCCCCACTGCCGCCCCACCCCCCTTCTCTCCTCCCTCCTTCTCTCCCTTTGTCCTTCCAGTTCTCCGACTCTCTCCAGTCTTCTGTGTAGGTCTTGTCATTTGCTGAAATCTTGAAGTCTTTTCCATCTCTCCCTCTTCCGCAATTCTGCTGTTATCTGTCCCGCCACCTTTTTACCAACATCTACCTTTTCCTCATTCTGCCAACCTCTCCCCATGGCACCTGTCTAATTCTTCTTGTACCCACTCTGTGGTGCCACTCATAGCTTGCTCCTTCACCCTCCCCTTCCTCCTTTCCTGGCTCTCTCTGCCCTGGCAGTCTGACAATTGTTGGAGCATACGCTGCTAAGCAGTTATCACCAGCTCACAGAGGTGTGCGTGAGTGTGTATGTGTGTGTGTGAGTGTGTGCATGTGCGTATGTATGTTTGGTAATAATAGAAAGAGGCTGTGTATACGTGAGCATACGTGTGTCACTGTGTGCATTTTTCTATTTATATTGAGGTGTACAGCTCTTGTGTTCCGTAAAACAATACAAACAATGTGTCAGACAGGTTTCTATTATAATGGAGCTTTGTATGGCTCTTCTACTATAGTGTAATTTTTTTGCAACAATGAGGGGTAAAATGATACTGAAAGGCTGCAACTCCTCTCCTACCCCTGCCAAACATCCCTAGTGTCTAGCTGCTCTGGATCCATATAAAAGGCACTAATTTCTTTGTCTTCAAGGATTTTTTTTCTAGTTTTGGTCCCATCTGTCACTGGGAGGAGGTTGAAAGAAAGGAGGAATAAGCCCAGCTGGAATCCTTTGTCTATTGAAGGTAGATCACATTGTAGTAGGACCAGGACAATGCTTCTCTGGCCTTACGGGTACTGATAGATGAGGGACACGGCCCCGACCTCAGACCTCAGGAGCCAGGCGTGCCAAACAATCATCCTGGAGGAAAGTGATTCAGTGGGTATGATTCGTTCTTCTTGATACCGTGAAATCGTATTTTGAAGCTGTAATATTGCTATACCTTACGCTGTCCATTCAGCTACACATTAGAAACATATTATGTCATAGTATGTCTATATATTAGCATTTCAAAAATTCGTTTTTTTGTAATTTCTTTCAGAAGTCTGTTTCCATACAAGTTGTTTAAAAACCTGTCCAACTCCTCGTTATACCGTGTTTTTTCTCTCCTCATATATGAATGAATAAATCAAGACTTACCTGAGGTCATGTCTGGCAGTTCACTGCAATTGTATGATCCCTTTTACGAACAAATGAGGGGGAATTACGATAAGGAGATTGCCTCGTTCACTTAACATGCTTACAAGAAACATCTGATGTGGAGTCACTGTCTTCTCCCTACATGAGGGTATGCATGAAAACAGCTGTAACTGTTACTCATATCTGACTAGTTCCCCTGCAGTGATCATGAATTTGACACCATAACTTGAGCTGTTAAATCGCTGGGATCAGGGCCTAATTCGCAATTTTTTGTGTGACTCAGTTATGAAAGCGGTTCCAGGTTTTGGTTCGACATGCACAGCAGGGACCTGAAGTTATTTGCATTCATCCGGGTTCATTCCTTTCAGCGTATACTTTTAAAAATGCGAGACTAGCTTAAGTAACATGCAATATAAAACTCATTAAAAATTCATTTCATGGGGTGAGTTCCAGACTCTGCAGCTGTGACAATTTACCCTCCACCTTTAAAAGCAAGCTGTGTTTTTTCAACTTTAAATGTAGGTTTGAATATAGTTCAGATACTAGACTCACAATAGAACAAAATAACCTACAGTATGATTGTATATGGAAAACTCATACAGTACAAACACACACACACACACACACACACACAAGAAAAGCTCAGGTGGCAAAACAAGCAGCAAGATGAGGCCAATTTACCGACACACCCTTTGAGTGAAAAGTCTTCAAGCGAGTAACAAACATTTATTTCGTGAAACTAAATAAATAAATATATCTTATACTGTAATAGCTGGTCAGACTTATGGTTTGACCTCACACGTCTTCTCTTGTCTAACCACTAATGCCATTGCCCTATCTGCTCAGCAGTGCTTATATTGATTTTTTAGATGGTTTTATGATAATGTTTTGAAGTCTAGTCTTTGAGAGTAAAATTGTCTTTATTTTTATGTGTATGATGATGCTAGTGCATAAATAAGATTTGTTTGGCTGCATGTTAAGCATGAATGCATTTATCTGCCATGCTGTTTTAGGTCCTCTCTCAGTACAAGCCAGTATTCAAGAGGCTTAAAAAAATTCCTTGAGGGGACGGCTGTGTGTTTAAAAGCAGGGACCAGATTCCTTATCAGTAATGTTACTGTCTTCTTACAGCTAAAGCACAAGTGCATATGGCTCTGGCAGAGGGGAAGCTTTTTGCATTGGAAAAACAAAATGAGCGCAAAATGTCTTGGGGATAAATGGAAAAGGGAACAGCATTAGGGAGGTGTGTCTTATTCCCCCTTCTATGCATAACTTACAAATTATCAATGTTTTTATTTTCCCTTTTGCCACATATTGGTTGGAGGGCCCAAGAGACCTATTAAGGAACCAAGGGAAGAAAAACACCAGATTTCATCTGATTCCCTGGAGAATGGAGTCTTACAATGTTAAGAACACTTGCTGGAAAGAGTCTATAGTCGTACAAAAGTTTCAGTGGAGGGCTTTTTTTCTCCCATAGTATTGATCCACTTAGCATTTACTCTCCCTGGTGTCTACAGCAATAGTGCAAATTAGGCAGGCCTGAGGCAGCACGTGCGCCAGTGTGATTTCAAGTGCAACAACAACAAAAAAAAACCAAACATAGTTAGAAACACTTCATATGCCACTGTAGCTCAAACTACAAAATTATTCACTGAACAGTTTAAAAATTGTTACATTTTGGTGTGACAAGGTTTTGTATGTGAAAGAGTGCAAATTAGCCAAGCATAAATTAGCCACTGATATACAGTATTTGTAAAAGCTTCTGCCATAGTGTTGCAGCTGTGCTGAAAATGAATGAAGATAAGATGATAATTATGTAATGCAAGAGAACATCAGTCTCGATCGACACATTTATGGTCCAACTACATAGGTGTTTTCACTCATCTTTCATGATTGGATGTCCACAGAACCTGTGCATTTGGATAAAATTCAGCAGATTATTTGGGGGAAAAAAACAATGTGAACAAGTTTGCATTGATTTGCACAACTATTAAAAACAAAGGCATCCATGGTTTTAAATTACAGGCTAAAAGTGAACACACAAAATTTTACATTACAGGGATACAGATGTTGAAACGCAACACAATGGGGATGTGATGTTAGGAAATGTGTATTTTTCTGTCAGTGTCAGAGGTTGAAAGCAGATGACTGAATCCTTTGCAAGAGAGCATTTTGCCCATAGGATTAAGATTGGATGGCTGGGTTTAAACCTGTCAAAAGAGCAGACTCAAATCCCTCACTCACAAACACTTTATGGTTCTCACTTGAGGTGCTTGTGAGCAGTGGTGGAAGGAGATA
Organism: Haemulon aurolineatum; assembly: GCA_038406115.1. Taxonomy (NCBI): domain Eukaryota; kingdom Metazoa; phylum Chordata; class Actinopteri; order Lutjaniformes; family Haemulidae; genus Haemulon; species Haemulon aurolineatum. Next base: position 10,579,477 of record JBCAUF010000001.1, on the reverse strand, counting down.
TTTCTCTTTCATGCCACTTACTTCAGAAGCCATTCAGCACATCAACTGGATTGTGGGGGATTTGTAGGGAACTGAGCAAAGAAGCTAAATTCGGAAAATTAGTTATCTTGTTTTTTTTTTTTTTCACATTTGTGACAGAGCTATTACAATTGACTCTTTAAAATTAGTTCCCCGCATACTGTACACTTCTGAATTAAAAATAAGTAATGGTTAACATTTGAACCCATTATTGCATTTTCCTCCCAGAAAAACACATTTTAGTGTCATTATGATCCTCTCTACTGAATAATTTCAGTCAATTTGGTATCAAAGTATCTCCAACAATTGGCTGTACATATTTCAAGTAATGGCACAATGTATTATGGCAAATGTCATTACATATCATTATTAAAATGTTTATGCCATATTAAAATCTAAAGACTCTGTACTCTGTACAACAGTGCTTTCTGAATGAGCACACCAGTCTCAAAGGCTTTCACTGCTCTGATGAGCTGAGCCTGAGACTCGATTCTTCATACTTCACTAATTCTGACCAGACTGACATGGTTTCAGTGTTCGTCAACTGAGGTGCTGACACAAGCTTTATGGCATCAGCATGTTTGCCATCCAGCTGAGTATTGGCCAGGAGCCTCTGGCCAAGCCCATGGAAGCCAGCGCCCTCAATGGACACCTCCTCCATTTGGTGACTCACAGATCTGTCCCCATCTGCCTTGGCATTTCAGGTAATCATCATGAAACGCTCACCTTTAACCTGATGGAGTCACCTCAACCGCCTGTCATTCTGGGGTTTCCATGGCTCGTCAGACATGATCCACACATTGGCTGTAATCAAGAGTTATTTTGGGCCGAGATCGTCACTGTGATGCTCTGTGTCTCAAATCTCCCCTGTCTCCTACTGGTGATTCCTCTGCATCTGAGTTCCCAGATCTCTCGGGGGTTGATTCTGAATGTCTGGCTTAGAAGAGGCCTTTAATAAAGCCTGAGCCATCTCTTTCCCTCCCCATTATCACTATGACTGTGCTACTGACCTCCTCCTGGACACATCTCTACCCAAGGGCTGGCTTTATTCGCTGTCAATCCCTGAAACTTGAGCAATGGAAAAATACACCAGTGACTCCTTGGCAGCAGGCGTCTTCTGGCTGTCCTTGTCACCAGCAGGGGCAGGCTCCTTCCTTGTGAACAAAAAGGACAAATCCCCCATCCGTGCATTGACTGCCAGGGACTCAATGACAACGTCAAAAACAGGTCTCCCACCCATTTCCTGAGCTTTCAAACTCCTACAGGGGGCCACTATTTTTAGTTTTAGTATTTATAGTTATACCACAGGAATGTTCATCACCTGCTAACCATTAGGGAGGAGGCAGAGTGGAAGACTGTCTCACCAAGCAAAACACCAAGCAGTCACTATGAATGTCCAGTGATACCTTTTGGTCTGACCAGTGCTCCTGCAGTTTTCCAAACCATCATAAATTACATGCTCCTGGACATCAAGGCAGTCACGGACTGGCTCATCCTGTCCTCTCACAAGCTGCTGTGGCACCTTCTGGAGTTGCTTCATTCCAAACCATAGTTCTGTGCCAGTCCCCCCTCAATAACCACATCTTCGTATGGTCCCAGTCTTCTGAGGAGGCTTTCATGAAGTCAAAGCATCATTTCACCATAGCTCCTGTCCTAACCCTACTGTACGGATGATGCAGCTGAGGCAGAAATTGGTGCTATTTTCTCCTTGTGATTCATCCAGGATGAGAAGTTTGTGCACCCTTCTTCCATAAACTAAGGAACGCTATAAGGAAAACATGTTTTAGTGATGTTGATGTAGACATGTTTAGACATGTTGATGTTGTAGAACAGAAGTCGCAAAACTCAAAAATCTCTTATACTTGTCTTAACCATAGACCTCATTTCAGGTCTAACCAAAAATCCTGTCAGATAAACCATTAACTTCAAGACGAGGGAATCATAGGTACTATAATGCTGAATCATCTCCAAGTTTTCAGGTCTCATTCTTGCAGCACCCTTTACCCAGAGAGGAACTATGACAATGACTATTGTGAACTTTTCAAGCTAGCTCTAAAAGAGTGGAGACACCAGCTGGATAGGGGCAGAACAGCCATTCATGTTCTGAACCTGGAATACATCTGCACAGCTATGTGCCTGTGTTTCCCATCATCCGACCTCCCCCACCCACCTGCACACCTGTTACGACTATTACAGCCCCATAACATACCAGCAAACCTCATACCCATGCCAGACCGTGTATTGCGCTCCTGTCTTAGCTGTGAAGTCATTATCTTTGCCTTATCCCCTGTTAAATGAGTTTTCCTCCTCTTGTCCTGCCTAAATAGTTTTGACTCTCGCCTGTTTTTGACCATGAGTACACTTTAACCTTTTTCATTCTACTGGCCTGGTCTCAGAGACATGCTTTTGGGTTCAAACCTGCATGCGTTTTACTGAACCTTTACTTCTGGTTCACTCAAAGCATCATTGAGCTCACGAATAATACTTAGTCAAATATAGAAAATAATTAACTTGAGCACAAGACTATTTGTGTGTGGCAGTGCTTTTTTGGATGTGTCTTAAGTGTGATGGTGAGCAACCAAGGGGGAAATTGAAGAGGGCAAACAACAAAAACAAGAAATCATTTTCTGAGAAGTTATTTGAGTGGAATTACAATGTCTTGTTATTTTGCAAAATTATACTGCGTTTGCATAAAGAGCACAGCACTTGGGAATTGCTTTGTGTATCATGCAAATATTACCCTGTATACTCTATCCAGCAGTTTCTGGTTAAAATTGGGATTATCTTCAGTGCAGTGAATACTGATTTATCAGTGATAGTAAACTTTTATATTATACATCCTGCCTGATTTGCCAAAAAGAAAAGAAACCACAGAATAAAACTGCATCTGAATATGTTTTTATTAACTCATACAGAATAACAAAACATGGATATGCAAAGTCGAAGCATCGATAACTGCATTTCTTGAGGAGCAAGAAGTAGAGAGTCTTTGAAAAAGAGAGCAAGCGAGAGAGAGTGAGAGAGAGAGGGATTTGATGGAAATATAGTATCTTCTGTGCACTTGGACCCATATCCTGAATATGTAGCACATAGGGTGATTGTCTTCTTATTTTTACTACAACCATCTTTTGATACTTTTTATTTAGTAACAATAACACATGCAAAATATTGTAATACATGCAATTCACAGAAACAGGAAACTCCTTAACCATAAATTGAGACTGTTTTACAATCTAAACTGCAGTTTGAAGAAGTGCAAGCTGCAAAAGCTTTGATTACAAAATGTATCAAGAATGTCT
>JBCAUF010000001.1:10529879-10539952 GCA_038406115.1 Haemulon aurolineatum | reverse complement strand
AACGGGTCAGACAACCGAAAAAATGATTTCCAAAGGATTTTATGACTATAAAATTGTTGCATAGGGCCTCTTTAAAATCTGGTAAACTAAATAAATTTTGTTCAGTTGCTGAGCATGCCCTGCCAGATCTATATTAATCAAGTCAGAGGCCTGGTCACAGTCCAGTGTCCAGTGGTCTTGGAGTTTGTGACTATTGTTATGCATCACTCCTTTCTTCTTATTCTGTTATAATGATGATGCTAGTTTATGTTTTGAATGTTTTTAACTCGAATTCTGGCCTTATCTTACACATTGCAAATGCCTTTGAATTTGACAGCTTTGCAGTTTTCAGATCTTTGCTCTTTTACTTGCTCGTGTGGGACTTGAAGTTCCACGCATGTAAAAAGGTTACTTCAAGGAGACTGAGTCCAGCATTCTGCACACACCATAGTCTACAGAGCAGAGGCAGTAGCAGCAACTGGACCGAAAAAGTAAAAAGCTGCCTCACTCATGTCTCTGCTAAAACGAGGATGCTCCTTGATTCTGGAACCAGCTCAGTTTCTCTCTGAGGCTTCGAACATTTAGAAAACTAAGCAACAGGCTGTGGGACTTCAAAGCAGACTACCAAAATATTAAAGAGAAAGGGGTAAGAGGGGGGGCACATAAGCCTCTCAGATGACGTGACATCATTAGACATTACTGCACATGATTAATGATACATAATATATGATTATTACTAAGGAAACCAAGGAAATTGCAGGAAAATGGCAGACCAGTTAAAAAACAATGGGTCTCGTGTAGATACTAGGAGCCTGACTTACGGTGCTTTCCCACTAACCCTAACCCAAAACTTGGACCAAAACAAATCAACAAACTCAGTTCTTTTTGTGTTCACATTGTGAGTTTATTTCAAAGAGGACTGGTTTCTCTTTCTGGTCCAGTTCAGCTTTGATGGGGCCTCAGTCCTCTTTCTGTTCACACTGGGTCCTCTAGAGCTCTCAGTACTGATGACTTTTTAGTGAACGTTTTAAAGGGGTCTGAGTACGGCTGCAGTGTTCACATATAGACAAAAAATGCGGAGTCATCGATCTGAGTTCGTTTAGAGGGCTGAAAGGGACCAACTGTGAAAACACCCTTATTGTGGAAAGATCATATCTGGAGCTGCTTAGGGACAGATTTGACCTCATTAACAGTGCAGTGCATCACTGCATCTCTACTGTAGGCCTATAGGAACCATGTAAATGAACTGAAAGGAAAAGCAAAACAACCAGGCAGCAGGTAGTGACTGGGCGACCAAAAATAGACATGGGATGAGGAATGAATGAATGGGGATCCATCAAGACCAAGTATTCAAAACCACTTTTACTGTGAAAAAGTAAATATGATTAGACAAGGTGACATTGTAATTATTTGATGAGTGAAATATTCTGTGCAAATACCAATGGCAGTGGCCCAATCTGGAAGTGAGACATTTGTTACTATCTGGTGTAAAGTGGTCTATCTTAGTGCCATTTAATTACATGCTAAAAACGTTAGGATGACATTTATTTTTTTCACCTTTATGGATATCATTGAACAGTAACTCCAGTGAGACAGACAGTGACACAATCAGACCAAGAAATAAAAATTCTGTGCCTCTCAGATGCAAAGTGGGACACCACATGTGGCCTTGTGGCCAATTCACTGGCTGCACGTAATTTCACTTTCCTTTGTGAGAGCTTCATCTACTTTCGCTACTGACTCACTGCTTTCAGTTATTTGTACAATGCTGTTTGGTAGGTGTTCGGTGTCTGACCTGCTGAGAAGGCCATTCAGGCCAGCAGTGTAAGCCATTGCTTTAGCTTTTTGCTTTTAATCCTCTACACTTGCCACGCCCCATGTGGACAAATGCACCATACAGCACTGCCCTTGAAGTGTTCATTTGCAGAACCCATTTGTATTATTTATTTTCCAAAATCATGGTGTTTTTTACTCCAGGGAATATCAACCAAACTGCTGTTGGTTTATTTGCTGAAAGAATGCATTTCATCTGCTTCATCTACAAATGAACTTTGATCCCACAGAAATGACTAACAGCCTGTCCAGTATGAGTGATGCGGTTTACTTTTCACATTTGGAAACATTATGGGTCATGCCATTTAAGAAAGAACACAATACTACATTTACACCAATTCATTACAAATTACATGATTTATAATTTCAAATGCAACAGCTGTACTTGCACCACAATGCATGGTGCCTTTTATACTGACATGTGCACAACTGATGTGACCATAAAAGTGATGAGAGTGCTCCTAAAAAGGTACTGTGGGAAATAGTAAAAAATTTAGAGGCAAATATAAAAACCCAGGAGTCCTGCTGATATCCCCGCAACTACCTCAATAGTAATACTATGGGCTCTAGTTTCGCGCGCCAGACGCAGTCTCACCTCACCTTTAAATGCACTGTGGAGAGCATCATCATTTCACCATGACGCTACTGCCGTCACCAAGGAGACTGCAGCAGCGTCAGACGCCCAACTTCTTCCGGGAGAGACGTGAACTCGTTAGTTTGCATCACGGTTTGAGCTGTCATTCATTGAAATTCATTCAGTCCCGTCAGTTTCCAATCGCGCGCGACAACCGCCTTTGTTCTGTGACGAGACAATCAATATAGACATAAATATACGTGCTGATTAAGATTGCTGCATTGAATAGTGGTTGTTGTGATTATTTCTTGCATTAAAGTGTCCCTGAAACAGCGGAAAGCTGTGTCCACTGTCTTGGTTACATGTGCGCACTGCGCGCTCGGCAGGGCTGGACTGGGGCAAATAATCGGCCCAGGTACCTCACGTTACAGATCTTTCAGCTGCCAGGGGGGTTCGGTCGGTATCTTTCTGTCTCCCTTCCGGCAGAGGAGACCAGGTTTGGCACACCATCAATATATTCATAAATGTGTGTGCTGATTAATGTCGTTGCATTAAGTAGTGGTTGTTGTGATTATTTATTGCACTAAAATGCTAATAATTTACATTAAGAAAAAGGCAAACTGTCTTTTCGTTGATCAAGTGTTCATCGGTTCGTCAGCTGCATTTCTAATAAATATTGTGCAATACCTGTGCAAGTAAATTACCGTACTATGACAGAATTGACCCTGAAATTCTAGTCTTTATAGTCAGTTAAGATAGGGTAAGAAGGGGACAGTCAGTGCTTTTAGACCAAATAATGACAGACCATAGAGAGTAAATCAGGTATAGAGCAGATATGTATTTGACCTTCTCTGTTGATGGACCAAGACAGTTAAAATGGGCTGTGACATTCCTTGAAATTTTTTTAAATTACATATTTGCCAATAAATATTGTATACACAGCATATGCAGGATCTCCGTACACTTTTCTACTCAAGTAAATCATATAATAAAATAACAACCTATTAAGTTGTATTTGTTGTGTTAAAAATGATTTTCCTGTAAAACACTTTTTTTTTTTTTTTTTGAGGTATTTGAAATAAAAATCACTGACATTGGACACTGACACTGGATTTGTGCCCACATTTTTTTCTGTATAAGCAAAGCCACAGCCCTTTGGCTCATAGACAGATAAAATAGCAAAAGGAAAACAGGAGAGCACGTTGGTCTAAGGCTTTGTAAATGATGTAATGTAAAGGGTAATTAAAATGCTAAACTACCTAATCAAAGCTTTATTTCAACTAATCTGAAGTTAAAGAGTTCTCTTTCCTATTATAGTCCAATTAGCCAGGAGAATTAGCCTATCAGCAGTACAAAGACTGAGGGAGTCAGCAGCCCCAAGCCAATACAGGCCTTTCTATGTTAGAGTCATCACATCCTTTCTCTGTGGCTGGATGTGTGTGTGTGTGTGTGTGTGTGTGTAAGTTTTTTATTGCTGCTCCACTTTCCTCCCACATGCTACAGACATGCAAATCAGGTGAATTAGAGACTCTAAATTGGCTTTAGATGTCCGAGTGACAAAACTAGTAATTAATCTTGGTTAATGAATTGTGATGGGAGTTTTATAATGCCTTGATAAATCAAGATTCAAGTCATGCTTTGGACATGTAGACATTCTTGTTAGCTGGTGGCCCATTAGTCATCAATTTTGAAAAAAAGGTAGATTGATCAACAAATCCTCCACTGTACTGATCCTTAGAACACTTGGTTGTATTTTCCTAAATGCTGCGTAATATCTAAAATCGATGTTACAGCTGTACTGCATGAATTGTGTAGCTTGCTTGGTAGGAAACTGACGCAGTTATTGTTTGTAGTCTCAGTAGTTCTAGCTAGCCCCAAAGCAGCCTAAAGAATGCTAAGTATCGAACACATCCTTTAAAGAGCTGTACTAGCAGAGTGCTTAAAGATATGTTAATGAATGCAACGCAATAGACCATGTAGTTCAGAGGTACTGGAGAGAGTCAAACAAGCAAAAAGATGTTGCTGAACTTTTCAGGCAAACAAGTATTTGTTTACATTTTACAAATGAAATAGTAAACTCTAAGTAAAGACGGGGTTAATGGAATCAACTGCCTGTCTGTCCATTCAAGACATGTCATCACATGTGATGTCTTGAGTCACGAGTGGATTTATTTTGATAAATCCTGGAAGAATGAAGAATATTCATTCTAATTTTGGGGGCTTAACAGGGCCCTGAAGAAGTAAAAGTATTTAAGTATTTAAATTTATTTAACTTAACAGAAGTAAAGTATTTATTCTACAATATAATGGTGCCTATTCGGTGTTTCGCTATTATATCTGATGTTTTCATATGAATATTGCTCTTATATTTCACTGCTGGTGTTTAAGGTTGAGCTTATTTATCAAAGGAAGTCATTTAATTCACAAAAATCACCAAATCTGTAAAGTATTTGTTTTCTGAAAACTAATTAGTGACTAAAACTGTCAAAGAAACACGGCAGAATAAAAGCATATGGTTGCATACAATGGAAATGCTCAAGTTAAGCACAAGTACCTCAGATTTATACTTAAGTACAGTACTTGAGTGTAGTTTCACTCCCCTGTTAGCATTCGTGGGAAGCAAGGTGATTGAAACAAAGATAATGTAATTTAGAAATGACCTAATGAATTCAAAGCAGGAAATTGATAATGTTTACCAAGTTGGACTACTCTGAAAATCAGTGCTTAAGGGCAAAAATTAATAGATGAAATTGCAGATGAGAAAGGAAGAACTGGAATGAATCAAAAGAGAAGGTTTGACAAATGCTCTCAAGCGATCTAGGACTAGATGGTATAAATATGAATATTGAGCATGCCCACAGAATTGGCAAGGAACAGCAGGGCGAAAAGTTTTTTGTAAAACTTTGGTGCTGTAAAGAAAGACAGAGTATCTTTACTTATGCCAAGAAATTAAAGGTCACAAACATCAGTATAAATTAAGCAGAAGGAACTGTTGCCCATGTTGAAAGCTGCCTGTGAAAAGCTAGCGTGGATGGAAATAATTGAAAAGACCATTTTAAATCAATTATTAGATTATTTTAATAGAAATTGAGTACTTACAAAGGGCACATACTTGTAGGCCAGGTCACTCTCCTGGCATAGTATGAGCCAATATGATTGATTAGTAGTTAACACATGGATAAGAGGAAACTAGCTATGGCTGGAATTTATTACAGCTTTTCATGTGACTGACCATGGTATTCTTATTACCAGGTTTAAAGGATATGTATTGTTTTTTTTTTCAACCTGGACCTTATTTTTAGCATAAAATACTTGAATTTGCTCACCCATAAAGTTTTGGTGTAACTTGGAGTCCTTTGGATGCTATTAGATCCGCGTCTAATGTGAGCGATCAGGGCATGTACGATACAGCCTCTAAATAAGGCATTATCTGCCGCAAAATTTGTTCATTTCACCAATACTTTAATATGAATCGCCAGCACAATTTCCCTGTGAGTTCAACATTGCCTTGTTGATGTCATCCGGGAGCTTAGGGCATGCTGCATTCGATTGCACTCAGAACTCGGAAATCCGACTCCTCTCCGTGAGATAGCTAAGAAACTTCCCCAGCAGTGCTTTTTGTTGCTCGAAAGACATCCACACAAACATCACCTTACAGTGGCCGACCACATTAAAGCCATTAATCATAGCTAAATGTTTTTATTGTCATAATACTTTGCTGAGTTTACTCATAAACAAATGCAGATCCAAATCAAGAATAAAGACACTTCCACTTACAATTTTTTGGGGGGGAAATTTAATGTGCTTTAATTGTATATTTATATACGTTTTATTATATAAGAAGTGTGTACTTACATATCTACAGGTAATATTTGTCAAATACAGCTGAAGATGCTCAGAATCATCTACTTGAACATGAAACAATAATTCTCAGCATTGTGATGGGGAAGATGTGACTGAGGAAACATTTTTGCTTCATTGCACAATACCTTTTTTTTTTTTTTTAAAGTAAACCACTCAGCCTTTTCCGACCATTAATCTGTTCTGCTTGCGTTTGAATGGGTTGATTGGTCCCACAGCTGTATGTTATATGCTGTCTGCCTTATGAAAAACAGAACCCTCTGAAAATCATCTTGCAACCCAAACCACGTCAGCTAATTGACACTCAAACAAAGCTGAGAGAGCTGCAGTCTGCTGCACTGATTGATGGAAGAACATGAAAAGTAGCCTGCCTTTTCCCATTGTGTGACTATTCAATCAAACACAGGCCAGTTTGGTTGGCTGGCATCAATATGCATGGAGATAGCCTGTCACCACTTTTCTCTGCTTCTGTGTGAAGCGACACAGTCTGTCTGTTTTTCTTTGTTTGTCAAGGTGCTATCCATCTGTCCACCAGTGAACATTGCAAGAGAGTGGCCCACTGCACCTCATTTTCATCAGTCTGTCCAAGAGTAAGGAAATAAACTATCAGAAAAGTATTTGTTGCAAGATTTCCCTCTAGTGCTGGTGTTTAAATTTATATTTACATCATCGCACTATCATGTGGTATTATGTTTACCAGAAAGCTGTTAATCTGTAACATTTTTAAGCACTGTGACACAACAGACAGAGCAGAGTTGAATTAAAAACAGAGATCATATGCTGTATGCTGTTTTTCACTGACTTTCAAGAAATAGAAAGTTTATGGTGCCATTTTACTTTACATATTGGGTAAGGTGGCTGATACATTAGAATTGGTCTTTCATGAAATATTCAATTTTGGCATAAATTACATAGTAACTTACTGCCTTTGTTGGTTTGTCTTTGTAAAGGAAAGAAAAACTGGGTATAAAAACAGAAAATTGAGGAAAACCAGTGAAACACTAAAAATATTTGTCGCTGTCAATAATGCATATGTCTTATTATTTCAGAAAATATAGCAATGACCTTTTGGACCACAGCACATTGAGAGAAAGACTCTGTAGGTCTCCTGATGCTCCTTCGAATAGGATATTTGAACAGATGTTCTCAGTAAACAAGTCCTGTCATTTTGTCTCGCTGGTGTACAATACCTGTCAGCACTCATAAGACAGGAAGTAGGTCAAGAGAACTTTTAAGGAGGGGATAAATTCTGAGGTCAAAGGGACTCCTTAAACTGACAGACTAAAGTCTGCAGTATCTATTTGCAGCTGAGGGCACCTGAATGTTTGAGAATTGGGGTGCAGATATCCTTCTATCCAAAATCATTTGGACTTTTGGAAATTTGGAAATTACTACTATAATGCTGACTGATGGTTGGAAAGGGCAACAATCAGCAGTCTACAGTACCATGTTCAAATCCAACATTTTGTAAACACATCCATCCATGCCAGACAACATGGCCTTTCTTGCTCCTTTGCTCCCACCATAATTACAACTGCCACTAGGGGGCTTTATCAGTTGACCATAAACTATTGTGGCCTGACCAGTTCTTTACACAACCACTGTCTTCTGATGTCACAAGTCATGGTCATCTGCCCTTTTACCGTCATCTGCAGCAGGTGGTCTGGTTAACAGTAGGTCCCTTGTCCTGTCAAATGTGCAGAGTTGTGGGCACAAATGTCTTTGTTAATACAGAGTTATGGGTTCAGGGGTATCAGATAGGCCTATTACTTAGGCCTATTAGATGTTGGCTCCGGACATATGAAATAATTTGTTGATGAGTGATGATTGATTGATGCTCATTTCTTCAGTATGATTTGTCTTTTCTGGTGATTCAGTTCAAGATTATTGAAAACATCTGAAATCATTTGTTTTTGCATTTGATTTATATGTTGCTTAGCTGCACGATTATATTTAAATTACAATTGTTTCTCTTGGGAGGTCTCCTGTTGACATTTACAACAGTGTGTGGGTGAATGTGTCCATGCTTTACATAGCATCATCATGGGACAGGTAGTCTGCATGTGGATTTGAAAAACAAGGGACTTTGTTGTAGTACGTGAGACCAAAGGCATTTAGCATGACACCAAATGTGTTAATTTGTTAAACTCCTTCAGGCAGTAGGAGAGAATAGGCTATTTTTTCCATGGACAGGGTGTCAAATGTTTGAGAAACCCATTGTGCGATTCAGCTCTGCAAATCATGATCTAAAAGACACCGCACCTCAGTGGTCAGAGCCCTGTGCAAAGGCTAGATGCACTGGGCATCTGTTGAGCTCAGCACTTTAAAATGATTTCTTGGCCCACTAGATCCGTCTCCTTTGATGTCTCTTCAAAAGTTAAAAATTCAACTGATTTGTGTGTGAGATGAAGCTATGGGGGTGTGAGATGTGTTGCAGGGGCAAGAGAGGACATACAGCATCCATAGAAAGTTGGGATTGTTGAGGTTATTTTTACTTTTTGTGAATTTTAATGTACTGATTAGGATTTTTTTTCACTCACTAAAGTATGGTGTAAATTAATTTTGCTTTATATCAGCATAAGATAGATGTGCTGGACGCAGGGCATGAATGAATGGGTCAGTGCATCAATTCCACAACTTTGATTAAATGCTGGTATACAAGGCACTTCTAGCACTGAGGATCCCCGTTCACTCCATGCTTGCTGATTGTAGTGTACTTTCCTGCTGTAATACACAAAATACATGATTTCCTGGGCACATCTTACTGGAGGTTATGCAGTGCAACTTGAAGACACACTATGTGTCCCTGTGGTTCACTTTGGCTCTTTGCCTAATACCACGGAAGCGTTTTGAGAAATGGTTCTCCTGCTTGGACCAGAGCAACACATTAACCTCTGCCCGTGGTAGCTTATTCATGGTGCTGCACATTCACTCATGACAATTTTGCTCCTCCAACAAAAGAACATCAGTTTTCTTGTACTAAAAAGTTTTATGTTGTCAATGCTCCACACTGTTCCCTTCCATCATGAACTTGTCAGAGTTTGGTATTGCTGAGTTCATGGCCTTTAAAGGGAAACAAAAAAGGAGATTTTGTGTTCATGACACAACAGAAGGGAGCTAATTATCTTTTAATTATGAATTCAAGTCTGAATATAATTCATTCATTCTTTTTCTATGAATGTGTGTATATATGTATATATATGTAGGGAATTATCATGGTTACTGTACTGTATACCATTATAAACTGTTCCGTGACATTCAGTCCAAGAGAGTAATAACAATCAAAGGCAAACATGTTGCATTGCACTATTCCAAATTATAAATGAAAAATGACATAAAGTTCTTAATTACTTTAATTAATTCTCATATATGTATGATTAAAACAATACATTTTATTATGTAAAGTGCCCTCATTACGTGTCACATCAAACTCTCAATATGAAAAATGAATGTGGGCTATGAGGGATAGGTGGGAGTACCCAGTAAATGCAGGGGATCAATAATGAGCTGATGCCTAATGCAGATATGGTGAGGTTTTGTGAAATTTATTGTAGTTCACTCCACAATAAATCCCATTTACTGTCAAGTGCTTCAACTACGAAGCATTAAATTGTCAGTCTGCTGACTTGTTTGCTTAAATTGATGGCATTTACAGTATGTACAAATACACTTCATAGACTATTAGAGCACGGTATGCAAAGTATCAGGCAAAGTAAAATACAGTAGAAATCATGAAGAGCTCTAGGTTGCCAGACCAGGCGCAGTCTAGACTTTGCGGAGGCCCGCCACGCCAACGGGGTGTGTCCAGGCGTATTTCGCAAGTTTG
>JBCAUF010000001.1:10504537-10517873 GCA_038406115.1 Haemulon aurolineatum | reverse complement strand
TGTTGTGTGTGTTCCTCTCTGTGTTTATCTGTTTCAATTCTGTTGTTGTCGACAGATTGATGATTAATTCTTGTTTACCTAGCCTAACAGGTTAGTAATTGTATTTTGATTATGCATCATTACAATTTGTTGAATAAGTTGGTACCATGTAGCAAGACAAACACATTACAATTGGAAATGAGATGGTGTAAATCAGCTTAGCATGTCCATCAGTCACCCTTAACTGTTTTGTAAATACAGCCAAGGCGTTTTAAATGTTTAATCTCCAGCTCGATTTGGTGTATATGGTAATTTTCACAAATGCCAACCAAGTGCTGTTTACATATTCACCCCAACACATTTTTCTGTTATTGAATTCCATGTAAAACAACATACAAACAGACACATTTATCCACTGTAAGATAAATATTTTATTTTTTATTCCAAACTGGATTATTTTAATTTACTCAGTCAAAGCAGTAGTTAATATGTGAGGCACAGGCATTGGTCAAATTTAATGCTTACCATGTTCCCATGGAGAACTGACATGTTATCCTGTTTTCGACACTGTTATAAGCATACAGTCTACCACAGCCTTAGGATGCAAAGCTTAACCTGTGTAAAATAAAGTTCACTTCATCTGATTTATATCCTTGGTAGTGCTGTCTAGAATAAAGTAAATGATACTAAGGTGTAGGGATCAGAACAATCGGAGCACATTTACACACCTGAGAATAGTTATGGTTGCTTTAGTATGCAAGGTACCTCGTAGATGAAAAATCTTGCACAGAGCAATACAGGTCAGTGTGTAGCTGAGCCTAACTGGGGCGAGGGCTTTTACTGTGTTAGCCCCATTTGGGACAGTCTCATTTCCTGCATGGGAAACAGTCCCAGATGCTTCCCATCGAAAAGTTTAGGAGAAGTGGTTGTGCGTTGCTCTTTACCAGAGGTGTGGAAATTAAAGCATTTGTTGAACCAACTATTTAGGCCATACAGTATGCATGAGGCCTTTTCTGTTTGTAGTACATTTAGCTAATTATGCGTGCAATATTATTTCATTTGACTAGCATTTGAGATATATTTCTGAATGCTGACAGTTTCAGTGATGTCTTGGTCTTGTACATAATTTTACATGTGTATGGCCGAAATGATTATTGTTTTTTTACACAACTGAAATACTGTTTGTGTAGAGCATGTACCTATATAATCTATTTCTTTGTTGCATTGGTTAACCAGATTCCAGTCGTATTACCCAGGGTTGTATCCTGTAAAGTATGGACCTCCGAAATGGCTGGGATGAATGGGACAGTCTGAGATAAAATAAGTAAAACAAGGGAAACAGTGGTTTTAAGTTTGGCAAAGTATATAAAGCTCAGGTTTGTTAATAAAATTGAATGCCAGGAGTTTTGTATTGGTTTGTAACTTAGTAAAACAGCAAAGTCTTGTTTGGAGCTGTTTTCTGTTATCTGTATATTGACAGTTGCAGAGAAAAATGTTTTTAATAGTGTTTCTAGATTGTGTGTTTTGAATGCTTCCCCACACACAGTTGCAAAAGAGGGGCTCCAAAGTTGCCCCTGCATGTGATAGGAGCCTATGTGGATAAAGCCTCAGGACACGTTTCTAAACCACACCGACTGGTCACACTGCTTGACAGAGGGTTTGTAAAACAGTTTGCTGCTAACAGCTTTGTGAGTTTCCAAGGAACAGCGAGTACTGACAGAACACTCTTCATGAGATTTCAAATGAGTTCCAACATGCATGCCAATAATATGGTACCATAGAAATAAATCCTGGTTATTCAGATTTGTGTTTTTCATTTTCATTTTATTCTAAGTGAGGACTTTTGAAGGGGTAACCCACCTATTTTTGTGATATATCATCCTGTCATTGCAATTTATATCTAGTTGTTTGGTATTTTAACATCTACTCATATTATGATAAATATGATACACTTTGGGGCTGTTGCTAAAATAATGCATGGGAGTTTGAAGCTCACATTGTCAATAGAGCTATCAATTAAATTAACCAAGCCTCTGTGCAGCCTTGATAGGTTTATGTGCCTGTTTTTGTAAAAATGATTTTAAATCTTTCCCTAGCAGAACCCGTACAATTCACCCCTATACAATAGTTTTTCTGTTCTTTAGCATTTTCTTTTCTTTTTCTTTTTTTTTTTTTTATTTACTTACCTTTTATGTCACAAACTATACCACAACATACTGAGAATTGATTGTGACAGCTATAACTTCCAATGCCAGAACTGGCTGTGTCTGAAATATGTAGTGCCCAGAGATCAGACCTTTCTTGTAGTGGGTCCTTATGCATGGTATTACGAAAGTTCAAAGTAGAATTCAAGAGGACACACAAAGAATAACAATAAATCATTTTAGCATGGTGCTGATACAAAAGTACTCCCTGAATATTGACCTCTGCACAACCATCATACTGCTTGGAAAAAAAGGGATCATCAATGCTCTGCACACAACGAACATAGACACAACTTACCTACATATATTGTCTATTTGCAGTCCCAGTACCTGCTGCATCACAGATCATTCACACAGGTAATTTGCTTTATATTCCCACCACTTTATTTATGATTTGTTGCACCAATTAAATTGTCTTCTCTTCTGGCCTGAAAGGTAACAGTATTTGCTCAGCTGTGCTGTGGAATTAACATCCAGGCTCAGGCACCAGATTGTGTGCCCGGACCTTTCTAACAGGCCATGCCTGCAGTGGTGTATTTGAAAGCGCAGGCATGGAGCAGCATCATCTGCTGGGAAAAGCCAGATCAAATAACCGATTCAGATTTGCCAAAGTCATTAATTTCACATGCTGGCAGTGGAAGTCCTTGTGGCTACTGAATGAGAAATGTTTTCAATCAAAGATTTAAATTTCTTATTCAATCATCACAACTGCCTTTTGGGAACACGACTTTAGTATTCACAGCCAGAACAGAGATTCATGGACTTTGTTCAACAAAGGAAGAATAGAAAAGAAATACCCTTTACCAATACAAAACCTTTTATAGGTTTGCAGCTGTGGTTGGCACAAAAGTAATATTTGCTCCTGATGTATCATTCCTTTCTCTTAAATCAAGCAGGCTCACATAGCATTGGTTCCCCTGAATTGTGATAAAACAAGAATGAAGTAAGCTTTAGCAGTGTTCTGTTCTTCACATTGCCCCGACTAATCTGGGGAAACAATCACGCCAACATTCAAATAAACACTGCAGACCAGGTATTTACTTGAAGGACTTTAGAGAACATACCTACAGAGAGGATTCACATATGTGTATGGAATACATGTGGGCCTAGGCTGACACAATTACAGAGGCAATTTAGTTGGGTCAAAATATTTGAAAGTAAAGCGAAGAATGAGGACTACAGTAACCCCATTTGTTGTTATGTAAGCCCCTTATAACCTCCAAATTCATCCTCCTACCAATTTCATAATTTATCAAATATGGCAAACCTTCTGCCACAGAATTGTCAGATCACCATTCATTTCATACTTGTTGCCATCTTAATAAATAAAATGAGTAAATGAGTACGCTTACGTACTGTATGCGGAGTACTTGTTCAAGTTTGACCGCAATGATTAGAGCATGCCATGTCAAATCCGGCCCTTTAAAGACTTAAATCTGGCCCTTTGATCATTCATAAATTTGAAAAAAATAAATAAATAAATAACACCTAGAATAAGTGTTTTTTGTTTATAATGTTTATTCCTGTTGTTCAATGTTATTTGTGCTACTGACATGTCAGTGTGCTGAATCAGGTGCTTCAGTCAGCAGCGTTGTGGTCTGGTACAGAGGATACTGGTGGATTGTTTTAACCAGGGTTCAAAACTAGTGACTACATTCCCACAGGAGGTATAACTGCCCTGGTTATACCAGAAATAATACAGGTTGAGCAATTTAAAGAGAGTAAACAGAGTCACTGTCAGAGATGACACACAAACTGACCACTGACTCAACAGAACTGAATCTGACCTTAGTCGACCTACAAGTCAGGGTTAGGACAAAGATCAAAACCGTTGGAACAGGGTCACATTTTCCTATCATTGTTAGTTATAGTTGCAATATTATGTGTTCAGTAAAAATTTGCAATGAGTGAAGATAAATTATGAAGTTTTCATGATGTGTTCAGTTGTTTTCGCAAGTTCAATTTTGTTTTGGTGGGAAATTTGAATGAATTCTAGATGTGTTAACCCAAAGCAATATTAAATAGCTATTGGTGACAGAATGATGTTTATATATGTGTTATATATATATTTATGTTTATATATACATATAGTAAGGGCCTTGCTTTAGAGAGCATCACCATCTTGCGCTGCCATGTTTGTATGGCAGCCCGAGCAGACAGTCCAGCCAGCCAGAAAGCGCATTTAGCGTATATAAATAAACCAACGAAAGAAGACAGCTGAAGGAAGAAAGGAGGAGGAGAAAACAGCAGAGGGGGAGTTGGTTGTTTGTAGATAGAGAGTAGTGAAAAGTTTTCTGGTGATGCGAATGGAGGACGTCATTTCCGCAGAAGTGTTTTGGTCTTTGGAGGCCACGTCACTTTGCCAACGGGAGGGGTGAGCTCGAGTAAGTGAGTGAGTGCTCATCTAGAATCCGAATGCTAGATGTTACGGTTTGACCCCTCAGCTTACACAGATGTAGGAAATGTAACTCCTCCCCGCCGCTTTGCTTTTTTCCAATTTTTTTTTGCTCCAAAACGTAATTAAATAGGCCCAGATTACAGTAAATACAAGTTGGTTGGACATGAATAAAAAACAAGGTATTGCCTTTAGAATGGTTTGCTGAGTCTTTGCAGAGTTGGTTGAGCCAACTATGCCTGTGTTCATGCACTACCAAGAAACCAGTCTGAAGGTGGTATTTCAGCCCGTGTCTGTGGATAACCAGCAATTGCCAGCCGGTGAGTCACTGCTGTGGTCACAGTTGTTTTGATTGCTCAGTTTTGCTCAGCTAGTTTGTGAATATTCTTTTCCACCCCAGGTATCTGCTGCAGAACAACCTGTTAGTAGTGCAAGAGGTCTAAAAATGCATGCAGGTTGCTAGCCCCAGCTTATTTGTCATCAAGATTATATTGTTTTGTACAAAAAAGGTCATTATTTTAAAATAATGGTGTATCTGGACTTTTTACATCTAAACAGCTCAATTGCTCCTCTGCCACCTGGTTCTAGGTTGGAAACCAATGTAACCCTGGAAACGGTAAATATCTCCTGGAAAATCACTGTGGAAAGTAAATCAAATAATTACCATACCTAGTATGAGGATGTCACCCATTCAAGATTCAAGCAAAACACATTTATGAAGTGAAAAAGGCTACACGGTGTGCATTAAGCAAAGTTATGTGACTCTTTTCTCCTCTACTTTTAGGCTAATTTATGTGGTTTGCAATCCCATTCAAAGAATCGAAGGATTAATTAGCAGCAAAAAGTTGATAGCTCTCCATGTTTTCTTCTCTGTCAAAGAACGCCATCTGCACTGCCTTCCTGATTAATGAGCAGGTGGAGTAGGAAGCATTTTCATCATGGTGTGCATTGAGGCAAACTAAAAATGAATTTACTCTTTCCAGAATACCAAAACAATGTCAAGTGAAACATTTTTATATTCAACCAGTAACTTTAATCCAAGTTGCGTACATATAAATATGTGATTATATTTGAATTTTACTGTACTGTAAGTTTTTTTAATGGTACATGAATCCTAATCTTCTGAGCACTCTTATGACCGTTGTAATCATCACAATAATAATGAAGTTTCTACAGGCTTGATTAAAAACATTTTCATGTACAATTACAAAAATAAAAAAACAAAAAAATCCCCTGACGAGAATAATTGCTTGCTTTTCTTATACTGTGGAGCATCGATACCCCATTTACATCTAGTATTACAATGTGATCCATATCTGCACATGTAATAAGGATTAGGGAAAATGCATGTACAAATTTAATCTCATCTGCCTGACCTGATCTGTCTGGCCAGGGGTAGTTTAAGAATTTTGATGGAAGGGGCATAAAAATTACATCACAATCTATTCTTACCTGTCATTTTACTCTTCTCACAAAGAGACATAAGCTATTTAATAGTAATACTATTTAAAAGTAATTTTCAACACAGTAACAGTAACTGATATAAAGAACAGACAAATTATGCAGATTTGCAGATGAACGATTGTCTTTTCTTCACAGTGAAAGTGGAGGGCATCTGAACACTACAGCAGTCTTCCTGAATAAGACAATTTCAATTAAAATATGCAAACTAGTCACAAGAAATCTGCCTGAATTCAAGCAATTCCTGGTGTGCATTAACTTAAACTGAGGGCTTGTTTGAGTGTAATAATACACATCAAGGGAGATAGCTGCACTTCAGACAGAGTTCTGAAGGTGGGCCACATTTTCAGGGAACTGATCAGAAATCAGCAAGAGTCTCTGAATGTGGGAATTTGCGGATCCTGCAAACACTCACTTCTCTGGGAGGAAATCCATTATTTTAACAGGTTTCAAAATGACGGATGGCCTTCTAATTTTTCCATCATTGTTAAAAAAGAAAAGATTCTGTTCACGAGACCCCGCAGTCTTCTTCACATTGTGTTTGGATCTCAGGAATGTGAACACAATCCATACAATCTGCTGGTGTCTGTGTACAATATAACAATGACACAGATATTTGTTTTGTTAACATAAAATATTGGTTGTGGTTAAAATGTCATGAGCAAGTGAGACAGCTGAAAGAAACCTGCCAATAATTACTGAGACATTACAGTAAGTGCAACAAGATGTGTTAAATCACAGATCGACAACATTAAAATAATACAATCCATGACAAATATAAGAGAAGTGTGTGTGTGTGCGTGTGTGTGTGTGTGTGTGAGACAGTGTCCAGCTGATCTCCTATTATTAAGGCAGGAAGGCAGACAGGTAGACAGCGTTCCAAAGGTTATAAAGTTTCCCTTAACTCAACAACTACAGTAGTTGAGTTAGTAAATTTGTGCACAGATTTGCACATAAAAGCCTATGCTACTAAAAACCTACCCTGGATTCGTGGGAAACTCAGATCTGATTGCCAATGACCACCATATAAAATGGATTGGCTTGATCATAGACACGTGTTTACGATCAGGTCTGAGTTTCCCACGAATCCAGGGTAGGTTTTTAGTAGCATAGGCTTTTATGTGCAGATCTATGCATGGTAATGGTTTACATCCTTTTTGTGATTTTATTATTAGCCTATATTTTTACTATAATCATTCAACATGTAGAAAGAATGTGTAATGTACTGACTCGATTTACATACATAATTCACAATCATGAAACTAATCTGGATCTTAAACCTGCCAGTTGCCAACTAATTTAACTAAATGTGTTATATTTTTAATAGTTTGTCATGTTTAGGCTATATCACGTGTTTCAAAGGCATCCGCGTATTGTGTACATAACAGAGTACAATGTGAATTAAAATTGTAATTTTCAATAGTGACCAGCATTATTTATGTGCATTCTTAGATTTATGCAAGGTTTTGTTCTGCTCAAATTTCATGAATGAGACCCATTGATTTTCTAAAAGAGTCTGGACCTGATTTGCTGCCACCTAAAATTTGTTTTGTTCTGGAAGACAGAGATCTGATATCATTGAGGACAGCAAGAAAGCATTGGAAATACCAGGTGTAAACACAAAGGCGAAATCACATCATTTATTATTCACACAACGTATCCAGGAACAGATCCATTTTAATACCAGGTGTAAATGGGGTGTGATTTTTGACCATGGCTGTCCCTTTGCCAGAAAAAAAGAGAGCGAAAGAGAACCAAGATTGTGATCATTTGTGATGCCCTAAGGGGATAAAACCTGGGGCTGCTCCACTGAAGATGAATTAGATTTAATTTGTGGAATCAGAGGCTTTTCTCATTTAACACAAAATAGCCATTTTGTCAAAAGTGTAGTTGGGATTGGCCGCAATTTTCAATAATACTTACCTGAATACCTTCAGTTGATATACAGTATGAACACTATCATGCCAGGACCAGGTACATAATTAAGAATAATTGTCAGAACACTTTCCATGAACAAATAACTGTTTGTGTATTTCCAAAACAAAGCAGCAGGAACTGGATCGACTTTCTGATCGACAACTGTGATGTTTTTTTGCATTTTGAAGGGAGCAAGTTACATGTCATGCTAAAATTGGGGTATCAAGTTGCTCTTTTAAGACAGACTGCCAGCTGTGGGATCAATGATCTAGCAAGAGCATTCAAGCACATGGACACCATATTCACTGCTATTGCACCATCATTTCCAAGTCCACCATCACCATTGCAAACATTAGTAAGTTTGCATGCATATATGTGGCTGCTATCCTCATATCCTTCTGTCTTTCTTCTGATTACATTATGATTACAATTAACATCATTCAGATGTGTTCACAATGCAATAATATTTTATGTTGGGAGTGACAGTATGCAGATAGGTAAGGGGTTGTTAGTGGATAAGGTTCTGCATTAGAGGATGCACATGGATATAAGCAACATGCACTGATGTGGCAATGCAATCAACCCCCCCTTGTGAATATAGAACAAGACTTAGGATACATCTCTGCAACATGGAATATAGCCAAGATAATGCACAAAGCAAACTCTGGCATCACAAGTAAGATAAATAAGAGAGTGGCATAGATGTGGACTGCATCACTGGTTATTATTTTTAACAGCCGTTAATCAATAATAGCAGTTGTAGCTACTTTTACTTTTAATGATAAGATTGTGGATCTCTTGTTATTACCTACCTGTGACAACATCACAGATTGGGCTCTGTTTTCAGTTTGCAAGTGAGTCATTCATGTAATAAACCTCAAATTTTGAAGGTCAAATGAATAACTTATGTTAATTCGCCTCTGAACTGAATACCACCATTAAAATTAACAGACTTACAACAGTGCATGCACAGCTGGAAATGGAATATATGATCTTTAAATTAACTAAACGGAGTTGCACGCCATTAATATTATATACAAATAAAGCCCTCCTAATTGATACAGCACAGGTGTTTGTTAGTCAGGAAGGCTTCATGCAATAAGTTAGGGGCTTGGTTTTTAATTACCTTAGGGATTTGCTCATTTACATTCTGCCTCTAAAAGTCTCTTGTTGATACGAGGAAGTGTGTGTGTGTGTGTGTCTGTGTATGAGTGTATGTCAACGTGTAGTGTATATGCTGCAAAGTGGTTTGATGAGGGTGTGGGTAAAGAATCAATAGATATTTAATGGGAAACAGGATGTCCTCAGGCCAAAATACTGCATGAAATTTGATCTGTGGGATTATTTTATGCGGGGTGGACGGAAGAAGGAGAAAAATGTAGGGAAAGGCACTCCATCTTGGCCCTCGTGTACACTTCTGTTCTTGAAGGTCAGAAAACTTGTTATGGTGGACAAACATTAGACGTCCAATGGTGCTGCCTTCTCATTAATCTCTTCCTCTCATCTAAGGGAAAAACCTGTAAAAGGGTCTGCATATACTGACATATATCAACAGTTCACATCTCCTCTGCAGAACTTCACAAGGTGATGAGTCTGAAAACCGTGGCTGCTCATCCTTTATTTACCAAAAGCTTCAGAAATGAGGCCCACCTTCTCCCACTGGCTGGAAACAAGCTGTCTATCCAAAGGAGCCACCCCACTGGTCACACATTTTTCATGAAGATCATCTTTCCTCAAGATCTTTATTGACATAGCTACATTATTAAATGGTACACAGTAGCATGAAGGCAAAAAAAAAAAAAAGATTCATATTTTAGGGAGACATTTTATAGATTTATAGTCCATAGTTGCTCGCTAAGACCTTGACACCAACCCAATGTTGTGCAAAATGCAAAATGCAACACACATAGTTGTACTTATTTATGGGTACTGTACTTTATTTATTAACTTGGGTCAAGTTTTTTTCAACCGCTCTCTAATTTCAAACTACAAAAGCACAGGTCACTGGAAGCATTTACATACTGAATTCCATACATTAGGTTTAGGCTGGAACTGATAAAGAGAAGAAAGGCAGAGGACAGGGTGATGATACGTTGGCAGTACACTGATCAACTGTTCCCAATGGACATAACCATTAAAAGACAAAGGAAATTAACACCACCCTCCCACTTTTTTACACTGGAAATGTTAATTTCCCGCCTCCACGATAACACAAACACAACATTTGAATTTATATTCATATACAAGCCGTTTTACATGGACTAGAAATGTTTCTGCTCATCACTTCAGTGTTACCGCTCTGCATTTTAGTTTTTTCTTTGTAAGTTCACAAAGGCATTCTTAATGTTAGGATAGGATTCAGAACTGGGCAACAATGGGTTTTAATTTGTGTAACCAATAATTCCTCTGGGTAGGTTTGCGGAACTTGTAGTATTCAAACTGAATATTTTAAAAAATGTTGATCTCAGAGCTTTTATTTTTCTACAGCGTGGAATTAACATGCAGTAGCTCACACATATCATTTCATAGTCACATTTTAATTGCTCCCCATTAATTACATATTCTGAGCGAGCAGCACATTTGCATAGATTTCACATGCAAGTGTGACCTACTGTTATGTTGTGTGGGTGAAAAGGTTTCCACTCACTAATACGATGTGAATGCAGTATGCTGTTGCAACCCGCTTCACTAGACTACACCACTGAATGTGCCAAGGCCAGACTGAGTTAGGGTTTAGAGTTTTTCAGTAGGTGGTGTGTTTAAACATTGTCTTTGCGTTGCCATTGTTAATAACACAGCTGGATTTGTGGAAAGATCCCCTTAATAAACAGAATCACTTTACAGATTACAGAAGATTACAAGCCTCTCACAGTATATGAAGTCGCAACAATGTCCCTAAAACAGATACTTTTTAACTCCTACTTTGGGTTTTACTCCAGTTTGTCATGTTATGTATCGTAACTTCAGGGCTAGCTGGCTAACTTAACTAGCATTTTGAAATGTATGCTCCTGTCTTGTGCAAACAAAGAATTACCCAAATCAAGAATCAGAACATCTACCTGTGTAGGCAAACTTGTGAGGGGTTTAAAGACTACAAACCTGTATCATTCTTCTGCAGTACAATATTTGTTTGAATAATATTAATCACTGGTCATTACCAAGGCATAGTTATAGGTCATAGGCACATAACATGCATGGCATTCTCCTTTGTGGATCTTCATCTGACTATGCAACAAACAACATCTATGAGAACCTTTAATAGCCCACAGAAAGCTACAGTGAGTGTCATATTGTTCATTTAACAACCTTGCATTTTACAGTCGCACAATGAGATCTTGTCAGCAGTCTGTCAACTTCTTTTTATGCCAACTTTCTCCACTGCAAGATTTTTGTCTCAATCAAAACAACTTTTCAATGCCATTCTGTATTCAGTATTTTGTCTTTTGGAAAAAGAAAGAAAAGGAAACTGAACTATAAAAGCCGATCATGCCCTCAACAAAAACAAAATCGAATTAAATCATGAATAAAAATACAAAAAGCATGTCCTCTGACAGCTTTTGAGACTTAATATTGCTGTATCTCATTCCTAAATTACCCCTACTGTTGACTAACTGTTGACTTTCAGTTAGTCGTTGCGTAGTTCTGAAATGTATCTCCCTTTTTCTCTTCTTTTTTATATCCCTGGGGCAATGCAGGCCATTCTGCTGTCCGCAGCACATTCCCCTGAAAATACCTCTAGGGATCCTTTTCTCCGTGGCATTGCCATCATTCCTATCATCAGTCCCCAGAGTGCCACTGAGCTGTACCTGTCGTCGCAAGCAGGGAGGCAGTGGAGATGCAATGGCATATGACTGCTTGCTGCAGCGATCCTTAATGAGAACATATGAAACTGATATGTTCAGTTGGGAAAAAAAATAGAACAAAATAAACATAATCTAAAATCTAAAATGCAGATAATCTGTTTCAGTATAGTTAATCATGGGTAGGTAGTCTGAAAAAAAGGTTAATAAAAAGTTTATAATCACCAAAAATAGTTTTATTTAATCATTTAGTGTTGCAAATAAGCATTTACCAGTGAAATGTAATGCATAGGTAAACACTGTTCCCAAGGCTAATATTTTCCAGTGTTTGAATGGATATCTGCATTATCTTGAGACCTTATGTTTCAAAGGTGATTTCTGTTATATTATTTGTCAAACATTTATGTCATGTGATGCTGTGAAATTACTGATTAAGTAGCTCGCTCTAGTAGAGTTTTCTCCAAGGAAATTTGTACATTTTTTGTACATCATCATTGTACAATGCACAACCTTTTCAATGGTTAAATATTCCCTGCTGCATATTACAACTGCTCAGCATATGATGTTGAATTCCCTCTTAAATGTAGCTTTTATCTATGAAAAGCTGTACTTGTTAATGAAGTCACTGTGTTAAGACAATGTTCTCTTAGCTTGAATCAAACCAAAACAATGTACTAGCACCCAAGAGGGATCTCCCAATGTTACAGTTTCAGTTTCTTCTCTTAATTCACTGATATCAAACATATCTGTAACTTTGTGCAGACTTCTGTCACACTCTCTGTTGCGTACTGTATTCCTTATTTTATTCATTATTAATGTCTCAAGAGTCTTCTTTCACAGAATGCTTTAATCTTAATTTAATATGTGTGTGTATGTGTGTGTGTGTGTGTGTGTGCGCACGCGCATGAGCACAGTTTTTATGGTTTAAAGTAGAGGTAGAAAGTAGTGTTTAAATATTAAAGTAGAAAATGTCATTACCAGACTAACTCAAAATATTTCTTGTCAGTACTTTCCTGTTGTGTAGTGACATGAGAATAAAATCCCCCCACGACAACTAACAGAGGAAAATCCTAATATATGACATCCATTCATGCGGGCATACATTTAAGAGCATTACAGGGTTTTGCATGACTTCAAGTATTAGTACTAGCATTGTGTGGGTGTGTGTATGCTTACTTAATTTTCTTGATTGGTTATTCATTAAATGATAAAGGACACCTCAATTTGCTACAAAGTGAGGCAGTATTCCTAGTTTGTAATAAGCAAATTATGCATTGATTAGTTAGATTAGTGTAAGTGCTCCCATAATTTTTCTATAATGGTGTGATATAACAGTGGCTACTATGAAAAATTATTGTCAATGCAAATATTTCATTTGCCAGTACTCACTCTGGGGATTGCAACAACTTCTGTGTGACACGATTTTGAACATTTATATTTAGCTGTTTACTGTATTGGGTTACTTGTCAGGGAAAATGCTCATTGAACAGTTACAGTACAAAGAGGTGTAAATGAGCCTCATTTACATTTCATACATACTGTACTTACGTTAGTGTTAAAATGTGACATGGCTTCTTTTG
>JBCAUF010000001.1:10435946-10447360 GCA_038406115.1 Haemulon aurolineatum | reverse complement strand
TACTTGGTCATTTTCATTTTATTCTTTGGACAAATTGGTTATCTGTACTGTATGTCAACAAATAATCTGTGAAAGTTTTCACCAGAAGTAGTTGTTGGTGTTAATTGTTAAACTGCTATACAGTAGACCTACTCATATTAGCAATTAATTGACTAAAGAGAAGATCTATTTCAGGTTATCTCTATTCTATGTTTTGCCAATTACAGCACAGTGTTGCTTGTTAGAGTATAGAGTGTGTGAGTTAGTTTGATGGTAACTTTTACATAGTCAGTGCTCTATTGAGACACCTTTCCTTTGTATTACGTATTAGCAGGGAGAGAAAGGTAAAAGTGTGAAAGTTATCACTTATTGGAAGTAACCTAGTGAATAAATCACAAAGTCTTTGCAAGTTTGAAGACATTGAATTAATTGGAACAGAGATACAGTATGCTTGGCAAAACAACTAACTTTACAAACATGGTGAATAAATGTAGAACTTGAGAGATACAGTATGTGCTTTTATAGTTTGAGCCTATTTGCTGCTAGAAAGTAGACATTGGCATTTATGGATTCTTAGGCTGGTGTATGTCTATATGTATGGAATGTCTTTATTTTCATTAGTGTATTCAGCACATTCACTGACTAATCACTTGGCTTTCAAAGCCTTTTTATTTCACAAAATGACTTTAACTTGAAATGTACTTGGGAGTTTAATTCAGTGGTTGAATCAACACAGCTTGAACCCATCCTCTTAAATTGTCAACATTTATGTTAAAAATACGCATGATAATGCTGACTCCAGACATGGTAATTTATTAATATAAGGAGCTGTAACATTGTGATCCAGATATCATTAGGCTGCCCAAGAAGAGTGTCAACTGCTCCAGTATTCTCCTGACAGAGGTCTTAAGTGTTTGGTTTCACGCCTGAGAAATACAGTGCATATATCGCCTGACCCTGACTGCACTGATGAATCATGCAGCACTGTAACAAAATGTACCCTGGGACCCATGTTAACAAGGAGAGTGAGGCCAACATGGAACACAAGTAACATAACCTTATGCTTAGCATTAACAATTAAATAACAGATGCCGATGGGATTTGCTCCTCTACTTCCCACACAACAGTGAGCACAAGATGAAAAGAAGTAGAGTATTATGAAAGAATAAAACTATGCCCCCAGTCTTTCATTCATAATCAGGAAATTACAGAAGTTTTTGTCACTGTTTCATAAAGTATTTAAAGGTTAATGAGGGAGTGTAGCACTACAATGCTTTTGGTTAAGACTCTCTTAATTCACTAGATTTTTTTAACATGGATTTACCAGCAATCAAGCCATTAGTTGATCAGCAGCTGCTATTTCAGCTAATATTGCTTTTTTTAAAAGCTGGGATAGGCAGTTTATTTTTGGCATTTGGGGGCAAAACTTCTATAATAACCTTTCAGCATAATGTAAATCAAGTGAAGAGAAGAGAAGACTAGACTTCAACACCTCTGCTAGGCTCTGTTTTCAGCCTTTGGGAAATCTGTCCCACTTTGACCAATCGCAGAGCAGCTGAGAGAGCAGGCACTCTTATTAGCTGTTCTTTTAAAGTCCCTGCCCTGAAACAATGACTGAAAGATCATAGTGCTGTGCTTACAGTGCAAAGCAACCTAAAAAAATGATTCGCTGGTGTACCTGTCTATTACCGACCTGCTGCACCCTGACCAAACTGCGTCATGATGTAGTCGACAGTGTGGTTCTGGTGGTTTGGAAGGTGGCCTTGCCAATAGGGTTGACAAAGGAGGGTTGGGATATATGGTTGCTTACTTTCAAAATAGCCTTTTTGTGCTAGCTAGCCAATATTACCTACCCCAGCTTTCGGATTCCTCTAAATTGGTTTCTGATCTTTCTGAATAAAACCTTCACTGAGACCATATCTTGGATAAAGCCCATGCTGAGATTCTTCATTTGAATGTCAACACACAGTGATCCAGTATTTCTCCTCTCTGTTTATCTTACTCCAGCCTCCAGCTTTTGTGGTGAACTGCTATAAATGTCTCCTAAAAGTGTGAATGAATGTGTGTGTTATTGTGTTTGCATGGCTGTGTGTGATTGTCTGCTTGTAATATTTGGTTCGTTGTGTGTCCCATGTCTGCATGCTTGGCAAAGAGAATGTAACAGTCAAAGGTCTGGTAAAACAAGGAGTGAGTTCAAGTGCAAGAGATATACAAGGCACTACGAGAACTCACATGATGTAAAAAAAAAAAACATATACAATAATAAACATTCTGCATATCTTTTAGGGAGTGAAATGCTTTTACTTATTCTACACACTGCACTGCAGTTGGAGCTCACCTCTCTTTTCATGTGAATTATATTCTGTAGTTTGACACAGAACATAAATTGGGCAATACCTTACAGGAACAGAATTTCAATATTTTGGGGAAAGAAAACCTCAAGTTAACTTTGTGAAAACTGTAATGCTGTCTGCAGCAAGGATGACTGGATAATCTTTGGAAAAATCTCTTTTTCTAAGTTACTAAAATGATCAAGATTGTGTCTTAGAAACGTTCTTTAGAATAGCTCAAAAAAGCTTCGCCCCTGGCCTCCTTGGTGTGTTCAATCATCATCACCTGATTACAAATGAACACAACATTGATAAACAGCCATGGGTCCCAAAGTCTCATGTTTCAGGATCTGATTAGCTTTGATGTTAATGAGAGCTTTGCCTCTATTGCTAACCCCCAAGGTATCTGGATTGAGCTCTCCATCATCCTCTGTTGCATTCTGACACCCCTGCCCAGATGGTGGTGCAGTCTCACCCCTCTCTATCTTTCTTTTTTTCACTTGCTAAATACACCGATGGAGTATTGCTCCTGGGCGTTTACAGTGCATACGGACACCATGAATACTTGCCTGATCTCATTATAACAGACACACGCACAACTTCATAACAAAGGAGAGGAAACATGGTATGTGAACAGCTGGCTTGCCATCCTCACTTCATCTAAAACTCCAATAACACTTGGTTTAATTGATTTCTGTTTTTGCCATTGACCGGTAGTTGAAAAGAGTGTTTGGTATTATATGGCTCAATAGATAATGTCTGCAGCCTTACTTTATGGCACAGTACATATACACACAGTAAGATGGCTGATTGTTTGGTGTTTTGTTTTTTTTTTTTCTTCCAGAAGGAGTCGAAACCTCAGAAAACATATGGTACATGAATAACAGCAGGTGAATGGACAACTCCCCATGGGCTTTTGCCCATCACTTTGTCGAGCTCCCTCTTCCTGCCATAATTCATCCATGTCCAGTACAAACAAGTTTACGGTAGCAAAACTTAAAAGACCGTAACAAATAAGCTGAAATTTCGGGCGGCACCATGGCTTTATATAAGTAAGTTATCTTTATTATATAACACTTTCCATAACTGCACTTAGAAAAGTGCTTTACAAATACACAAAATACATTACAACAGAATACAATAAGAAATTTCTAATAAAGGGAGTATAAAAAAATAAATTTAGAAGAAAAGATATAAAAATGCCAATCTATACAAATCAGATCAAATGTTTATATTCACGTCTTATTTAGTAGCTGCTACACTGGCGGGGAGGATGATGATGTTGCAACCGGTTTTTTGAGTCTTCTACAGCAACAGCAAGAATGCAGAACTGCTAAAATGATGGCACACTACTATAAGTGATGATCTGCTCAGTAATACAATAGGTCACATCTTTTGTATCATAACAGTATTGGTCGTATGTGCTTCAGCCATATACAGTACTTAATTCAAGGTCAGAAAACATGTCTGTGAGATTGATCATTATGAGTATAATGACACAAGATCAGTACTTTTTAACTACAACCAAATCCCCTACCTTTGCCAGTTAAACATGTAGGCTATAAGCCATCCTTTCCAGGGTTTTGTATTAAGACTGCCTCAGCGCTAATTCCCAGCCTTACCTTTGTAATATTCCTAATGAGCCCCTAAGCCCTGAGATCCCTCGTTCTGCTGTGTTCCACGTTCCCTTTGATCCTGACGATCCCTTTCCCAGCATCCTCGGGGGGTCCGCGCATAGTGTTACCTGACTGCGTGGTGCTAATACATCGAATATTCATCCACAGCTCTCCGTCTGCACTCTCTGTCCTCCACAACAGCAAAAAGTCAAACACAGTTTTAGAATATATCAAGGGAAAATTCCATTTACGGCAGTGATGACAGGTTTGGTCATGAGTGGTCAGTGCTGTCTGGTTATATACTGCAATTGCCTGTGATTTATTTTTAACTGTGTTACTAGTGGTGTGACATCGATAGAAAGGCAGCAGCTCTGAGACCCCTGAGCAAACAAGCATGAGCTGGTGTGCTGAGTCTCAGGAAGCTATTACAAATAAGACAAGAACAGTAGCTATGTTATAAATATATGCATGTACTATAAATAAATAAACTGTATATAGCATGATGCATAAAACCATATGACTGTACCGTTATGTTGTTACTGCATAGAAGAGGCAGTTTTCATTGCATTCACTATGTCAGAGACTAAGGGCGCAATGATTAGTTTACTATGCCACCAAGGTGAAAAATAGCCATAGGTAACTCAGTAACCTTAAAGAGCCACACTTA
The DNA here is from genome assembly GCA_038406115.1 of Haemulon aurolineatum. Lineage (NCBI taxonomy): Eukaryota > Metazoa > Chordata > Actinopteri > Lutjaniformes > Haemulidae > Haemulon > Haemulon aurolineatum. Next base: position 10,442,768 of record JBCAUF010000001.1, on the reverse strand, counting down.
GGGACTCAGCAGAGGAGAGCAGAAGTTGCTGTATTGTGGAAAGCCAAAGGAGGCATAAAATGGAGTAGAAAAACATATTTCATTGCTGAAATTACACAGACAAATTTGTCTGCTAACAAGTCTACCCAGGAGAAAACCTACTCATGTGCAGTTAAATCTAATTGTTTTTAACAGTACTTTGCGAGCTTGCCTGTGTGTTCTGTGTTATTTTCTGATCGTATTCTGTGTGTGATCTGTAAATGTGGGTCCATCATACACATTGAATTTTTGTTTTCAATTTCTAAAACTGTCAGAATTATAATGCATGTTTAGTTTTTATGACCGAAGATTACACCACTTTTCTCCCACCAATGTAAAGCTTTGGTTGTTGACAGTTTGAAGTTGCATAGTGTAAAAGGACCTTTAGACTGTGAGTAGGCTTCATTCCAATCTTTGTCAGCACAAGGACAAATTGTTAGCACAAGTGGTGCATGTAGTAAATATGTGCAAATTGCTGTGAATGACCTCTGCCAGTTACTAATGGACTTATATTCACTGGGGACAAATACCTGGTATTCATGTGGTAAAATAGATTCTAAATCAATTCATATCAAAACCTTCTATGCAAGGCTTGATGGTTTGCTTGTCTCTCATACTGGGTTTACATTCAACTTTTTCATTTAGTAGCACACAAAGAGTTCATGCGTGATTTACATTTCAATTGGTCATGAACTAGTGGATCACTCATCTCCTAGTCTATGTATGTGGTTTTGTAGTGCATTTTAAATTTATCTTTTAGACCCTGTGCTCCAACAACTGCCCTGCAAGTTTCCTGTCCTGAATCTGCTCATTTGTGTTAGAGCTTATGTGTCATTTGTCAAATTGTCTGGGGTTGCTTTCTTGCTTTTAGCGTTCCCGCCTCTGAGGCTACCTTGCTTGTTCTTAGTTACCTGTTACCTCCCTGCCTTTCTGTTGCCAGCTCTAAGCCTGAACAACAAGTAAAAACCCTTTTAACCTAAGCTGTCTAACTTGAGACTTGAGTGTCCAATGCCTATCCATGATTGCTGCACTCGGATGCTCCTTTACAGGCACCACAGCCAACCTGATGCTGCATGAGGCAGGGACTTTCTGCCCTGTACTGTGCTGTATCATATCCTTGCCCAGACATCTCCTTGCCCAACATGCTGCCCGTTCTTTCAAATGCTCCTTCACACTATTCAGAGTGGCATCTGGTAATTAAGAGCACTGAGAGACAAAAGCACAGGACGCATAACAGCACTGGAATACATTGCAGTCAATCACATTTGTCATCCGCAAAGCCAATCATCAGTCATCATCATCATCATCATCAAGTTGAATATCTGCAGTTATTCAACCAAAAAAAGAAAAAAAAAAGAAATCCAAAATCTATCCCTGTATTCTGCATCTAAATTACATACTCAAGAGTATATTTGTGCATATGGCACAGACACCATTGTCTTTGGTGCTTCGTGAAGCAGGCTTATGATTTATTTCTCAATGTGTTAAATTGGAGTGTTGGATGTTAGCAGATAGTTTGGGAGCTGCAGGATCACATCGTGTGAGCATGGGAAGTGGGCTGTATCTTTGTGAGAGCAATAACTTTTTACTTTGCCATTTCTTTTATCTCCCTTTCCCGGAATCATCTAACTTGCACCTCTGGATTTCTTGAATGAATGCAGAATGCAGAGTGAGAGGTCTGTGGACTGAGGCACCAATAATAACACAAAACCAAAATAAGAATGAATCTTTGCATTTCTCTCAACTGGCCTTTTAGCTGTTTTCCTTTCGTATATATGTATATATGAAGTGAATTTGTTTTTTATAGCATGGGCCCCCATTACAGCATTAATAATAAGTACCTTAATGTATCAGTGTTTAGATGCTGCAAAACTAGCTTTTGTTCAGAAAGCAGTATCTGTTACTGTGAATGAACATTATACTATTTGTTGTCCTTCTGTTCTGTTGTCTACAAAAATACGTGCCTTAAATGAATTTGAGTTTCCCTCATAATTCAACTTTCTTGCTTTATTTACATGATTAATTCAACTGCATTTATTTTTTCAAACAAATCTGCATCTGCACCTGTCCCTGGTGGTTTCGTTGATTTAAATAACAGCAAGAGGCATCTGTGCACACATGCAGGCACAAACGTAGCCCCTTGTGGCACTTTTTACATAAACCTCCATACAAATGAGTTAAATACCAAGCAGACACAGGTGGCCCATGAGCATCACAATCCTCCTTTCTTTTCCCACTCTCTAACAGCCACAGCGATTTCTACAGGCAGTGGAATGGAGCTGGGAAAAGAGGTTCTGCACAGGGAAAGTGTTTAGTCTACACTGAGCACCGCTGTAGCAAGAACTCTCTCTTTTCTGCTGTGCAGTGTGTAGCTATCTACCCTCCCAGGCCTCTCTCCTCCACCCTTCTCCCTCATTACTAACGAACTCTCTCTGCCAGGCCTTACCTCAGGCGGCCCCCTGTAATTATTCCCCAATGCCACAAACTGGTGAGATGGGTGTCCGTTACACACTGTGTGCCGAGCTAAGAAAAACAACAACTGTGGGGCCATTATTTGTCAATCAAACCCAGGGCCAAAACAAAATGCTGTCTGGTACATCCTGAGTCCTAGTTATCATCATTGAAAACTGTCAGGCCAAAGAGCATTTTTATTGATTTCCTTCCTTATTTATTTATTTTTATCATTCTGGCATTTTCTCTCTCCTCTGTTCAGCTTTGCTACTAAGGCTTTTCTACAATCTCGTGCCTATCTTTGAACAGTGTACAAAAGTTTCTTCTTTTGGGGTCAATATTGCTAAAACATTTCACGCAGTTAAGACAGGGAGTAGAACAATGAACATTTGTTTGTATTTTTAATCTTCAGTGCTACAGTGTCTTACTGGACAACATGGAAATAAATCTTAAAATATCAGTTTATTCTTGGGACAAAACCTAGAGCTTTTAACAAAATATCTTCACAAATCAGTCACTCAAATTAGACAATCTGTTTTTCAGTGATTTCTTATACTCATGATACATGAATATAAAAAGATAAGGCAGCAATATAATCATCACTAACAGAAGATGAATTCAGCAGGATCAATGCAAACCTGAATTGTTATCAAAACGAAATCAGTGAAATGGTGGAAGAGCTACACCAGGCTTTTTCGAACAAAGAAAAGAAAACAAAAAACATCTGGTGTAATAAGCTTTGGCTTTAAATATTCTGCAGAACTCTGTTGTTCTGGGCTGAAGCATCTTGGTGGTGGATGCAGCAGGTCATGGCTCTAGTTGGACACGCCAGGTCACTCATTCTGATCAGGATGGAGCGGATTTGGCTCAGCTCTGAGGCTGGTCCCGCAGGTTTATGTTGTATCTTTCTCGAGTTTGTCTGGTCTTTCAGACTGCCGTCGCTGATCAAACAGACTTTTGTCGTCGTTTGCAAAGGTGGCAGATGTGCGGGTGATACACGCACAGCAGGGGAGGTCATCACTTTGGCTGCAGGCAGAGTCTGTTAAAAGTTTCAGTCATGTGCTGCTTATGCACAAACACAGCTGAGGATGTTCTCCTTCGGTGGTTGTCAAAGTCTTCTCCTTAGGCAGGAGGGTGGAGGAGCAGATGCAGTTTTCTCACAATTTCTCCTTCATTTATTGAAAAAAGAAATAACTTTCTTCCAACACTATTTTAATATCAGAAAAGGCACGTCAATTAGGTTAGGGTTAGGGGTTATACATACACAAAATGACCTTAACTGAGGTCAAACGCAAAGCTTTGAAAGAAGACACTTCCAAGAATGCTTCATCAGCACCATTACATTGCCATTAATTAATTATCATGTAAAATCATTCACTAATAATTTGTATTTTTTGACCAAATAAAAAAACAATTGAGAACACTGAGAGTATGCACCTTCCATCATTAGTGTAATTTAATGTTTTTATGAAGAGTTTGTTTGGTTTTTACCTTGATTGTATTTTCATTCAAACCAGAGTTGTTGGAGAACTAGCCCTTTAGGCATTACTAGTTCAGTCCAGTGGCCCACTAGTCTGTCAAAAAGCTGACTAGTTTGGATTTTGGTGCCACTAGTGAGGCTTACTGGTTCACTATTAAGGCTTATGCTGTTACTGGTTTGACAAAAGAGTCACAAGTTGCTGGAAAAGAGTGACTAGTTAGAGTGTTTGTTCAACTAGTTTGACCAAATGTTTAATTAGTGTGACCAGATGTCTAACTAGTGCTGACAATGATAGAACTACTGATGAACACTGACAGCTGATATCAAGGATATCAAATAAATGTTCAAACGGCTTGCCATATTTTAAGTTCAAACTTGACCTTGAGACTTTCCTTGGGTAAAGGAAAGTTTTGATATAAAACGTCCCCATAATACAGAGAAAGTCATAGTTGACCTTGTTTGCAGTTGCAGAGGAAAATACTGTTAGTGATGCAGGTGAATTTATTTCTGCAATTACACAAGTGGCCCCTGAATTGGAAACTAGATGTAACAAAATGCCCCTTGTATGCCACAGTATCAAAAAATCCTGCAAAACCAATAACACCAAACAAATACAGCAAATTGCAATTTCACGTTCCAACTTAACACAAACCGAACACAATGAACTTGTTTACAATCTCGTTAGCACGCTCACAATTCATACATACCACACATTACCACATCAGAGAGAGAGCTTCTGGGACAAGCAACTAATTAGAGCGACCCACAAATATTTCTCTGCCTAAAGTTTTGACTAGAAAAATACTACACACACTTGAAGCTAATGAAGCTGCGTAAATTACACTAAAGCAATGCTTGTAAAAAAAAAAAAAAAAAATGAGAAAAAAAAAGAGGCCTACCAACAGTAGGATGTGTCTTTGTCAGGGGATGTCATGGCATTAAAGATTTTGCACTTACATGTCAACAACAAGAAATGTGTCTGCAAAGTTGTATCTGTTAATTGCTGTTATGTAATTTTGAATAAAATTATATGTTGATGGTGATGACAATAAGGAAGATGATACATTTAGTTACTGTATCTTCAAACCCTTTAACACATACGTTGTACAATGTCTGCCTGGACTGTTCTGCTTATTTTAACCATTAAAGGGCCAGAAAATGTCCTGAGTAAGTGTTTTTGTTCATTTTCCCAGAGCTTTCAATATCTGCTCTGTTTCTCTGTGCTGCTGTACATTTTTGACAGACAAAGAGGCTGATTTGTGTGCTTCTGGCAACAGCATGAGTGAAATTACCATAATAATCACATGTTGGCTGTCAAGCACAGCTTATCAGCTTTCAGAAACTGTTGGGATTTTTTTTTTCTGATAACCCAAACGGTCAAATAATTATGGTAACGCAAAGTTCGATTGCGCAAACAAGTCGCCAGTGATACACATTGTGAAAGGGTGAAATAGTTTGGCAAAAAGCTGATTTTAATGCAGACTTTTAGGTTGTTTTTTCTTTTTCAATAATTTGAACTTATTTACAGTGATTCAAGTCAATTTCATTCAAACAAATTAGTTCCTCCATTTCCAATTAAGCTACTTAAAACATTTAAGGTATGTGATTGGAAATTTGAGTAAATTAATCTTGTTCAGGTTAACTGTTTTGAGGGTGGCTTATGAAACATTCATATCCACACTGTTAGCTAAGGGTAAAATGGGGCATTAGGAAAATTTCCTCTTGCTTGAGCTTGAGATATGTTTTTGTCCTTTTGTCCACACTGCATATGGGCCATAGGCATGTTCTCCTTCAAATCTAATACAGGAATGAGATACTCAGACTACCACGTGCCTTGTCCAAACATCTAATCTACTTAGCTAGACTGAGACGTTTGGGGTCACGTCCTTCATGAGAGAAAGATAATAAAAGCACATGTTTCGAAATACTCAATTAAAGTGAAGATAGATAATAAGTCACCTCATGTAAAGGTGATTTAAGTTATTTACGTACCACTAGATCTTCCTACATTTAACACAACTTTCAAGGAGATCCTTAGCTCAGATATATCATAATCTAACATGATACATTTTCTTTATATGTTTATGGATCATTTTGTTACAGATAGAGAGTATGCCAGCTGCACAGCGGTTACAGGATTTCCTCAAAGAATTAATGCATCATTCTAGGGAACCAAATACATAGTTAATAAAAACATTGGACAGGAGCTCAAATAAATATGCATTCTTACTGATTTGTGCAAATAAAATAAATGGGATTATGCACTAATTACTTGGTGTTTTGATAATGATCCATGACAGCAATGCAGTGATAATAACTGTATATTCTGAGATGTATTTGAGTTTTATACAGTATGGTTAAAGAAGCACATTTAGTTCATTTTTTTTAAAGCAAGGTGTGCAGTTTCCTAACAACCTGCATCAACACCCAGGATCCAGCTTGGCCTACAGATGCATGGCAATGGCAGCTTTCTATTTTCTGAAATAGGGCTTATATCCAGACTTTTGCTTATCAGGTAAAATTTCATAGTTTAAAAAGAAGCTCAAAGACACCCCAACAAAGAAGTGAGAGACCACAGGTCAACAATGGTACCCAACCTTCATCTAAAAGACTAAAATTGCTAACAGATGTTTAATAGCGAACACACAGCACATTTCACACAATCAAAGGGGTCCTGAGACTGTACTGCTTTTACAACAGAAACATCAAAGAAATGCTCAGCAGCTGATGTGGCAGAACTCAAGGGGAAGGTGTGGAATACATTACATCGGTATTCAGAGATGCTACTAGTGAAGGCAGCTTTCTGCTAATAAAAGGATTTTCTATACCGTACAAATGCCACTGTGAAAACAACTGTTACCTTGTTTGACACC
>JBCAUF010000001.1:10396668-10411454 GCA_038406115.1 Haemulon aurolineatum | reverse complement strand
GGGGGGGCATTGGGGGTGCGTCAGCTAAGTCAGGAGGCAGAAGGTGGTGCGCGGCCTGAAAAGTTTGGGAACCGCTGGTATAGGACAATTTGGTACAGTGACCTCCCGACAACAACATTGTGGGCCACAATCTGACATAAACTAACCTAAACATGGCAGTTTCTCACCTACTTTGAATCCTGGGTGCTACCAAGATGTGTTGGATACTGGAGTATAAAATTAAAATTCCATATTCTTCAGCACATGAATATAGGTAGTTGTTCTGCACTATTTACAATACATACACCAAGACTTTACACCTTCTAAACTCAACCACGCAAATGGTCAAAATATGTTTAAACTGGCAAGAAGATAATGTAATGCAATTAACTAGTTGGTGAAATTTGACTCCAATCCTCATGAAACGGTTCAAAAAATCCACTCTTAGATCCTGAAATATGGCATCATATGTTATGACACTGACCGTCTCCCACTATTTTTTGTTTTTAACAGGAGACTTCATCAGCAAATGCAAGAACACGGTTGAGCCATGCAGAGCAATAACCAAGCCAAATCCCAAAAGTCACTAAAAAGCCAAATGTGCTGACACATTATTGTTTGAAATCACCAACATAACCTCAACTTATCATCTGAAGAAAATTGAACAAGATGTTGGTGGAATTTGCTTTCATATATACTTTTCTAGAAACCATGTCTTCAGAGGTACAGAGTTCAAATGTTATGTTTGCTCTGTTTTATGTTGGAATTTGAGGGAAACAACTCAACTCTTGCAGATACATGTTGTTTTTTGAGTATTCCCTATATGAGGGTTTTGAAATACTACATGTTTTATTTTATTTTTTACTTTTTATTTTTTTTTACTGTTCACTTTGATCCTTCTCTCTGTTTGTATCAAAGTGATTCAAGGGAAATAGCTTGTTACATATGTTGCATGATGGGAGATTAGAGGTTAAGGCACTGATTTATGGATGGATTCCAAGTTTTGACCTCATCCTCCTCACTTTGATCTTTGCCTTCAGACCTCTTCACAGGGTTAGGTGTTGCATGCACCATATACTGTACATCTGTTTATTGTAGACACCGGATTACACATGTTCAAACTCTCCTGCAATTCTTCATCATTTAAATTCTCATCCTGTCTACCCATAATGTCAGACTACATCTCCATACATCCATGCCAAACCTTATCAGTTTCAGGTCAAACATGTTCCTCTTCTTTTTCACAATCCCATATTCCATTACTTTACAAAGATTTACGCAAATATACTGTGTTGATGAGTGACCATTCTTTCCCTTAAAAGCCTCTACAAGTACAATCAGCAAAACATCAATTTTGTTCTTTTTCTTCACTAATACAGTGTGCATTTTTCATCTCGGGGTACAGCTTTGCATCAAACAGACATCATGCTTGGGCATGCAACTCTGTTTACACTGCCTTTCTAGTTTGGTGAGGCTAGGGGAATATCCTACAATACGTTTACACGTCTCTTTCAAAATTTTGAATACGGTTATGTCACCGGATAATAGGATAATGATTAGTCTGCTCTGTATTCAAATTCTTGTAACCTGTATGCTCATAGTGGACATATATAAATGAATGCAACAAGTGCTTGGAAAGCAAAACTGGGGAATACCAACAATTTAGCAAAGAAAGGCTGAAATAAAATATAAAATCTCGAGAATAAGAACAGGCCTTCCCCTATGCTGTCAAAAAATTCAGAGTACCCCCAAGCACTATATATATAGACTTTGCACCTACAGTTGCAAGTCTGTGTGTTTTCTTTGTTACCTTGAGGGAGGGGTACTGCTTTCTGGTCTGTGAGGCAATGATAAATCGCTAGTCAGGTGAAGATGAAAGCCTGTGGGCCAAACTGCTTCAAAGTGTGGCCTTCATGAGTCGCTAGCTTATCTTGAAAAGACTGGAACAGTCCTCAAACCCAGACAGAGTTATTCTGATTGAATTTCAGCAGTGCTTCAACCGGAGGAGGTTTGTGGTGTGTTTCTGTCTCAAATGAGAAACATCCCCTTCTCTTAATGTCCTCCTAAAAATCTTTCAGACTGTCTGGTAAGTCAAGGACCTTAATAACTGGTAAACAATTTAGTGGAAGGTCTGATCAACCATCTTTTGATTCTTGTCTTTATCATTTAAGTTCCTCGATACAAATCACTATTATATTAATTCATACGAATTTACCTTTCCTAAATCTCCCCCCAATACATTTTTTTGCATTATTCAGCTTTCAGCACTGAGGCATGTTAGTGTAATTTTTGGAGCCCTTTTATGATGCTCAGCTTGAACTGGAGGGGGACAAATATCCCACTCTGTATCTTGTGCTGCGATGGGCAGAACAAGTCAGACAGCACTGCCAGCAAAATGCCAACGAAACAGCACAGCTGGCAGCTGTGCGTCAATGCATGCACAATGGTTGGGAGAAGAAATGGCCAAGTTTATCACCGATCTCCACAAAGCCGCAACATTCCTGTGGCCGAAATTCAATTCACTCCAGTTGTAGATGCTGCCCGCTGACCAAAGGGCAGATGTACAGCAGTATGTCGAGTCCGACTGTTAGCTGCTCAGCACCCAGTACCGGAGGGCCTAGGTGATGCTGGCCAGGAGATGGGTGCTGCGTCAAAGGCAGCCGCAGCACCCGCTCCTACTGACTGCAAAGAAAACACTGCGCTTCAATCAATGGGATGATGTATTCTAAGAGACAGAATCAGACGAGGATGAAGTGGACAGCTATGTCCACCAAAAGCCAACGATGACTGACAATGTGTACCTGCTGGGCTGGTGGAAGACCAACAGCAGCATGTATCCCAAACTGGCTCAGTTGGTACGGGAGGTGCTCTGTGTGCCAGCCAGTAGCAGCAATGAGAGGGTATTCAGTGTGGTTGAGGAGAAGAGGACACACCTCAGTCCATCCACTGTCGGGCTAGGGTGGTGTGTCGGGCTGCGTTGGGTTTGGGCTTTTTTAGTAAATAGCTTTGTTTCATTTGTTTTCTTGGCCTTTGTAGCGATAAACTTTCTGACTGATTTTGTTTTTCTCCATCTTATCCTTTTCTTGCATTCTCACCCACCCGAGACTGAGGCATAACACTTGACATGCAGTGACTCAGTGGGGCAGTGGTTACCAAAGGTTCAATTAGCCAAATGTGAATGTTCAATTGCAACCCATTCTAATTCCCAGAGCAAGACTGCAATTTGGTTAGTGGCCCTCGGTGTCTGATTCTGACGCACAAGGCATCCTTTAGTGCCAAGGTAGGGTAAAAAAGCAATACTCTTAATTATATTAAAAAATATATTTGAAGCATACAAAAGTTAATACAAATGTACTTTAACTTTCTGTGCTTAATTTGTAGTATATTTAATATATACTTGTAGAAAGTGTACTTTACAATATATGTGATTAAGTTTATCTTCAATATAATATCAAACATACTAATTATGCAATAATTAAAGTTGTACTTAAGTTTACTTATTAGAAGTGTACTTTATTGTAAGTCTAATGTAAATTGTCCTAAAGTCTACTTTTAAAAACTACACTTTATTTCAAAGCATTTATACTAGTAAATTGGTATTCCTATTAAAACTATACTTATTTGGAATATACAGTTAGTATACTTGATCAAAGTGCACTTTAATCTCACTTAATTGGAAGTGAATTTACTGCACAAAAAGTACACTTTCAAAGCACCTATACGAGTAGATTAGTATTCTTATTAAAAGTATACTTATTTGGAATATGCTGTACAGTTAGTACACTTTATTTAAGTGCACTCTAATTTCACTTAATTAGACATTAATTTACGTACACGTATTTAAAAGTGCACTTTATTTAAGTTTATTTTAAATTGTACCAAAGTACACTTTGAAAAAAAGCAAACTTTATTTAGGTATTATAGGTAGTATAGTATTCTTGAGAAAAGTATGCTTATTTGAGTCATTTGTAATATACTGTTAGTAGGGGTGTAATGATTCATCGACTTAAATACTAAATGTGTACTTAGGATAATCTGCAAAAGTATAATTCAGGCATAATTTGTTTCCTGGATACCTTGGTTGAGAGGTTTTGTATTTAAATATAAATACATTTGTTTTTTCAATAAATTTAAGTGGATTTATTTCATAGAACTCAGTACACTTTTAGAGTGGTGGTACTAGTGGTACCAGAAATTAAGCAAATTGAAGTGCCGCCTCTAGCTGGCTAGTTAGTCAGTCGGTAGATAAATAGATAAATGAAATGATAGACGTTCACTTTTTTGTTGCTTACGAATGTTGTGAGCGTTGGTATGTTGCTTCACTACAAGTAAACTAGCTAACTAGCTGGCTCACTGACAACTGAACAATGAGAATGCTAATGAGGTGTCTGTACGGGTTTACCTGGCCTAAAGCATGCAATGAATACCTGTGCAACTGCGAAAACCTAAAAGGCTGTTAATCACCCGTAATTCTTCCTCTTTAAATGGAGATGCACAATGATAAAATTGTGATCAAATATTCAACAGGAGGTATTAATACTGTTATTTATTATATTCTCAGATATGTGAGATCATTGAAATGCATTAGGCTATTTGGTGGACAAAGTCATACAGTAAAAAGTTAAAATAAAACAAAAGAGACTAACCGACAGTAGCCTATATTTCGTCTCCTTTTTTCATCATAGATTTTGGAAATGTTTATTTTGTAGACTACATTTCTATAATTATATCAAATGTTGGTAATGACAATGGAACAAACTTCCAATTGTAAACACATTACTTTGACAACATTACCAGCCACGAACAGGAGTTCAAGGAGGAAGAAATAAATAATAATGGAGATGGAAAACTGCAACATTTTATGATACAACACATCCGTAGTCGGATGACGTCGCTGCCATCTTGTAATCGCCTCATCAGATTTGCAACATGTAACTCTGTTCATATCCTCGGAACAACATTTGCATATCTCCGCAACAATCTGGGTTGATACAGTAGTTGAGAAAATGAACAGTCTTTATTGCTGCTCTGTGCAGTTTCAGGTCGCGTTGTCGAGCCAATGTTTATCCTCCAGTTGTGCGGGTCACGTCACAGAAATGGAAATGAATGATGAATGATCTGCCACTGCTTCGCTCTGATATCTCCGAACATTTAAAACATATATATATTATTATTGTTTTGGTATTCTGGTGGCACGCCATTCAGATGTGTCTTTAAACGGTCTATGGCTTAGACCCATTGGGAGCAGAGCATTCTCACTGCTCTTCCCCGTGGACAAAAGAGGCATTGCAGCTGTTTTTCACTGAGGCTGCTTATGGGCATTTCGAGTCGGGGCCTCATGTCATCGCAGGGGATCAAAATACCTATCACGGACCTTCGCCGGACTTTCACCGGTCCGTGACCGGAAAACAGTGAACTTTTAAATGGCTCCTCCTGTAATGGTGCACTTGAAAAGCAATATAAATAGAGAGTGGACTTTTTAAAGTAGAAGTATTTAAGAAGTATTATAAAGGTATGTATGCTTGATTAATGATAAGTGCATTACAAATACAATCCTACACAACTATCAATTTAATTTCAAGGCCTTTTAAGTATATTTTGAATATACTGGTGGTCTAATACAATTGTACTGCAAGTGTATTTCAAATAGGGTGACAGCCTGTACTTGCACAGGTGTACCTAAGTACACTTGGGGCCTGATTTACTAAAGGTTTGCGTGTGCAAAAACTGGTGTAAACACATGTTGAAGCTGATCTACTGACCAGACGCAAGGAGGACTGCGTCCCTCAAAGGACTGAATAGCACACGCAATCTATTTAGCTGATTGCGTTTGCTAATTTTGTGTCTTTATTTAGCACATTTGAAAGGCATGTCTTAACACAGCTTTATGCACACAGGGCTGTGGTTGTTGTAACAAGGAGGAGACATAGGCACAACGAAAGAGAACGAGTCATTTCTGCTTGCATCAACATTTTTTGACATCTTTTTGTCAAAGCAATTTCTCTGTTCCTGCAGGTTGCTGGTGTCCACCATTGCGTAACTCGACTTGATCTCCTCCCGCTGACCAGCTGTCCGGTGTGCGAGAGTAAACCACGTTCGAGCTGGCGAGCTTTCGGCACACCTTCGGCGGAGGTTTTGGGCCCGAAACTGTCACTGTGCCGAGCTGAATCCGTGACGCCTCCTTCTCCTCTACCTCTACCAAAACCGCCAAACTGACCGCGTTCCACTCCCAAGTGTAACAAACTCGGACTGCGCCGCCCTGCGCCACCTCACGCCGTGCCGCCAAACTAGAGCCCTGTGTGTTAGTGTAACTTTATTTGAACTTAACTTAATCTGAATTTTAAAACTATGATTTTTCGATGATGGTACATCATTGTGTGGGTACTGGGATTGTATAGGTTCTATGCTGTGTTCCTTGGTCCACAGCAAAGTTTGGAAAAAACCAAACATTTATTCTAAAAAGTTTTAAGTAACCACTCATGGATTTGGGCTAAACTGCTGTTTTTAACAGCCCCAAGTGGTTCATGCGTGAGCTTCTCGCTCTCTGCCTCTTGATCTATGCTTGACACACACTTGCATAATACCACATTCATTCTTATGAAGAGAGGACGGACACAGAGTGGTCAATGCATTGCATAAAACCTGCAGGTGAACGATGGGTTTTTATGCATTTTCAAAATTGCTCCAAAATTCTGTTCCTACAAAGACGAGGCACTTTCTATACATCTTCTATAAAGCATTCCAACACTGAGAACAAAAAAAAAAGAAAAATCCACAAAATGAAAAGTTCAAATTTAATTTCATGGGTGCATTGCTGAGCAAACACTCTGTGTGAAAAGGTAGTTAAGTGATTAATGGTGATGAATGTCTCTTGGCCTTGTCACTCATCTGAATCAAACCGGTGTTTAAAAGAAGCTACCTCACATACATAGACGCAAACACATTTTCTTCTTTAGTAATTCTTTAGTACTTTATATGCAGTATATTGTAACATTAACAATCTTTTTTCTCTCAACTGAAGTCTTGTACCAATGCAAGGTGGAAAAATAAGACAAAACAACAGTAAACCACCTAGAATGTGGATGTGGCTTTATAAAAGTATGATTCACTTTGTTGGAGATTGTATTTCTTCTCACCAGGTGCACAGTACGAAACCAATACAGATGGAGACAATGGGCCTCAAGGAGCAACATTTTTTGTAAGCTTATTCTAAAGCTCTGTCAGACTGTGTTCCAGGTCAGATTCAACAAAGCCTCTTAACTGCATAAACTTGTCTCAAATCACTTGTTTCTGCCTGATGAATACCACCTGTTCATGAGGAGCTGTGCGGTTGTGAGATTTGTTCATTAGCAAAATCAGCGTGCCTGAACTTGCAATACAAAGCTCACTGTTCTGCTCTGTTTAGGGACAAGTTTCCTTCACATTAAAAGAACTACATACAAAACAATAACTAGATTAGGTTTCCGGTAGTTGAAGCATGGTGCCAAACAGGTGCCAACAATGCATCATCAGAGCTGCATTGTACAGAAATATAGATAAATGTATGTCTTAAAAACATGTCTTTAAAGCAAAGCAGACTAATGAGAGGCCAACAGGGGGAGATGAAAGAAAAAAAATATTTGAGACAAAAGAATATGAATATTGTAGCCTACAGTTCAGGAGATAAGAGCTCTTACACCCTGAATCAGCTGTAGGCATGAGAGAATTATTGTAATGATTACTAAATTTTAACAAATGCTGTGATAAAATGGGCTGATAAAAATCACAAAAAACATCTCTTAGTTAATTGGCAAGATACAACGACGATCAACATCAAATCTATTTAAACAAATGGTTCTGCATGAGGCCTAATAAGATTTGGGGTCAAAATGAGGCATCAGGTATTTGTATCTGATATGCTGGAAAAATGTTCGGCCATCTCATGTAACTTACAGGGCTCTAGTTTTTTTGGTGCAGCGCAGGGTGCACAGTGCAAGTTTCGTGCAGCGCAACATGGTGCACGGTCAGTTTGGTAGACCGAAGCACGCTGAGATGGGTGTGGCAGCACAGCAGGGGGAGGCGTCACGGATTCAGCTTGGCACAGTGACAGTTTCATGCCTAAAAGCTGCGCTGAAGGTGAGCCGAAAGCTCACCAACTCCAACCTGGTCTACTCGGTGTAAGGCGAAGCACAGCCTGCGCAGTGATAGTTTGCCTGACCGACGCACAGTGCACACACGTCACAGGCAGTTTTCCACAGTTTCAGGCACATTGTAATGAAATAAATAGTCACAACAACCACTATTAATCAGCACGCACATTTATGTCTTTATTTATTGTCCCGTCACAGAACAAAGCGAATGTCACATGTAACTGGACACTGATGTGATTGAATGAAGACAGTTTAAACTGTGATGCAAAGTAACGAGTTCACGTCTCTCCCGGAAGTAGTCGGGCGTCCGACGCTGCTGCCGTCTCCTTGGTGACCGTGCCGCATCATGGTGAAATGACGAAATTTGCAATACGCCTCACCACAGCGCATTTAGAGATGAGGAGAGGAGCTCAGTTGATTGGTGAAGATCTGATTCAGCTGTGTTAAGCCCAATCCACACGCCTTCTCTCCTCCTTCTTTCCCACTTGGGCTGGTTAGTGATGGAAACGGCAGTTCTTTTGACTGCACTGAATCTCTAGAATCAGTTCATTAAAATGGTTTGTTCAAAAGATTTGTTCACCAAATCATTTGGTGCTTAGCAGGAGACCTGACTGCATAGTGCATCGTTCTCCGACTCTCTGATAAACAGCCAAACGATCCGTTATTCAGGTCGTGATTCAGCCCTGGCCTGAGGTTCACGTTCACTCTGTTAACACGTTCACTTACTGAGGGATGGTGCATTCACGGACCCTAGCATAGTCATTCGCGGGAGACGCAGCTTTACTTTGAGTGGCAATTCTCTCTGCGTGTACAGTACGAGAGTGAGTGACAGAGCGCCACCTTCAGCAAACGTCAATCACGTCTTCAGCGACAGTTCTCTGTGTCTAGTAGGTTCGCGAATATTGTAATGAGTGAGTGGCAGCGCCAGCGTGAATGTGAATGGCATCCTCAGCGACAGATCTGA
This sequence comes from Haemulon aurolineatum, assembly GCA_038406115.1. Lineage (NCBI taxonomy): Eukaryota > Metazoa > Chordata > Actinopteri > Lutjaniformes > Haemulidae > Haemulon > Haemulon aurolineatum. Next base: position 10,402,382 of record JBCAUF010000001.1, on the reverse strand, counting down.
ATCACGACAGAGTGGCAGTGCATCAGTGCAGCACACCATCGCTGGCATCCTCAGCGACAGCTCTCTAATACATTCGGGAATAATGAGTAAGTGGCCCCACCCGCCCGCCCACTGTCTTTCTCATTCGTCAAATAATTACGAGTGAATCACAGAGTTCCACGCTCGTGGCTGAGCTCAGTTGAACTGGGAAAGAAACGAATCACTTCATGTTGTGATTCCATTCAGTACGTTCACTCAAAAGATCCGTTCATTTGTACGAAATGTTTGCGAACGTAGCAACTAGCGCCGGTAGGGGGGTACTTGTGCCGGGGCGCGCCATGCACGAAACTTGCCAAGTGCACCTGGACACACCCCGTTGCCGTGGTGAAGCTGCGCTGCGCCTAGACTGCGCCTGGTCTACAAAACTAGAGCCCACAGTGATCACAACTTCATAAATGCATGAGTTGTACATGAACATATTTGCTGTATAAACTGCTGTACCTTACCTACTGAATTTATGTGGCAAAAATGCAGTTTAATACATTGTAAATCAAAAAACCTTTATTAGTATAAACTGATTTCACTACTTACAGTAAAGTTTAACATAGGACAGTTTTGAAACAACAATGAGACCTCATTGTGTACTTGTGCTACTATTAACACCAAAATTTTGATCTTTTGTATTGTACATGAATTGAATTGCTGCTGTACTCATCAACCTCTATTGTTGGACATACGCTGTTCATCTTGTTCATTGTTCACAGTACACTATTATTCTCATTCAAATCAATGCTTGAAGGCTGCTTGCAGTGACGACAGGCTATTGGCAATGCTTTTCAATGGGTTTACTTGAAAGAGGAAAGTGCAACAGGCTACATGACGTCTGTATATGATGTCAACAGCAGTGGCACATTGTATATATTGTCACACTGCATTGAAGATAGCGATGAGAATAAAACAGACTTTGCAGCATAGGATGGTTATAAATGCTTGTAAAACTCTAATTTTCTGTGAGTTGCAGTGTGTATAATACTGTAAAAAGCAATGATTGATAAAATACAGTCTTATAATACACAAACAATATAACTTTGAGCCCATTTTGTTTCTTTAATGGTGCTATGTTTACCTAAATTTGGTGAAATTCAATTGCAGCAATAACAGTATGTGATTATACTAACTTCCCCATTTCACATACCGCATTTACTGACAAAATAGCATGTGGACATGTTTAAATCAACCCCAATGTGGCCCTTAAGATAAAGAACTTGTCGGTGTCACTATAATATGGAGCTGATACGGTATGAGATCCCATTTAGTGAGACACAGTCTTTAGATCTTTGTAAATCTCAGTTGTCTGGTGATTTTCAACGTTTTGCTATTTATGGAGGAGAAAGGTTGAGTTAAGTGTGTAACAAAATTGCTAATTGTAACATTCATCACCAAATACTCCTGGAATGCACTGAACAAATAGATGATATCTCAGAGTGTAAGAGATTCCAAGGGTGTATTTTTCTCTTAATTAAGACATTAAAACAGACCTCTTCTGAAAGGGTTGAATGCTCTGTCTTCTCTTCTTTGTCACTGAATTGCCTGGCAGACCATGAATGACCCAGCTCATTTTCTTTTAGGGAGTAAATGAGCTTTTAATGAACAGATTGGACATTTTCATCATTGAGCTTATACCTTACTAATTTGTCACTTTATTCCTGTCTCCGAATCAGAATTACCACAGTGTGGTTTTATCTGTGTGTGTGTGTGTGTGTGTGATCTAATGTTTCCGGGTGTTTATTTTATGTTATGCGAAAACCTGACTAATTGTTAACTTTTGTGAATGTAAACTTTTGGGCAAACCCTCAGTGCTTTTTTGATCTGCCCTCCTGCACCTTCAATCAGCATGTGTATTTTTGTTTTTTGACTTAGTTTTGACTGAAAAGTCTTGCAATACAATACCACATCTACCGCTTGGGAATTTACCACCCAGCTGAGTCAGTGACACATTCATGTCAACAAAATTTTAACATCTTTTATTAACCACAAAAGCAGCATTTATTGCATAGCTGTTGCATAGAATTACATTTACAAATGTTGGCATTTTGTGTCTGCTGACTGCAAGTTGATGTAGATCCTCCAAATCAATGTGTGTGCCTGTCTGTGTGTGAGAGACTTAACTCCTCTTGAGGGGGAGAAAGAAGCAACCAACTAACAAACATAGTTATCAATAGGCCTATGTCTTTTAAACAGGAATCTCTTGGGTTTAGGGATCATTTCTGGCATATTGGCAGTATTTGTTGGATACCATCACTGGAAGGTCTTCATGTGATGCATGTAAATGCATGTAAACGCCTCGAGAGACCAGTTTTCTAAATAAAGTACTTTTATTTAGAAAACTGGTCTCTCGAGGCGCTCGGTGGCGTAGTGATTAGTGCTGTTGCCCAATGAGTAGAGGCTACTGTCCTCGCTGCAAGTTACCCCTGTTGGATTCCTGCATCGGTCATTTCCTGCGTGTCATTACCCCCCTCTCTGCCTCCCATTTCTTGTCTCTCTTCAGCTGTCCTATCATTAATGGCATAAACCCCCCCCCAAAAAAAATACATTCAAAAAAAGAAAAAAAGAAAAGTGGTCTCTTTACAGCCTGAATGTCTGTTTCTACATTCAAAAGTGTATTTTTAATAGGTATTTAACTAGAGTACAACAGTAATATCATTACATAAGAAGTGGAATACCCACCCTGAAGAATTATACATAATGATGTGTAAAGAGCATTATTTTGTCATTATAATTACACTGCCTTTCGAAATTATATCATGTTGTAGAAGCAACTGTAACAGAGCCCTTGTGGGATATTAACAGAGGCTGATTTTGGCTCTTAAAGTGAGTCATGAAGATCAGGTTCAAAGAGACTGACTCACATATTACTCACGGTGACTAAATATCACAAACACGACAGAAGATAAACAATGATCTAAAGTGTGCAGCCTTGAAATCTTTCGAAGTATGCAGACATGTGCTTTTTTGTGGTGCTGGTGTTATAAGCCCCTGGTGTTTTCGGCCTAGCCGGTGGGCTTGCATGAGCTACGAAAGTTTTAAAGTGATTATACAGGCTCATAAAACAAAATCTGCAAAAAATTGTTTTTGCAATAACGTGAAGCAAACACAAATCAAAATGAGGCAGAATTCACAATGAAAGTACAAGGGTGACAAATAAAAAACTGGGGATCCCTCTGTGTCACGGCTCTTTATTAACAAAGTTAGTGTAGATAGCATTGCTTTCAAATCTGACTTTAACAAGTCCAGCCAAAACTACTGCGATCAAATGAACATAGTGAATCAATGGCACTTTGTGTCAAGGTATATTTTCTTTCTCATAATTGTTGGCCATTTGAAAAAAGATCTGCAACCCTTGTATTCCATGTATTCATTACCAGTTTTGACTTATTTTCAAACATTTTAATGAATTACAATGATGGATAATGGTGCTGTGAGGGTATCAATCTCAGCTCAGTGCCCTGGGCCTTGTTTAGTTTTAATGGATTTTTGATAATATTAGGGCTATTTTAGAATGTTTCCTTAAATGAAATTCACAATTTTTTGGTGATTTTTCTCATTGTGTAACAAGTGCACCTCACAGTCTGAATGAATGGTATTTGTGAATTGACTTGTAGCCTGTCATAAAAATGTATTGTTCATAAGCAGTGTCATTTCTTGCATTTTCTCTAATCCAGTTCTCCATCATCATTCTCCATCTGGCTTTTCAGCCATTGTTGAATCATCCTGTAAATCTTGCCCAGCACCTACAGTGCATCTCTGCCTGTGAAAGTGTCGCCAAAAAGCTATGAAGTCATCACGGACTCACATCCCTTGAAAGGTTTCCAGCACTTTGTTGAAATCATTCCTCAAAGAGTTCAGGATGTTCTGGAAAATGTGTGTGTGTGTGTGTGTGTGTGTGTGTGTATGTGTACTGGCTGAGGCATTGAGGGGGCACCTGGTACTCAGTGTGCCTAATAAATCCTCATCTTAGAGGGAACAGTGGTTCTGATTCTGTGTTCCATCCCAATATTTTTAGATTTAAGGATTTTTTCTTTTCTTTTTTTTTTTTTTCAGATTAACACAACCAGTTCCTTTCTGTACACACATTTTGAGACTCAAGACTGATTGAAATGCAAGACACTGAATTGACCTATCCTCTATACCATTTGCTCCTTGTTGATTGGATGTGCAAGTTCTGCTACAAATCAGGTACTGGAGGTTAAGCTTCTGTCCACTAATTAATTATCTTAACACAGCATTAAGACAATATTTTTATACAGTGCCTTTTTCAGTCCCAAAACAAAGATCTCAAAAAATTCTCATCAGGCCCATTCCAATAAAATACCTATGAAAAACAAGAAGCTAAGACTGGGCTCACACTGACTTAGCACTCCAGTTAAGAAATTTTTTTTAGATCTTTATAACTGTAACTATCAAGACATATTTACATTTCCAGACACCATGGCTTGACTATTATCAAGGTTAAATGATCAGCCAAAGATCAAATACTGCAGAAAAGTGACAGCTGTTCAGAATGAATTACAAAATGGGAGTGCATTAAATCCTCCCATAGCCATGCTAAAAACATTGAAATAAAACTGCTTAGGGATGCTTTGAGATGCGAAACGTGGTAAAGCTAATTATTGTACTGTTGTACTTAGTGGCCGTCTGGGATGATTATTGTTTGAACATTAGTGTTAATCCTTCAGTTTGCCTCACATATCCCACTAAATATAAACATGCATGAATTTATGAAACACACATTTATGAGACGAGTAAAAGCAAGGCTGTGAGTGAAACAGAATTCATTCTTGCAATGAATAAATACTGCAAATGAACAGCACTGTTGGTAGGAATACTTTTAATTGAAACTGAGCAAAAAAAAAAAAGAAAAGAAAAGAAAATACCATTTCCAATGTTGATGTTAGCTTGTCTGATGATTAAAACTGCTGAAACACTCCTTCTGTGAGGGACTGCTAATTTTATTTATTATTATTATTATTATTATCATTATTATTATTATTTTTATGCATCAAGATTTTGAGAAATGTTGACTGTGGCTTTTTGATTTTTGCTTTTGAGGAAAGAATGTAGCCATACAGAGTATACATACATGATGACTAGAATTTTTCACTACGAGTGGCACTCTTTAACAATACTTTGATGAACAGGTCCCCATTCTGTATTGTGTGCTACTACTGTACCTCTTTCATAAGAATGTACAAGGCACATGTGAAAATTGTGACATTTGCGATAACAACGGAAGGCGGTAATATGAATGTATTGTATATATAAGCTACTTAAACAATGAGACGATACAAGGAAGAAGATGTCAAACGTGGCTCAGCAGATCTGGGTTCATGCTCTTCTACTGACTGGTAGCTTGTGACAGCATTTCCAATTTAGCAATTCTCCTATAAAAGGCAGAGAAGAAAAAGAGGACTACTCACCACTGCAAAGATCTACAGAGCCCCTCTGGTGACATTAATTAAAAAATAAAAAAGAAAAAAAAAAGCATGGCCACGAGATTGTTCAGTACTTCTCAAATAGTGTGGGGCATGGTGCGTGAGAGGTAGGGGGGACTTTCACTTCTAACCCCTAGTTTCCACTGGATTTGCGTGCGTCTGTGCTCAGAGCCGATATGTTTCAATTCTAATCAATGTTTGTATTTCCACCAGCTGCGGCTGCGCTGCGTTCGAGCACTGCGT
>JBCAUF010000001.1:10327226-10343401 GCA_038406115.1 Haemulon aurolineatum | reverse complement strand
ATGCCATGAAAGCTTTTTCAACTGATGCACTTTACAGTATGTCTGTTTGAGCTGATACTAGTCCAGGTGACTGTCCAAGTGCAAACACTTAATATATTGAAAATAATTTGTTACTCTCTACTTCAACTTAGAAATTCTTAAATGACACTGGAATTATTAAAATTCAGCTCAGGCATTATTTGAGTAAGTGATAAAACATATTATACACAGTTAACAGTAAAATTACAAACCCTCTTTCTCAGTGAAATCAGTATTTTTCTGTAAGAATTGCCTACCTTTTTCACTGATTAAGTTAACACAATTTTGACAAAGGCTCTTAGCAGTAAAATTAAAACCAGATCTCATGGCTCACTACTTTCTCATTGAAATTACTGCTTGATAGACCACTTAATTATCTCTTGCAACACGAGGAGTTAATGTTTAAGGACTCTGGAGACAATTCTTTTTTTTTTTTTCTCCTTTTGTAACATGGTAAATACTGCAATACATAAGGATTTTAAGGATCCAGTATGTTTTTTTGACACATAGCATTCACAATCTACAGTAAAATGTGAAAATGAGCTCTGCAAGGAAATAACTTTGTTGCTAACACACAGCAAAACTAGCAAAATTAGACTGGAAAGCTAGCTTAAGCAGGTATGAGTGCAGCTCAAATAAGATAACACTTCTGGCAACCTCTGACTCCCCCAGAGTAACTGTTTCATTGTCATCAGACAAATATTTGACTTGAAACACTGTTTTGACTTAGTTCCTGATGTTTCTCCAACTTTCATAAAGCTACACATTGTTCCATGGAGTGACTACTTTCACCTCAACATGGTGACTCGGAAGGACTATCTTGTCTCTAACAGAACCTCCCCCTGCTCTCAGCATACACTATCAACTTTCTGTTGATTTTAGTAAGAGGTTAGGGGAGTGGGTGAAATGAGACAGTTCAGTTATTTGCAACTTTATTAATTTCTTCATTACCTGATGTGTCCAACTGGGTTCCATTAACGGAGCAACCTCGAGCACAGAGCACACACACTCCTTCTTTTTATATTATAATATGAATACAGCAGACTGTGCTGTAAGAATGTCAGTCAGTAAAACTGAAATGCTGGATAAAACACAGATATATAAACAGATGTTTGCCTAACCTAAGTTAAAAAAAAAATCACTGAAAAGTTTTCACCTTGCTCATTCATTTAAATGGCATTGTTTTAAATTACAGGGCAGTTCACACAACATCTCTTTGCTAACCTCAAGTACAAACTGAAAGTGACTCTGCTTCACTCATGGACCCCAGAGAGACTCACAAGGCTGGATTTTAGAGATGAAAAGGGAAATGTGTAAAACTGAAAGAAAAAGAAAAACTAACAATAGCTAACAATGGCCTTGATAAGTTAACATGTTAACTCTGACAGCTGTACTGAAAACCAATGTGTCTAGCTTAAATGAACATTTTAAAGTCAGACTCTGTTTTATCTATGACTGGCAATCATAACTACATGAAGGAAGGGTAAAAAGCTCAAATCATAATTACTATAATAGTATCTGTACAGTAGCCAGAACCTAGAAAACAGTTGGTTTATCAGTGGGAACATTATTTGTTTATAGCACATCTGTGATTTAATTATTTGAGGCATTCTGTCCCTTTTGTTTGCACTGTTAGGCACTGTTAGTGTATTGTTGCGAGGTTTTAGTCAATTTGGGCTCACTTGTCTAATCACTTGTTCCTTGCATTTGGATGAGGCTACTGAGTCGATAGGAACACTGCCCAGAAGTGTTGTTTTGTATTTGCTTTAGCTTTGCCAAGATTAGCTTGGCTGCAACCAAACTGTGAATAGTTCTGTGTGTGTTTCCTGAATATAGGACAGTTCTTTCTTTTTTAATTTCACAAATTCAACAAAGCACAACAAAAAAATCTACAATACAGCATATTCTTAATGCAGGAGACAAGCAGCAAATTTCCAGTTTTGCCTCTGACATAAGAATGTATATAAATAAAGGTTTATATTATATTTTGCTTTTAACAACAATTGTACAATATAAATTAGTGTATTTTAGTATTGGATGCTTTCTTGGCAAGCCTCAATAGACAATGGACTTGTTGCACAGCAGACATTTTGACATGTGTTAGCAGGAATTATTAATATTAATGAATGCTGCATTCCACTCAGAGGTTCTGCTATTGTGCATGCTGGTTCATTGTCAGTGTTTCAAGGAAGCATAATGGAACTGAGCCATTCACCTGTGTATTTCTGGCTGTGACAAGTCAAAGGCCCAATTCCAATTTGACCCCTTACGGACTCACTGACTTAGAGGCACGTTCGTGGGAAGTCCGTGAGTGTGTGAGGGCTGTTCCATTGTCAGATCATGAAGTCAGTGAGTCAGTGAATGAGCCCTTACTGCCCCCTTACCCAAAGTCAGTATCGGTGCTGACTTTGGGTATTTATTTGGGAATTACCCACAGTTCACAGAGTTGTGAAGTCTGATGCGGGGAAAGCGGTCCGATCGAGTTTTTTTATTTTATTTAATTTTTTTTTGTGGTCACTTAAACATAGCTGCAACTTCATGTGGCCGCCTCGCCGTTGTGGCATTTGCCCATATGGTCTGTGTATCACTACATGAATTATTTTGAAATGACCTCTTGGTCATCCTGCAAAGCAAGTGCTTGGATAAAGATAGACTGATCAGGGAGTCTACTCCTCACACGTCTTGTGCGTGCTGCAAGTAGACTGTAAATCAAAAGTCCCAGAGTAGTCAGTGTCAACAGCATGTCGTTGTCAAGGTAACGTGAAAGGGGGTAAGTGCTGTTCCATTCCAAATTATGGGATCTGGAGCCCTCTATCTGGAGCCCTCTCAGACTCTCACCCTGGATTTCCACTGGATGCAGAATGACTCAGGAACAGCTACGACACAGTGGCATTTCAATTCTAGTCAATGTGTCACTTCCCACCGGCTGCTGAACGACTCCGGTCCGGAGCCCTCCGCAGCAGATATGCAATGCTTCTATTTCTGGAGGACGCCGGAGCACGGTGCATAAATTCAGCACAGACCAGGTCGTGTGGGACAGGAAGTCATGCACAGACACAAAATCAAACATCCGGTTTATTTTCAAAATAAAATAACCTCCCCAGCACACCAACCACACATTGTGCACTGCATCACTGATCTGAACACTTAACTGTTCAATTTTAGCGAACCAATGTTGTTATAAATCACGCTTGCTCTTAGTGTAATCTTTGTGTGGAATATAAATATTTTTATTGCAACAACTTCACCTCGGATATATGAGAAACACACATAATTCTCACACATCAGTCGTTATACCTGCACTTTTCATAAGGATTTCAGTGCTGCTTTGTGTGGTGAAACTGCAAGAGTACTCCTGTTGGCCAAGAAGTTAAGCTGTTCAGGACATTCGTCTTTGCCTCTTTAGGCATGAATGAGAAAAGCTATCTTATTGGCCTTTTTTAGAGATTGGACATTAATTAGTTTAGTCTAATGTGTGAATGCATTGTGCAGCATGCATGCATTATTTTTAACCTGGCACATGCCCTTTTTGAGGCCATGAAATAACATATCCTAAATGTATAGCTATGCAATAAACATTTTTGTTTAATATCTTTTTATATCGGTGGATTCATTTTTTTTTCTTAAACCACTTTGAGTTGTCTGTCCTCTAAATTTGTTTTACTCAGTTCATATTACTGCTATGAGTGCATTTCACAATGTAAGTGATAAACCTCTTTTACAACTAAAACACTCAAAAAACAAAACAGAGATTTGGCCATGCCTCCTCCTGTAATGGAGAAGCTTCAAACATACAACACAAGAAAACTCATTCTTGTGTTATAACGTGAATGCACCATAAGAACTAGCCTGTGCTGGAAAAATGTCAGTAAAACTGAAATGCTGCTTCATTCTGGTGTGGTGGCCATGCCAACTTTGGAGCACTTAGTGTTTCTAACAGTTTTCCATCACCTGTTCATCTGAAAGGTGAGGCCTCAATAAAGGTTGTGGGTATTACAGTATTACAAAAGGAACTTGAGAATACAACTCAATCTCTTAACAACAGAGGTGATATCTGATCGACAAAAAGACCTTTACGGAAAGCTTTCCACTATTTGATTGCCCCTGATAAAGCAAGTGCACCTTTGGCTGTTAAAATGTTCTGCCTAATCATCAAATTCAGTATGAGAAAGATGAACAGCCTCAGCATTGGTCTTTTCTACAGTGTGTGGGATTTCCTTGTTTCCATGCATGAGTTCATTTTGGTGATTTTTTTTCCATCACAGTCTGCATACCTGGTGAGTTAGAGGGCTAGGGTTTCGTAGACCAGGCGCAGCCGCACCAACAGGATGCGTCCAGGTGCACTTTGCAAGTTTTGTGTATGACACAGCCCGGTGCAGCCTCACGCAAGTACTCCCGTTCCCCTTCCCCACCTCCGTCCCTCCTACCGGCGCAAGTGGGAAAGAAGGAGAGAAGGCGTGGAGTGAGTTTAACACAGTCGAGTCAGATCTTCACCAATCAAATGAGCTCCTCTCCTCACCTTTAAATGCGCTGTGGCGAGGCGTACTGCAAATTTTGTAATATCACCATGACGCTGCACTGTCACCAAGGAGACAGCAGCAGCATCATACGCTCAAACTTCTCCCAGGAGAGATGTGAAGTCGTTAGTTTGCATCACAGTTTCAGCTGTGTTCATTTAGTCAGGTCGAGTTTCCAATTATGCGTGACAACCGCCTTTGATCTGTGACGGGACAAATAATATGGATACAAATTTGCGCGCTTTTTAAGATTGTTGCATTGAATAGTGGTTGTTGTGATTCTTTTTTTCATTGAAATGTGCCTGAAACTGTGGAAACCTGCCTGTGATGTCTTGGTGACGTGGGCGCACTGTGTGCTGGTCAGCCAAACTACAACTGCGCAGGCTGTACTTCGCCTTGAGCTGAGAGTCTACCTGGCTGGAGTTGTAGAGAATTTTGGCACTTTTTGGCACTGTGCCAAGGTGAATCTGTGACACCTCTCCCTGCTGCACCACCGTACTCATCTTGGCGCATCTCAGTCTATCAAACTCTCAAACTGACCGTGTGACGTGTCGCGCTGCATGAAACTTGCGCCAGGATGAAACTAGAGCCCAGAGAGTTATCCATACAACAGGTATGAATGGGGCTCTGAATACATTACCTGAGCTCAACTACAGTTATGTTCAATTCCCTGTGATAAACTGGGGATCCAACATGGAGGTTGTACTGCTGTTTAATCAGTCAAATCAGATCAAATTTTATTTGTACAGCCCAAATTCACAAAACCCATTTTGCCTCAGAGGGCTTTACAATCTGTACAGAGAGCGACACTCAATGCCTGCCCTTTTAGAGTCTGACTGGGGAGACTATTCTGTGGACAGACAAGTTTTATGTTTGTATATCCCAAAAGAAATGGATGGATATTGTGTTTGTCAAGACTCTTCTCTTTACTGGTCCCACAGCGTTGTACTGTAATGTATTCTCCATTGAGGTTAGGGTAGCAGAATCACTGCCCACTTTTTGCCACAGGCTGGAAACCCAACATTTCAGACTACACCTAGACAAGCAATGCAGGCTTTGACATTGAGGACCAGGATTCATTGATTTATTCCATAAGTGAAAGATAGCTAACTTGATTCCTTGACCCAGCATGGAGATGTACACTTAATATACTGTACTGTATGTCATATTTTCTTTTCTCTATGTTTTTTTTGTGCATTTATGTGTTTGTTTGTTCTGCACGTAGGCCTAAAGCACACACAAGGCCTATAGACATGCCTTTGTTAATGAGAGATTTTCGAGTGATGGGGTGGATCCCAGAGCAGTTAGGGTTTCATCCCCAGGAGGTGAATTGGCAGACACACTGGGTGAACTCTCCAGCTAGCATAATGACTGGTCCATGATGGACTTAAACCATCCACAGTCTGGTTCCAAGCCAAGCCCTCACAGAGTAAGCTACTGCTGCCCCTTACCAGAAATCTACAGGGACCTAAAAATGACACAATTGCACTAAATACTTGATCATACGTTCTACATTCTACCTCCATGGGTCACTGTGCAAACGAACTTCCATTCATAGGGTCTGTGTCATTATGGTGTTGAGGCAAAAAAATGCAGCAGTATTTCATGCCATCGGCTACTAATCATATGTGCACACTCGCCAGCAACAAAACAGCACTGTAGCTATGTTGCTCACAGCTGTGCCTAGCTTGTACTGATTGTTGCCACTCATTTTTCATAATGGTTTGATATCTCACATTACCTTTCTTGGTAGGTTTGACTCTAGATATACACAGACAAACATACAACATGCGAATAGTCTGTTCGGTGACAAATTTTGGGCAACACATGGATGGTCTGCATGGACCCTGAACAGGGCAGATGACGACATTTACATCACAAGGACTAAAGTGGACTCCCACAGTCCTGGATCCAGAAATTATTAGCTAATTTGTTTTAACAGTCCATTAAAAGTCAACAAAACAGGTCTTTTCTAATTGGAATGCTCTGTGCTGAAGATTTTTCTCTCTTTTCCTTAGTCTCTTTGACCATATCAGTGAATAATTTAACTTGTTTTGACCAATTAACCTGATTCATGGGCAGGTGTGTCAACAATGTCAGTAGAAAACCAGTTCCTCTCTGCATCCAGCTGGTGGTCAAAGCACATCCACCCATCCAAAAAGTATTGTGGCTTGTGAACTACTCCCTGGAGGATATTGCAATATGGTTTCCATCAACTCACTAAAGTGCCCTTCAACAAGGAACTGAACCCTAACTGCTCAGGGTGTGTTGTGCTGGTGATCCTGACCTTTCAAGAAATATGATGTATGTCTGGCCTCTGTTTTTCTTTCAAATTTTATTTTTGTTTTGTTTTTATCACAGAGGGATGGAGGTATATATTGATTTAGCACTATTCGTGTAGCTTGCAGATAGTAATATAAACTTTACATGCTTTTCATCACTGAGCATGATGTTTCATTCATATGTAACAGAGGGAGTGCAAACACCTTTGGAAATGCTGAATTATTCAAATGCCATGTGAGCTGATCTGCAATCACACGCATGAATTTCCCTTTATGTGTTAACTCAGTTGTGGTGTAAGAGAAAAAAATGTACAATTCAACATTTAACCCCCTGTGAACATCAAAACCCTTCTAAATTCTTTATGAACTAGCATAAAAGGAAATCCTTCTGCAGTGTCAGCAAGACTAAATAGTGCTGCAACCTTGTGGTATGACCAGGTTAATTGCATTACATTACACTTTAGCACATTACACATTATTTTTAAATAATGAACAAGACAGCAACTACTCGATTAATGCAAGATTTTAGTATTTGTCTTTTACTCAAAACAACTGTTTGTACACACAGATACACACACACACACACACACACACATGGTATGTGTTTATAGTCGTGCAAGGTATATCTTAGCTACTCAACAACAATCACTCTCTATAAGATTTTAATTACCAACTGAAGTGAGTGTGTAACACATAACAAGTGTGTTACACAGTCCTGGTGCTTTTGCAGAAGTTAAAGTGTAGTAGCTATTGTTGTGAAAAACTCAACAAAATATTTTATTAATACACAGATTTTCCCACTACAAAATAACTGAGCCTGAGACTTTTCTGTAAGTGAATGTAGACGTAACAAGATAGCAAGGTTGAGTTGGTTAATGCTTGTCAGAATTCTATCATTCTGCCAGGTGTACAAACACCCACTGTACTGAATTTTGCTCAAGAGCTGTACAGGAACTGAAACAGTGAAAACTGAAACCCCTAGGCAGTGCACATTTCTAAATGCATTACATGTAAACAAAGGCACACATACAGAGTTATATAGCTTATAGGTTCTGCGTGTGTAATTACATGACATGGGATGTTTTATAACAGTTTAACTGATTTTTCAACACAATACTGAAATCCAGATTGCTTCAAGAATGGATGAGGAGAGGAATTTTTCAAAAGAAAAGAAAAAAAGGTCCCAGCAATGACCCCTCTCCATCATCACATCACTCTCTATAAAGCCTTATTATGTGTAGCAATGTTATCGAGGTTAATGCCAATAGAAGCAGAGGAATGCTTGCTTTGATGGATGAGGAGAACTGGCATTTAAAGCATAAATGCTAACACCGACAAGACAATCCTTTGCTGAGAGAAGAGCATGCAATAGCTCCGAACGGGATGCCTGAGAATTAATGTCTATGTTTCCTCTCAATGTGTTATCTAGCTTGATGGTCAAGATAGTATATTTTGCTCTTCCTCATCTGTCTTCTTTTTTTTGACTCTGCAGAGTAATCCATTTCCCTCAATTTCAGGTCTTGAGGTTTGCCACTGAGGGCCATGGGATCAATATTTGCCAAGTTTAAACCACGGGATTATCCGTCTGTCAGGGCTCGCAACAGAAGCTCTCAACTGTGACATAAATCTTGGACTGTCCTCCACCATTTGAGAAGGTCACACCTTCCAACAGCCTTTGTTATATTGTACACCTAAAGGATGGATTAAGCAGTCGATAATGTCACTCCTACACATAAACTGTACAATGCTATGCACAATAAGCCTTGAAAGTATACTTACCATACATGATTGAATCTCTCACACTGCTCTGTCTGATGTGCCTGGTCCTCTGAGAAAATCACATGAACCAACTTCTGTTATGGGCTGGTTAAACACAGTCAGACATTTCTTCACTATCCATATACGTTAGGCTGCACTGTACCTACTTGCCTTTTTACCAATTAGCCCCCCAACATACCTTGGTTTGAACTTCACATTTGTTCTCAAGTATTGCAAACAATGAGAATTATGGCTTTATACGAGTTCCATGAGAAGACCCGCGCAGCAAACGTTTTAAAAAGGGTTTAAAAGTGGAGATGAAGCACTGAACAATATGACTGTAGTTTGTTAGATTTTTACCTTGGGCAAGATATGACAGCAATCAAACTTGATATTCACAAAGATTTGCTATAAAAATTAGATGTATTTCACTTTTCGCCAGTAGGGCGCATCCATCTTTAAATAATCTAGTTAGTGACGTCACATGAATGTTTCAGCTCTGCCATTCTCTGTTCGCCGGATTAGGGTGAACAGTCACGTCGGCCCCAACATGCCCCGACAAGCGGAAATGACACTATAGGAAACGCTACCTTGAATTGTGGTTGGGTGCTATATACAAAGTGGATAGTAGTAAAGTAGTGGATTTTCTCAATAACGTTTTACAGTTAGAATGTTGTTTTTGTTGTGGTACATCTAACTATGTCCTTAAAGTTAAAAGTGTGTGTCTGTTTTGCTTTTTCATCTCCACTTTAAACCTACAGAGACTAAAGTATGAAATTAAGGATGAGGTTGATGATTTATATTTTATCTATTATCAACAAATCCTATGAAAAGGCCAACATTGCATTAGTCTGACTTTCAGTACTTACCTACTTATGCAGCCTTAACCAGGCTGGGTCCTATTGATTGTATAAATCTTTTAGGAAAATAATGCAGAAATTGAGTATAAACGCCTTTTTTAAAAGAAAAAAAAAAACGTTAAAACAAACCCTTGGAAGCTGGGCACCACAAATTTTAAGCAAATAGTATCCTAACAGTAGCAAATATTATATAAAATAGAATTTTATTGCGCAAACATTGTAGGACAAAATAAGAACAAACTGTGGTGTCTATGGAAATAAAGGAAGCAACAAGTGCAGTGCTGAGGCTCAGTGACGTGTTTTTGGTCAACAGTGTAGGTCTACAACACAGAGGAAGGAGCGACTGCTACTATATCAGGCTTTGGCTACACAGGCAGTTAATATGTGTTAATGTAATATGTAATAATGTAATATGTGTGGCAGTGTTAATTTACTCATTAATTACAGTATAATCAGTATTGTTCTGCACTATTAGTCACTACTAGTCGAGTTGCTGTCAGTATAACATGGATAACACAAATACATACATACTAATACATTTGTGAGCACAATTACACAGAATATCAGTAATGTTTCTAATTTTCATATCTGTCTAATAACTAATTTCCAGCAATATTAAAGTGATGTATTAGAGTAATGCAATACAAAGACCTATGTAGAATTGAGATATAATGAGAAAACATGAACAAACACAACAATAACAAAAACAACAATAAAAAAAGTACTTAAGCATGCCTCTTTCTGTAGTGCTACTGGGGACTATCTCTCAACACAAGTGATAGTCTCCACAGTGGAAAAATAGACTTAAGTGTTTCATACCATGCTAAAATATCAGCAATATTTATAAAATCACACAGGGCAGTGTTCTTGCTCAGCAGCGAAGGTCACCTGTAAACTCAACATTAATCTCCCAAAGTGCAGTGATAGCTCCACTTTGCCCTTGGAGAGTCGCATGGCACATTTGGGTTCATTATTGTAAATCTTGGTCCTGCCTTGTATGATGCATTCTTAACATTCACCACTTGCTTTTCCACATTGGTTTGATACACAAAATCTAAGTAATTAAATAAACATAGCACCCCTGAGTCCCTCACACACACTGTTGGTTGTCCTCCTTACATGCTAGAATTTTGCTTGAGAGAATCATTTATTTATTTCCAACTTTTGATGTGACATTGCTAAAATGATGAATTGCCACTGAATGTCGATAAGTCATATCAACTGATAAACCTCTGCCAACATATTGTACGGACTGATTGGCTGAGGACTTCACATCCAATATTTTAGGTTGTAGAGTGACACAGGATCAGCAAGCTGACCAACAAGGCCCAACATTAATCAAACTAACCTCAGCTGTTTCAGGCTGCCACATTACTGCAGCATTAGAAGCGATAGTTACCATGTTGCCAGTGATGCGACAATCCCATTGTCAAAACTGTTAAAAAGAGAGGCGGGTCTGACAGCCACTGAATTTGGCATGCTTAGGGGTCAAATTTGCCCACCTGGGACATAGTGGCGGTGGTGAAAGAAAATGAGCCATATGAGAGTCTTCTAGCAGCAAAACTGCAATCAGTCTTTGATGATATGATGGCATGGTTCTAAGGTTCTGCTTAAGGCTGGAGTGAATGTAAGGATCAGGAAAATTAAGGAATGTATACAGTTTAAGCAAATATTCACATGGTGACATATTTGAAAACCTTACAAAAAAGAGCATATGAAGTCTGAGTTGTATCATTCATCATTTTTGTAGTTCATCTTGGACTCACCATACTTACATTTATAGTTCTTCCCACTCAAACTGAAATAACCCATTGTACTCCAGCCTTCCTCTTCTAGCTTGGGGATGGTTAAGTCAATGTACAGTGTGTCTTTTCCAGTACATGCAGAGTTGCCAGCTGCTTATCTGTGCTGCTTATTTTCACCTGTCACAGAACACCTTTAAAGGAAGGGTGTAAAACACACAGAGGTTAACAAAGCATACACCATAACATGCTGTGAACACCAGAAAAGTGAGCATGGACTTCCAACATGCTAAAACATTCATATGATCCTTTAAAGCCTCAATTTGCAAGAAACACTGGTGCAGTTCTTAGTTTACTGTGTTACTCACACCCGCTCAAGGGATGTCACTGACAAAGCTGATTGATAAACGACCGTTTTGTCCAACCACTGCCTTCTTGTGCTGGATTTTAACTTAAATTGAATTTCAAGCTCCAATGAGATGTCAGTGTTAACACACTAGAAACCCTCTCAGGGAAAATGTTGCTGTCAATGCAGAAAGACATTTTGGCTTTTCCTCCTTCTTTCTTTGGCCATTTCCCAAACATCCTCATTCATCATTCATTCAAATACACTTTGAAGGAAGGGCCGTTTCCCTCAACTGGTACATTCTGGAAGAATGATATTGAACTAACACAGAGACTCCGTAGGTTCACATTATGTTTTCTTTAATGCGTTTCTGGGTTGTGTGGGTAGATGAAATTGGGGATTTTTTGATTTATGTAATTAAAGAATATCATATATTGTGGACATGGCTCCTTGAGGAGTAGCTGTAGATTATCCATGTGCCTTCTAATGTGTGTGTGTTTGTGTATGGGTGTGTATACGTGTCTAACATTTTATAACTGTCAAAATTTTCACCTTTGAACAATATTACGAGTTCTGTGTTATTCAAATCAAAATATTTAATTCAGCAAGAAGATGGGGGATTAACATCCAGTCATGACAGTAAGCGCATCAAAGATTTTGCAGAGCATATCATTTTACAAGTTTAAAGCCCTTTTGGACCCCCATGTCTATGCCCTCTCATGTCAGCTATGAATATTTTTTAATAAGCGTTATCAACATTGTGCAGTGCAAACATATATACTAATTCCAGTGTTTCCATCACTCCATGATCAGCAAGAGTCTTTTATCTGATTCTAAGGCCATTTTCATTTTATTAATGTGGCTAAAATAGCTTCTCTACAATTCTACAAGAGCTAAAGTGGATGGGCAGTTTTAATGTTCTAAATGAGTAACAAGGATTCTCATGGATGAGTGCAATTATTCTTAGAGGTTAATGTTAGAGTCCTGAAAAGCTCCACAGTAATTGATAAATGAGTGTATAGCCCAGAGATGTATTCAGGGTTACTGGGCTGCAATACGCCTGAAGCTGCTCTTACACTGAATTATTAAAGACTGCTCTTTCCCCATTTCTTTGGAGTCGTAGCCTAAAAAATTGAACATTAAAGTAACCAAAATGTATATATGTATTTTGTTTTTCATTAATTCTCAATCAATTTATTTTCAGCACTGTGTATATCTTTATGTCAACAATAGGATTGATGCTGCACAAGTCTTTACAGATGTTCATCATGTAGCATGAATCTGGAAATGCAGGCAAATTCAGAAAACTGATCCATTCGGTGCACTGACACGTGTACTCAGCTCTGTCCAGCTATTGGAAATATAGTTTTTAAAGTGATAAACACCTGACAGTGTTTCGGAAATTGTATTTTTCCTGGAAGAATGTATAGTCATCAGTTCCAACAAGGGGGACCTGCGTTGGCTATTTCCGAGCATTCTTCTCAGTGTCAGATGCATGAAATGTTCTTTGTTGTTGTTATGCTGAGTGTTACACCGCATCTTGAAATTGTAAACAAGGCTCTCAAAATATGATAGTTTTCCCTGAACATTTCAATACATATAAAAAGGCCTGCATGCACTGCACTGTTGCAGTTTTCATATCTCATTTGCTGTTAGCTCTCTACTGCCTAACAGAAGCAAGAAGATAGGACAAAATGGCTGTGAACTTTTCTTATGCTCAGTCCAGGAACCCTGAAGACGAGATGCCTGAGTGGGAGGAATGAAATATTGACTGACTACAACACTTCATCAGAGTTAAAACTGCAGTTAGACTAATTGTCAATACTCCTCCTGGAGTGAAGAGCATCTGTAAGGCAAAATAGTACAACCAAATCTTTCCATTTAATCATTTTTGACTTTAATGCATACAAGGTCGGCGGTGGTATGTACAGAAAGTACACCTCCCACTGTGAGTCTGACAACTGTTCCTCATAGCTTGCTGCTTTCTGTCACCCACTCATGGCTCGCATTACCAGCCTAAATACCCATTGCCATTGAATAAAACAGAGGCATAATATGCTTTATTCCGTCTAGACAAACTCACTCTGTGTATCTATATTGTTTGACCTGCTGTAACAAAGTGCAATTTACTTTCAACAGTGTGCGTGAAGACATGTTCTCAAATGCAACACAAATTTTTTGTGCAGAGAGTTCAGTACGGGGATGACGTACACATAATAAAGTCCTCACGCAAAGGCAGGCTGGGTCAGGGTTAGAAGAAACTTTGTTGAAGTGACATTTATAACCACTGGGACACTTTGTCACCCATTCATTTATGATTAACTGACTAATACAGAATGATAAATAATTATTATGTTTGATAAACCGTTAAATTAGGGCAATTAAGGGAAATGACACACTGATCATAAATCATAGTGGTAATTTCATCACACAGGCACATGTACTGTAACAGAGCAGATGGGAACAAGTTGCCACCTAGCAACTAACTAAGACTTGCCAGATAGCATTACCTAATTTGACATTGGAAATACTGGCTGCAGGCTGAATTCAGATGAAAATGTTTGTTAGCTGTTGACCTCAGACCAGGGTTGTGTTAGAGTGAAGTGGGCTGGGTCAGACCGGGGAAAAAAATCACACCCATGGAGTGATCTAAACAGAGGTCTACTAGTGCATGTTTGACATAACTCACAGGTGGACTATTATTATTGTTGTTGTTGTTATTGTTGTTGTTGTTATTTTATGAGCATTACTGACAGTGAGTGGTACCTCAAACACTGATCAAACATTGATCAAAGGGAAAAAGTAAGTTAGAGCATCGTTATTCTTTATTTTTTTTCCTCTACATCTATGCTAATATCTTAGTGTTTCATGCTGCACACTGTGTGAAAATGATTGCTTTAAACAGCAGAGACTGCTGATGGCCTTGTGTCGGTTTTACAAAGGTGCAATAGAATTTAACCTGGCATACCTATTCCATAGTGTAGCCTGCCAGAAGTGGGCTTGAACTGAACATATCACACTGCTTTCACCTCAAAGGCAAAATCGATCTGAAGAGCACCTAGAGGGTATAAGGGGAGTGGGAGGGTATTAGGGTAAGTGTCCCTCTTGGCCCTTGACATCTTTCTGTGAGGATGACCCAGGCACACTGTGACCTTCCATCCATGCTGCTTGAGGGGGAGGTCAAGATTTATGCCACATCTGTGAACTGGGGTCATGCTATCTCTCTCCTGCAGCTGCTTTCTCTCTCAACCTGCTAGCTTCACAAGTTTCAATTCTCAGGAGGGAATGAAAATGGGGAGAACAAAACTGTGGTCCTACATATTGCATTTGTCTGTTTGAGAAATAACAGTATGCCATATGCACTTTGAGCCTGCTGTTACTTATGTCATCGAAACAAATCTGATTGTTGTTTTCATGCTGTACCCGTTGCTGCATTGCAAAAAAAGTCAAATATAGCTTACCTTATCAATGTACCTTTATGTTTCTGTGGAGCAATAAAAACCCAGCTCAGAAATAAATACTGTACATAAATCAAAAAATAGATATGAGCTGAGTCGTTAATAGAGAGACTATACCATCATGAACTATGATTCAAGGGGTAATTTGACATTAACACATTGGGCAAGACAATAGCTGATGCACTGCCATGTGTGTAGAACAATGTAAGAATTCTGATTCAACTTGTTGAAAGCAGTTCACAGCAGTTCACTGCTATTTTTTAATTGCCATATAAATAACCATTTGAAGTGTCAGTTCAAACAAAATTCAAGCAAAAGTTTCTCCCCACCGCCCCCCCCTTTCTTTGTCTTTAAGTAGGTCTAATTTATCTCTGAATGCCCATAATTTTACCTGAAGTGCTGTATATAAATCACTTTGTGCCGTCACAGCGACACAGTGAATCTCAGTAGCATTTGACGTGTGGTACTGAAATCACCAAACTACCTTTGAACAATTTAACTGCTATGTCCCTTTTGACTAATCATGAAATCAGTATGATGTTCTTCAAACCCTCCTGTAAAGAGTTTAATTGGTAGCTAAGGGGGGTCGACATAACTTTACGTTCTAATGTGATTTGTCCTGCGCTAAAATTGGTGAATTTTACTGCTTTGTGGGCATGTGTCAGAGAAGTGGTGACCAATGTGCTGCATGTATTTACACAGCCAAACCCTGTCATAAATACATCAAATAAGCAAATATCCTTTTTATGAACATATATTCTGAAATATCCCTTTAGGCTCCATGCCAATGGGGGGCTGCAGAGGCAGGCTCAGCATTTAATGAATATTCAGTGAGACATCTCAGAGTGTCAGCTCAGCAGGTGGGAACAGGGCGACGTGGTGTATGTAAACCCGCTTTGCTTTAGTTGTAGCTAAAGCAAAGCGGGTAGGAAGTCACAGATTTCAGTGAATGCACCATTTCTCTGTGGAAGTTGTTTTGATGCAAGTGCTGTATCATTATAGACAACATTACACATGACTATGTGCTGCAAGTCGACTATTGACTATGCACAAGTGGGTCTTGATAATCTTACATGCATTATTACCCAATTATTATCTTATTACAGTGTGGTGGTGTGGGGGGGGGGGGGGGGGGGGGGGGGGGGGGGGGGGGGGGGGGGGGAGGGGGGGGGGGGGGGGGGGGACGGGGAGGAG
>JBCAUF010000001.1:10211799-10226990 GCA_038406115.1 Haemulon aurolineatum | reverse complement strand
TGAACTAATCAGATAGCCTCTCTTGTGCCCATGTAGATCATCTGATGGGGTCTTAGAACATGACTATTTTTGAATTAATTCATATCACCAATTATTTTTCTGTTTTATCTCGAGGGTATTATGACCTTGAAAGGTCTAGTCGCTAACCATATGAGTCATGAACTTGCAGCATGGTCGACTGTTGTGAGCCTGGCTGGGATTACTTGAGAGAACGACTTCACACAGTGGTTTCACTAATTACCATGTTTTGCAACAGTTATGTTCCTTGCCTTTTAATCTTTCAAATAAACTGCAGTCTTTGTCTCACATTGTTCAAAGATGCCCTGTGATGTAAAGAACGTACAAGATAAAGTATGTATGCATGGGCTGAATTCACTGCCTTTCTTCTCCCCTCCTTCTCTTTCCTTCATTCTATTTTGACCCGAGGCTCTTTCTACGTTTCTTCATACGCTGTAAAGGGCTATGCATCCGTACA
Source organism: Haemulon aurolineatum (assembly GCA_038406115.1). Taxonomy (NCBI): domain Eukaryota; kingdom Metazoa; phylum Chordata; class Actinopteri; order Lutjaniformes; family Haemulidae; genus Haemulon; species Haemulon aurolineatum. The sequence goes on along the minus strand of JBCAUF010000001.1, from coordinate 10,226,515 downwards.
CTGCTGCCATTTCAGCCCTTTAACTGAGCTCCAAGACATTGGACATGGTTTGTTGCCACCGTGCAGTAACCTGCTTTCATATTTCAACTGCTTTTTCAATTTCAGAATCACACGAGTGTTGTGGAACTTTTTAATTGTTTCCTTCCAGTTTCCTTCCTGATTGAAGTTACATAACCTAAATATTCAGTGATCTTCTTTCATGTTATTATCATTGTATTAATCCCATTTTGAACCACAATTACAGTACAGTTCTCCCAGTAAAAAGAACACAACAGTGTTTTGAGACAAAATCTTGCTTATATTCTGTACGCTATAAGAATATGATGAATTGATGAGGATGGATTAGTGGACTAAATTACAAATTTAATCAACCAAGGTGATTAGTGCTTAACTCTACGTAGCATAATATAATTTGCATTTTCAAGACAGTTCTGAAATCTCCTGCACACATATTTGCAGTCTTTGATTGATGTTTAACTTTCCTGGACATGCTGACGGGATTGCACTAGATGCCATAACATGTCCAAACTGAGAGATACATTTAATTGACTTCTCTGTAATTTTGGCAGCATGACAAATTCTTTTAATGTGATAATTATCATAATATATTCCAATTAAAATGAGCCATTTTATCATATTAGCTCTGGGGGAGAAATTTTATCTAATCTAACTGCACTAACTGCACTAAAATGCAGCAGGAGTAGGCTACCTCTTGTCTTAAGCTAACAGACCCCCTGAGGGGAAACAGTGGGTATTTCTTTACTACTTTTGTGTTCCCTTGCAATGAGTTTCACGTTTCCCTGCAATATTGATTGAATATGTTTGCACAGCCTCACAGTTAACTTTGTGTTACCTCACAATGTTTTTGTTTGCATTCCTCCAGATCCACAGGAACAGTTTGTATGTTGCTCCAGTCCAGCTATTACACACTGCCAGTTTAAGGGAACACTTTGCAGATACTATAGAACGGAGAGATGATGTGACACTTTACATTATGCATTTATTGCTCGTTACTCCTTTTAAAAGGCCCAGCCCTGACAGTATACAGCCACTGGCTGTGAGCACAGCTGCTGCTCTGCCTGGCTGTGGATACGGTTATTGCTCGGACTATGATGCATTTGTGGTTACATTTATGATGGATGTGGTATGGATACAGTAGCTGTACTGTGACTACTCTTTGCTTCTCCTGTTGACATTAGCCAATGAACCATTGTTGAGCCACATGTGATTTGAACCTGAGATGGCGTTACCAATATGCCAGAGGAGTTCAAAAACACAGTAGCTTCAGCACACTGCTAGCACATCAGTGCTAGTTAGTGGTTCACCCTCGATAAACGAACATGCCAAAGCCATGCTATTAACAACCAAAGCACAGCCATGGCTACAGCCACAATTATAGCCACAGCAACAGACAAAGCTATGTAATAATCACAGCTGCAGCTTCAGTCAGTGAGAGCCAGGTTGATTGGCTATGCTAGTTATTTATCTACCTGCAATAGTACAGATTTGAGCCTGAGCCATCCACGGCAGACGTAATGCAAAATAATGCCAGGAAAAAAACAAATCCCACTTTGACCTTTGAGGGTGCTCTATATCAAGCAGGAACGTTTGTGGGATGAGAATTAACTTGACTTGTCATAGGAACCCTTTTCTTTAGCTTTTGGGCTGAACTTGCATGAAAGAATACTTCTTAGATAATGTAATTTATGGTTCTTCTTTCTCCCTCTAATGCTCCAACCCTGGAGGTAACGACAGCTCGGAATTTGTCATACATCATACACTAAACGCATGATCAAAAGTCACTTCCTTTCATGATATTTCCAGCCCTCCTCTAGCCCTCTCTACCTCCTCTCCTCAAAGTGCTCCTCTTTAACAGCATACATCATGCTGGGAAAGGACTCTACTTTTTTCAATAAAAGATAAAGACCATCTTATTACCTTCCCATTAAGAACATAACATTTTGTTAAATGGACTCCTATTTAAAATACTCCTTCGAGCTCTGAGCCAGATTCAATGAATCTCAGCTGCACTTTAATCAACTCTGTCTCTGCTGTTTCCACATAGCCTTTTCATGATTAAGAAGAATAAAAATTCATAGTATTTGATTATTCCAAGTCTTAATTCAAAGGAGAGCAAAAGTCCCCAAAGGGTAATCTTACATATATCTACATCCACAGTATGAAATATCAATATAATTTCCATTCTAGGCCAAGTGGAAGTGACACAGGTATCAGATTTAAAATAGTCCTTTTTTTTCATTTTCACACACACAATATTAGCCAATATGCGGAGGACCAATCGCATGCATTAAATAACACAGTACACCGAGTGATGTGGAAAGAATTCACTGCACGTACACACACATAGGAAGTGTGCGGGGGGGAGCTTTGAAGAGCGTGAATAATTTACAAGCCAATGTAATATGCTGCATCAATTTAACACCATCTAGACCCCATTTGTGTAAACTAATAAACAGATTTGTGATCTTTTTATATTCAAGACAAAAACACAAATTCCTCATGTACACAATGTGACTGGGGCCAACTACTCTAAGTGGAAATGTTGACACTAGAGGTTATTTGGACCTAAATGTCTACGATGCTTTGCCTATCAGCCCTGATCATGAAGACTATGAATAACAGAGCTTTTGGCAGAAAAGGTTATGAATGTTGAAGACACTGTGCAAATGGCAAAAGTGCTTCAGTACAAACAGCTGCATCAGCTGTTCTCTCCCAGACAGCTCTGGTACCCAAGGGAAAGGTCAGAGCGGCCCATTTTTAAGGGCCTCAGCCCCAAGTGAGTCATATCAGGGCCCATCATCACTGATCATGTGACACCCCGGGCAGTAACTGGCAGTTGTCAACATTAGTGAGTCCCTGTCATTTACTCTGTCAATTTCAAGCCTGTCCTATCTCTGTCCCCTTAGCCTGGATCAACAAAGTGTCTTCATGTGATAGCTGCAGCTCTAATGCTCAAACAGCTTCAATTAGAGCACTGTGATCTGAGCAGAGTAAAAAGCGCAGTCACATTCATGAATTAAAGGTGATAAATCTTAAGTGCTAATTCAATGTGTTTCTGCCTTAAATACTACTCATATAATTTATAGCTACTGAATTGCAGATGAAATGTGAGGATGACATCTTTTTTGTTCCAATCATTCAGCAATATGCTCAACTTTTTTTCTGTCTATTTTTTTTTTAATGAAATAAAATATGTCCTAAAAAATAATTTTACGATGCAATATGTTATCTGCCTTGCACCATAGTGTATTACTTCTTCCACTTTATAGTTTCTGTTGCTGTTTTTAAAGTGTGGCAATCTTAAGCAAACATCTGCCACATTTACGCACCAAGAGTCGGGATGCTATCCAAGGCACATATGGCCCCCCTGATAGGGTAGGTTTACTCTTTGTCTCTTCTGTAAACCCATCTGCTGCTGTTGTTGTTACATCATGTCTTTCTGTACACTTAGACTTCATTTCCTCTCCAAGCAGCCATTTTGTTAGAGTAAAGATTCAAAAAATTCTTGATAACAAAGGCAGGAATATTTTAGCAAAGATTTGTTTGAGCCAAATAGCTGTACAGCTACAACTGAATTCACAATATATTAAGCTATTCATTAAAAGCGGCTCTTACTGGTTTGCATTAACTCTATATTCATTATATATGATGCGGAGGAGATGATGCTGCGTAAAGTTAATTTATTATTCAGTTGATGGAAAAATCCATACACAGTCTGGGAATTTCGACCTAGAAAGAATAAATGTGAAATGCTGATTATTCTGTACATGTGCATATTTGCAATGATTTGAAGTAAAATATTTTACTGTACAATAAGGTCCAAAACTGTGCAAGGTAAACAGAAGATGACAACGCAGATTTTTGTAGACAGAGAGGTGCATAAGGAAGATTCACTCTTTCAACTACTTTGCTATATCAAACTATGAAGCTACTTCTGAAAAGTCTCGACCTGACCCACGTATTGTTTAGCATGCATTACACACATCATCCACTGCTGCGAATAATGGCAGGCATCAAACGGGAGAGATCTCCTGCTTCCCTTCATTATATGATATTTGCATACTGCGTGACAGTACATTAATTCCAAATTAGTTTCAGAATTAAAATATGCAAATTTGTAGCCACATCATGTCTGACGCCATCACAACCAGCAATGGTCATTAGTGCTCACTTTTGCTTTCATATTAGTACTGCTTAGTGGACATGTGGCATTTGACTATTACTTTCAATCATTAGATCTTATACATTAATATTTCATATGCAGTTCATCATTATCATATTTATGATTGAAAACTATCGTATTGATTGACATTTATCAAGCAAACTGGGCCAACATTCTTTAATTCAAAGAAAAAAGAGTCAAATATAAAAGATTTTGTCATGGACTCAAGTCCTTTGATGTACACGAAGAGTATATCATGACGTCCCTTCCTTATTTTTGCATAATATTTTATAATGTCTTACATTGTAAAATAAAAAGACATCAGAGTCAGTGAAGGTCTGGTGTGGCAGGATGTAGAAAGCCTCTTTCTTCACCACCAGTGAGAACAAAATGCAAAAGTTCATATACAGCTGTCAACCAACAGCAGCACTTTAAAGGCATAAATTAGAGGCAAGTGAACCAGTTTTTGTTCTTTTCTTGCATCGCTCACAGACATATCATTAACTGAAACTGCCGGATGCTGCGAGCTGCGCGGTTCACTCACTTTCAGTGTTGTGCATCAGGAGATGCTCCAGTATTTTAGCTGAGCTCAATTGAAGGTTTTTGACAGCTGCAGGACCCCAGAGCAAACAAACAAAGGATTGGAAATGGATCAGGATTCATGTACGTAGCCAACTGCAATCCACAGAAATGAAAAAAAAAAAAATCTAATATTAAATACCAGTTAGAGGTAAATATTTCAATCCCATTTGCTTACACATCTGCAGTGAATGACCAAGCACAATGCAAGAAAAACAAACAAACAAATAATAACCTGCCATATCATCTCCCAATCTATACACACTGGGACTGGTAATGCTAAAATAAGCCAGATGATGGATGAGATAATTTTGGGGCTACATGACCCTGTGTTGTGTAAAGGCTGTGCAATAACCTGCATGCTGTTTTGACTGCTGTGCCACTCATCAACAATACCACTAAAACTGAGCCTTTATTAAAACAGGCAGATGTGGACACCCCTGTAAATGCATTTGTAGAGTGATGCTGATAATAATGCTGGGGTTGACCTTGACGTCCTGCACCTGGTCTCAGTGTCTCCCCTTCAAAGTACTCACATTCTGTTTATTTCCAATTTTGTTATTAATATTTCATTTTTAATGTTGTGTTGAGATAATTGTTTTTATAATGGGGCACCGTGAAGCCCTTTGAGCCCAGTATGTTTGCATAGCCCTCAGCTGTGATTAAGGACTATCCAAATAAACCCTTTACTTTGTATGGGTGTGTGGGTGCATGCCAGCGATTGAGTGACATAGGAAGTTGTTTGGAGTAAACACTGAGCACTTGGCTGTTGTTCAGTGGCTTTACTGTTGTATACTCTCTCTGCATCCTGAATTCGCTTCATTTGTGAACGATTAGGATTTTGAAGTCAGAATTTCACCACAAGTGTATTGTCTGTTTAATTCGGCTGAAAATCTGTATCTCTTTGGTAACAGATGTGGCATGCTTTGCTGATGTCCAATCTATAATACATGTAAAATCTATTGCTATAGCACTCTGCCGACAGGCTTCCCTCCAGAGTCTTTCTTTGGTTGGAGTCTAGGGGACGGAGTCGGGGCGTCAGAAAATCTCTTTTGCTCCACCACTGAGGGTGTAGTCAGACAGAAATTCGCTCACCGTTCATTTCTGTGAGGAAGCAGAGAGGACTTTCTGTATTCGCCTCCTAGTCACATATTGATCGAAACTGAATTTGATTTGACTGAACTTCGACCTGCCGGATCTCCAATGTCTAGCTAATTTAAGAGAGGGAGAGGATTGACTCTCGCCAGGCCAATTTCCGATCTTACCATTAAGCCAGCTGCAGCCAGCCGTTCTCCTTCTCTACCTTGGCTTCCAGTGTTTATTTGGTTTGGTTACATAAGGTTTCTTTCGCTGCACCATACAAGATTCCCACAGCACATCCTCAAACTCATTGATGCATTACAGAGACCGCTGGTGTTGCACAGAGCCCATATAAGTTTTTGCTTTGTTTTGTGGGTTCTTTGGTGATGCCTTTTAATTGATCCTGGTCTTGGATTCTCACCATGTTTTTGATCTTAAGTGCAGAACACTGTAAATATCTCTAAAAATTAGCAGATATACATGTGATAGATACAGACTTAAACAGATGCTTCATGCTAACTCATTCAGTCAGTCAGTCTATACAGTACAATGATTTAATGGAGAACGTGAGAGAGATATGGATGAATAGACCAATTAGCCTAGACCAGTGAGGTCCGGATCTGCACAAAACAATTTTCAATATATAATATACACCATATAAACAATTAAGCCAGACTACAGCCACATTTCCACCAAGCAGTGCAGTTCATTTCAGTTTGCCAAACATGCATGAGAACAAGCTTTTTCACATCATTTGGTGTGCTGTGTTAGAACGGGTCATTTTTGAGTTGTGGATGGTACCAAAGGAACTTTTCCATTCCACCCCAGTTTTTTTTTTGTTACTCGTCTGTCGAGGTTCTAAATGAACTGAGCCCTTACTAAAAGGGGTAGACTGTAGACCAGTGATTGGTCTGAGAGAGCAGAGCAAGCAGTGTCGCGTTGTGCTCTGATGTAGAATTTCTGAAATTACACTGGTCTTTTTCTCTCCCTTATGGTGGGAAAAGCACCCAGTGACAATATCATCTACATTTACAGTAAGAGTAGCTACTGTGTGTGATGAAAACACAAAACAGATCAAGGGTTTAGGGACATATGGGTATAGGTCAGGAACAGGTTAAAAGCGTTTGGTGGAAATGTGGCTAAAGTGCTTTTTCTAAAAATGTGAGTTTTCAAAATCTTAGGTGCATTGTTAATATGCATACACTGTTTTGAATGCAAACATAACCTAATGCTAGCAAGGTTCATACTTTCTGGCACAAAGATGAAAGTCCATGTCTTACACACATTTTGAAAATAATACATAATGCTGTCATTTAAATCGGTCTATATATGATACTATTTCAAGGTGATTTTGCAGCCGCACTTGACTCACAATGCCTGTGTTGTCATCTCTGCTTAGAGTAAAACACAGCAGCATACGATACAGCAATTAATACAATGCACGGGGTCATGCCCTTTACCAGAGCAGGGTTATCCCTGTATCATCCTCTTCAGCACATGGCTGGTAACTAGTATGTGCTTCAGTGCATTGGAGATACATCTGAACACTACATTGTGGATACTAATTTGCAGTTATATGTATGTTTAATACATACATTTATTGTGTAAGCTGTACACTTGTATCCCGCTGGCTACATGGAATATATACATTTAGATGGTGTGTCTTTCATTGATAATCTACAATAACCTGACATCTCGAGCAGGAAATAGGATTTTTTTACTTTACTTTCTATTCCATCCAAAGCCCTGCTTTTCCAGTCTTTCACTTTTTAATCAAATATTTTAATATGGAAACCAATCGCTGTCTGTTCATAACATGGAAACACTGAGGGAGAAAAAAAATCATGAAGAGAAAGTAATGAGTGAATAAAAGTTTTATTTGCCCTAAGTACATAATCATAAAGTTATTTTCTAATTCACCCATTACGGGGAGTTTGTACAGTTAAAGGTGCTTAAAATATTTCCTTTCTTTATCACGTGCTCCTTCATTGTTTATTCACTCGAGAGAAACCTGAAGCACGGGTCGCCCTCCTTCGTAAAATCACAAAATTTGCATCTAATCACTTTGAGCTTTGTGTCAGAGTGAGAACAAACACAATGCAAACAAATATCATTATGCAGCTGAGCACACACTCAGTTCAGCCACCATTGTGATCTCACGTCAGCCTCCATGCCTGCTCGATGTTATCCCCTTACTGTTACTTTTCCTGACACACTTCGATTTTGAAAATCCATACAAATAAGTGCAAACAAAGAAAAACATACAGCAAAAAGATCTGACATCCAGCTCACATTACACTACAAAAAGAAGGGGATAAAATACACATACACAGCTAAAAATGTAGCTATAGACGAGTATATTTCCGGGCGATTCAGCAGTACATCTGAGTGTGCAAAGACTCTGCAACATACCAACCAGCAACACTGCTTTGGATTTGTTCCCTCCCTCCCTGCAGGTTAACTGTCCCCAGACAATGAGCCTCAGCTCTGCTTCAGGGTCTACAGAGTAGGGACACCAGACAGACAGACAGGCCTTGTATTCAGGCAGAGCCGATAGGCCTGGCAAGTGTGTCCTGTTTGGCATTTAAAACACCTCCGCTCACTCCTATGTCGTGGGAGAAGTGACGGACCTGACAGGCTCAGTCTCTTGGGAGCCACTGGGCCTCTTTCCAATCTCCCTGGGTCAGTGCGGGGGTGAGACGCCAGTGAGGAGCTCCTGGCTAGAAACACTAATTATCATGGCTGCCTTGCATTTAGTAGTACTGTGTTCAGCACTAGGTAGCGTGCACCTCCTGGTCACGCTGTCAGATACCTCACAGGACTGGCTCTAATTGTGGAGATTGTAAAGCTATGGGTGTTTAGGTTCAGGCTGCCAAAGGCAACTCTCTGCATCACTGACTTATGTAAATAAATGAGTAAACAAACAAGTGTTTAATGCCCCTCCCCCAATATACTGCTGCTGTTGATATTGTTTGCACTGGTTGTCATTAATGGTCCTCTTTTTAATTTGTGGGGATTTTTTTGATTGGTGAATTGGGGAGCAGCCGTGTCACAGATCGCGCACACACTATCACAGTGTTGCAGTGCTCTCACTAACACACACAGTAATGCCTCTGCCCAAACTCATGATAATTTAATAGATGCCTGAAGGCAAAGTTTGAGGCAGTGGACAAATATAAATATTAATTAACACACAAGGGACCCAAGTAATGTGTGAAAACTTCTCTGCCTATTGGCTCCTGCCATATTAAAGGAAACTCTGGTCAGATTTTTAATATGGTTTGGAATATGCATAAGAACTTCAAACATTAACTTCTAAAGTTAACATCTTCTCATTGATATTGAGGGTTTAAGTTGGAAATTAATGTAACTTGCACAGAGTGCAGCAAACTGAAAAATATGATGGTTTTCCTTCAAAAAGCAATACATTGTTTGACATACCATATGCAGTATGAGCCAGTGGAAACTTCATTAAAAAGAAGTACTTGTCGGACCTACTTATTACGCCTGAATAAGCACCGATTCTCTAATTAAAACAACTGATTGATGCAGATGCTTAAAAAGCATCGATTGGTATCTTTATGTTAACTAATCACCAGATCTTCTATTCTCTCCACAGCTACACAATGCACAGTTCTTCTCACTAAAGATCCGCAGTGCTGGGACACTGAGCATCAATAATGCGCCTCCGTGACAGGTTTGAGGACCCTTTGGAGCGCTGCACTCCCACACTGTCTGATTTCATAGTAAAAGTGAGGGAGTGGGCAGTACATATGACAGGTAGTGGTGAAAAAGGTGGGCTGAGTCTTGACATTGCCCATTTCCTTCGAACTCGACGGCAGCGTACACTCGCTGACTAAACAACCATCACTGCCTCAGTGTTGCTGCGTACAAAGGTGTCAGACTTAATATTAAAACTGCATGTTGCTTAGTATGCCGTATTAAATTTATTCAGACCGGTAAGCTGAATACACAGGCATTCATTCAGATCAGAACAGGAAAACACAAACTGGGAGTTAAAGGAATTTCACAGTTCACTTGACATGCAGCATAGTATTCATCGACCATATATTATAATTATCATCTTCAAAGTCTTGCTGTCTCTCTCTCCCCACCGTCACGCACACACACACACACATACACCATCAGTCCCAACTTTACTACTCACAGGGATCAAGTTTCCATCCCATATTACAAGATGATGTGGTGTTGCCGGTGGAGGGGCTAAGAAGGTACACTACTCTCTCTCTCTCTCTCTCCAGCGATTGAGCCAGTGCTGAACAGGTGCACCAGCATACATGTTCAGCTTAGCTCTTCCACGTGAGAATTAGAAAGTCAGACACACACAAGACGCTCTCTGATCTCTGGTAAGGAGAGGGCTGAAGTGCCAGGTAGAGGGAAGACAGATGGGTATGAGTTTTTTTTTTTGCCAGCTGTCTATACAGCCTTACTCTGTACCATCCCTGTTTGGCACGGGAGCAGAAGAAGGTTCATGTTTTTTAAGGAATGTCTCATGCAATGAAAGTTATGGCTACAGGTTGGCACGGAGCGCTGGCAGTATAAATCGTCTGGTCAGCACCTCAACCCCAGCAAATCTACTGTGTAGTGGTGACTGAATGATGGGTGTATGATTACAAAATTGTTTTCGTCGTAGTCACAATATTATGGAGGGAGATAAATTTTACAGAGGGAAGGCTGCATGTAGTGGCTTTAAATCAGAAAAAAAGAAAGCAATTGTAACCGATTCATAATTGTGCCACTCTCATTTTATGAGTTTGACCTGACAGTAAAGCATGGAATATATCCAATATCCATCCTGAACATGAATATAAATAATAACATTAATAAATAATATGAATATTAAGAGACTAAGGGATGTGGTTGGCGTCCATTATCCAGGGCATCCATGAGAAAGAAAACAGAAAATAAATAGACTAACAATGCAATTACAGTATGTAGACAACATATATACAGTAAAGCACCATTTTACTGCCTCCTCTTTGGGAACAATGTTCCTCTTTATCGGCTGGTCATTTATTTAGGGATGACTCTAGTTCCTGTGGTTTGAAGGAAAATATCGTCAATATCTGTTTGCTTCTTGTGAGAGAAGAAAGTCCTCATTGGGTAGCTGACTAAAGTTTCTTCATTCAAGATCATAAAAAGCTTCTTCAGTAAATGTATCTGACTCTTCTGATCAAAAACATTGATCCAAAGCTCAATCCTGGGGCTCCTCTGTAAATAGTTTGTTATTAAATAATAAATGTAGTAACTTCTGATCAATCTATCATCAATTTTAGGCTTAAACGAGCGACTTCTGGTGTGAGCCCTGCATATTACAGGCAAGTTAGTGTTTGGTGTACTTGCTCATCCATACCACTGAGTTTTCAATTCACAATTTTTCATGAAGTTCATCTGAGACACGTTGTGGTAGCCAGTATAGGAAGTTAACATGCAGTGAACACAAAGCGACTTGTTCTCAGCTAAAAATAATCCTCCAAAAAACTTTTCCAAAACAAACTGTGCTTCATACTTTCCCTCGCGATGTTGTACTAAAACTGATCATGCTAGATAAATAAACCAAATAAATGTGCAAACATAAATACCCTGTACAATATTTTTACATTAAAAATGAATCCACTCTGGGTTTTTTTTTTAGCATTTTCAAGTGAAATGCTGACTTTTTTAAAGTAAAAAGTTGGAGTTTAGCCCCTTCAGGATTGCCCTCTGTAAATCGCAGTGTAACTATATTAAACACTTTATCTGGGTAATACTGTCTACCATGCAAAATTGCAGCTTGTAATAGGGGGTAGATTAAATGGAATCACTCTCACCTAGTGGCGAATTCCACACCAGTAAGCAACAAATGGCTTGCCAAGCTCGGGATGACATTTCTAGGGATTAGCTCATGATGCTGGGGTTGAGGCAGGACCCAGTGGGAGGGACAGTAGCTGCGCATCATAACACCCTCCGCCCTCCCAGACACATGCACACATACCTATACTGTATTGTATTTATAGTCACATACTGCTAGCTTCACACAGACCCAAGACCCAAACAAAATCATGCTTTCAATCAATTAATCCCATAAACAAAAGACAGAAATTGCAAGAGGGTTTTTTTTTTTAAAAAGCAGGTTTTAAGAGAGAGTCTCCTCTTACCACACACACACACACACACACATCGATTGTACAGTGAGCAGAACCTGCTGTACAATCAGCTTGGCGTGAATGCCAGATGAACAGATGTGAATGTCAAAGCCTTGCTTTTTCAAATGAGCATGCAATCTAAAATTACTTAGAGAGGTTTTCTATATGCTGACTTATTTTTCGTCAGTATCTTATTGCTTTGTATGTGTTTGTGTGTGCCTGTCAGAATGTATGAGGACATGCCTATTTTTTTGCAGATTACATCCAGATATGATTTTGCATTTGTTTATTTGAGCTTTCTGTTCTCATTTCTTCCTCTTTCAGTCAAGATTTGACTTGCACTTGATTGGAATCCAACTCATCTTCTTTTTGATTTTGATATCTCGCCTCAATTTCGACAGTGCAGAGCGAGAGAGGAAGAAAAATGAAAATGATGCAAAGCCACAAGTTAGGATACAGCACAAAATCAAGTGGAGAAAAAAAAAAAAAAAAAAGAAAGCCAAGAGCTGCCGATGGAGATGTGGTCCGAGGGGTGATGCATGGAGAGTACCAAGAGGTTATATGAAGCAGAGAGGCGGGCAGGTAAGTGAGAATGAGTGGAGAGAGGTGGCAGGAGAAAATGAAAGGAAGCAGTGATGTGTGGATGGAACAGAGGAGAGGACCTATAGGGAGAACAAAGCGGCTCATCTGCAGAATTCTTCAACTCGGCGCGTTGGCGTAATGACCGTGACACCAGCTGAGTCTAAATGCTGCCAATCATCTGTCGGTCTACTGGAATTGACTGACGATATGTATGATATGTATGTATTCAGCTTATGTATGAACTGCAAATTCCTTTCCTACACCTTTAATGTGCAAGATCTGCGCTTTCTGTATCTGTCTTTGTAATTAAAAGTTGTCATGATTGGATCTATGACAAGAAAACCTTGATCGGTTTATAATCAAAGAGCTGTCAGTCTGCTTCATTCAAGATTAACCTCTGAGGGTTCTTGCATTACTGTATGTGTGCGAAAAATAATTATGTGTCTAAATGATACAGTTTATCTTATTTTTGTAAAAAAAAATGGTGTCCTTTTTATTCCTTTTTCATTGGGATGTCATTTTATTACATCCTGCAGTCAGGTGGAGAGACAGAATTTTCACATAACAGAAACCATATTTTGGTGCAGCTATGACAGCCACACTCATCGTAGAAAACCTGCAGGTTTGCCTGTGACTTCACTGTGTGTCAAAGCCCTCTATCCAACACGTGATTTGCTTTAAGTGTAGATAAATACAAGAAATTAATCCATTACCCTCAACAGGCCATGACACCCTGAGATCATCGGACCTTTTCTCACGCCACTGACAACCACCATCAAACTGTCAGCCTGTGGCAAGCTCCGTCCTTCTATTTTTGCCGTGCAACTGTCCTCGCAGAGAAGCTATGGGTGTTTGCCACATTTTCTCTTATCCAACTTGCTTTATTTTGTCTATGACCTTTTCCCTTCTATCACTTGCAGGATCAGTATGCATTCTACTCTCGGAGTGATTACTTCTCACCCTGTCAGCTCACCTTGACTTCACCTGTCATCCCTCCATCTATTTTCAATGTGATATTTTCTTTCTCACCTCTTATTAGTTGTGCCCATCTGAAGTCACCCGTCTTTCTGTCTCCCTATCACACACACTCACAAACACACACACACACACACACACACACACACACACACACACACACACACAGATACATTACACACAAACACACACTGTAAAGGATCACACATCCTCATTATTATTTTAAAGTGATATCCCTCACGATTGTCAAACCCCATTTTTGATACTATTCATGGCCTGCATTTTTTTTTTTTTTGCAATAGCCATTCAATGTATCTGCATTCAGTAATTATGTGTCCATAGTGGTTTTTATTGGCAGCAGCCGAGTCCGTACCCAGGCATGAGGGACTCACAAGAAACGAAAGCATTCCTGTAATGCAGTGCAATTCTGTCCTGTTGATAACATCCTCACTGTTACTGCCCGCTGTCTTCACATTGTGTCGAGAGCTATATAAAGTGACTGCTTATGCAAATTAAATAGTTCTTCCATCCTGCTTTACAGTAAAAAACGTTCAAAAGGAGAAAGACTGGGTGTTTTTTCTTGTGGTGCAGGGAAGCCAAGCGTTTGTCAGTGCAATAGGTGATTAATAAAATGCATCGACAAAACAAAGGTGGTTTTTTTTCCAACATCGGATCATGTTGATTTTTTTGCACGGTAGGGGGGGAACAAGAAGGAGCAGTCACATTGTAAGAGTTCCAAAGGACAAGCTGCACACCTCGAGCTCCTCTGCAAAGTAACCAACTTCACAGTGTCTTCCTTACTTGCTATTACCATGGTACCCATGGGTGTTGCCAAATCAAACAGGACTAAAATCTTAAGGATTGCAACGTTTTTTGTTTTTTTTAGTATATTTTTGGGCTTTTATGCCTTTATTTATAGGACAGCTGGAGAGTAGACAGGAAGGGGGAGGCAGAGAGGGGGGGAGTGACATGCAGGAAATGACCGCCTGGTACGCGATTCGGACCGGGGTCCCTGCGGCGAGGACGATAGCCTCTGTTCATGGGGCGGGCATTCTAACCACTACGCCAATGCTTATGGAAATCTAAGTAAATTATATCAATTTGTATCAATGAAAATTGATGTACAAGCATCACATCCTGATCTTGGTGGAATGCTCGGGAACTGATAGTA
>JBCAUF010000001.1:10139613-10159846 GCA_038406115.1 Haemulon aurolineatum | reverse complement strand
ACACACACACACACATTTTCCATTCTCTCCAAAGCTACTTCCAAGGTATATTTTGCCAGAGGCTCTCTTTGTGGTCAGGCGTAATATGGCGGGGAGTAGAAAATTGTGGGCCGTGTGCACCGCCGATGCACGCAATCAGATACTACAGGTTGAAAAATTATGTATGACTGACAGTGACATATAGCAGTGTTTCACACCTCCTCCGTTGTACCGGCGTACCTCTCTTTATTGTTCTATCATTCTGTCAAACCTTTCACACCTCAGTGGAAGGCAGCAGAGATATGAGATTCTGACCAAACCACAATGGCCAAACAATGGTGCGTTCCCATACGTCTCTCTGTAAATAAAAGGGGTTATGCATAGGGACAAAGTGTAATATTTGCAGTAGCTTATTCTGTTATACTTATTGTGCATCCTTTTCCCACTCGTCGTGTTCCAATAATGGATGGGCACTTGACCTATGCAACAGCAGCAGCTAACAGTGACCTGTGTTTACTCTCAGTACGAGAGCAGAAAATAGTGTGAAGTTGTCGTAGCGCTAGCAACAGTTACAGGAAGGAGCTCAGGTTGGACGGAGGACGTACAGTACAAAGCAATTTGTCCCTAACACTATTATGTATGTCCCCAACACAATAGCATACTCTGTTACCCAAACTGATGACACTTTGCTTTGACACATCATTAATTCTTTGTTCATACTGATAAAATGAAAAATATGGTGAAACATACCTGTAATATGAAATGAGTCTTTGTAGCGGAAGTGATAATTGTTGACAGCTAATGCAGTTTACAGTATGAACACATCTATGCTTATAACTACATCATAGTGTGTTTACAAACCATTTATTACATATGTAC
Organism: Haemulon aurolineatum; assembly: GCA_038406115.1. Taxonomy (NCBI): domain Eukaryota; kingdom Metazoa; phylum Chordata; class Actinopteri; order Lutjaniformes; family Haemulidae; genus Haemulon; species Haemulon aurolineatum. The sequence goes on along the minus strand of JBCAUF010000001.1, from coordinate 10,158,988 downwards.
ATGCTGTTTATGAAGACTAATAACAGCAATGTTTCTACACTCTGAATCAGGATGATTCTGCCATAGGGATCATTTTAGCTGTAGCTTTATTTCACATTTGAATGCCTGAATGCTGAATTGCACCTGAATGGTTGCATATTATGGGAATGGAAAATAAGGGATAGTTGCAATTTATGCAAAAAAATATTCTTATAATGTACCTTGGGGATAGAAAAAAAAATACTGTTGACATCACCAATGGCAAAAAAGAAAAAAAAACATGTTCCACACGCAGGAAAAAAAAAAATCCAGATGAGATGGCCACAAAAAAATCCCAATGAGAAAGTCCACTATTTGTGGCTACGCACAAGTCGAGACATGCACCTCTCAAGTTTGAAACGGGTGTCTCTCGTTGTGCCACTTTACCGGAAAAAATCTTCCCCCAGTAACCAGCTATTTTTCTCACAGCACACAAAGGGGCATCAAACTGCAAATTCAGGTCAGGCAGTCAGGTAGGTAGGCAGCCATCTGACATTTCATTAGTCGTGAATGTCAGTGAATGGAGCTTTTGTGTTGAGTGGCGTGTGTTGAGCTTTGTGTTATATCAGGTGGTAACTGTTACTTAAGCTCACTGTGTGCAACTGTCGCTGAACATATTTTAGAGTTTTTAAAATGAAAGCTTTGTCAGCGCTATGGCAACGCTGCCTCTCTGCGCAAAGGGTGTTGAGTAATACGCATATTTCAAAGGGCAGGAGTTATCATTCACTTAGGATTAATTCACTTAGATTAATACAGACCATTATTTGGACCGAATACCAGATAAATCACTGCATTCATAAATACAATACGACTGACAAACTACCTATAATTTGGATTCTAATTCTATGTGGTTCTCTAATAATTGTGTATAAATACGTATCTACTCTCAGGCAATCTTTAAAGCGTTGACTGAATCTTCACACCAAGGCCACAGGGAAAAAGAAATATTGTTGAGTAATGGTCATCAGGTGCACATTTAGAAAAAAACATGCTTTTGTCCATCCCATCTATTTACTGTCACAGTAGTCCTTCGTGTAATGCGTACAGCTTTTGTTCTGACCGCTAACCATGGTAACACTGTGACAGTGAATCTGCCACTCATTACACAAGTGAAATGTTCAGTCCTTTTTTCTCATGCTGAAGGCAACAGCTAAGGGCCGCAAAAGACATTGGTAAAGTCTGAAGAAAGGAATGGCCGTGAGCAGATTTCATAAAATACCTCTGACAATGACAAGCGAGCAAACACAATCACAATAAAATTTCTGAAAAAATAAAAAAATGTGAGGAAAAATGAGGCAAAACTTTTTTCCTGCGCTGACCGAACCTGTTGCACTCAACCTCCAGATACATAAAGCAACAACAAAACGCAGCTTGAAAATTCCAACTGTTCCTACTTGGTTATTGTCACTGGCCTATAACAGAACAACATGAGTCACCTGCAGGTTTCATTTAGCTGAATGGCCTTCATGTCACATATCTAAGGACATTGGTGCTGGCTTGGCAAAATGATATGGATGAGTAATGGGATGCCGCCCACATCCGGACACTCTGGGAAGGTGAGGGGCTGCTGCCAAGCCCCAGTCCCCGTTGACCTCTCCTTCCTGTGCGCTCAGCAAATTTACCGGTGACACCCCATGGGCCACTCTCCTCACCAGTGACATATGTCAGCCATTTTTGTTCTTTTGTAATTCTGTTATGTGACTGCACGCTATGAATATCAGACCAAAAGGTAAGGCACGGGCGACTGGAATCCATGCACGAAAAATTGGTCTTCAGTCGTGTTTTTTTAAAATATTTTTTCAGCCATTCGATTAGACTGATGAAATAGGTGAACAAGCAACAAAAAAAAAAAAAAAACCTAGAAAACCAAGCATGTCACCTCACACTGCCCACATGCCAACTTATGTTCCTTTGCTTTTTTCTCTCTATTTCTCCTTTTTTGATGAGCAGAATTTGGATCTCACTCTGGGGCAGGCAGACACAAAAAGGGCCCCCTAGCACACTGCTGATTCAAGGTTTTAGCCGAGCAAATCTTAGGCAGGGAGCTGAGAGCAAAGAGCTGGCCATTTTGCAGTTTGCTCTCATCTGCCAATTTCTTCCTGGGGCTTTCAGAGTCAATCAAAGAGCTACCAGAATGCTCACACCAGTCTTTTAATTATTCATGGTAATTCTATGCCACTACACACTCTCTCTGCAGCCCCTGTCGCCTCCCCCAAGCGAGGTGTGCTCTGATGTGTTTATGTGTACTGAATATATAAAGAAAAAAAATCCTCCATCCATTACAAAACAGACTCTCTGCTCTGCCCTGTGCTACGCTGGCAGCTTTTTCAGGGTCGTCTGGCTTCCACTTCTGTGGGAAGCTGAGCTGATAAATGTTTGGTCCCGTGAAACCCAATTTTTTTGCCCTTTTAATCTCTTCACCGGACATGTTGCACACTTACATCCAGCCTGAACATTTGTGATATTAATTCTTCTTCAAATATCTAGTATTCCATTATGATCTCATACATCTTTAAGGGCAAGTAGCTTGACCTCTTGATAAAATCTACGTTTATTGTGCCCATTCAAACAGCTCCCATCCCTGATAAAAGTCTTGCCGAGAAGGCCAGTCTGGTGTATAAAGGCTATCTGCGAGGGATTTTTTATTTATTTATTTTTTTTGATCAGCGCCAGCCCTGGCGAAATTGCATTCATTTCCTTCTATGAGCTAATTAGCTACAGAGGGGGCAACTCTGCCATTCTTGGCTGTCCATCAACCTGCCAACAACCATTGACATCACAAGGTAGATGTCAAGCTCAGCCTTTTGTGTCTGAGACAAGCCTATTACCAGGAAGTGTGAGCAGGAGGTTTTAAGTGGGTAAAAGGCAGCAGCTTGATGTTATCAACATCTCTTTGTGGAAATAAGATAGATTACAATGAAATTTCAGTCACATTCCCATAACAGCTTAACACACAATAACTACAAAAGAGAGAGGGAAAATGGGGAAGATTTGTGCGAGGAAGCTGCTGACTGCAAGATGCTGCAGCTTGAGTATGCAGTACAGTATATGTGCTTGATGTCCCTTCACAACATTCATTTCAGGAGTCTCAAAGAAGGTGCTGCTGCCGTTTGGGCCTTTGAGGGAAAGGTGATCTCTCCGGTGCAGAGAAGCTGTTATATTTTGTTGGTTGGCGGTTGGAGAAAAATGGCACACCTCCTCCTCTCGACTTGTCTTCACAAGCCTTGTCAAAGATGAAAAAAAAAATGGGGAAATGTTTCATGTCTCCTGTCTTTTCCTGCCAAAAGCAAAAAAGGAGGGCAAAAAGAAAGCTGGGATAGATACAGTGACATACCAAGGGAGGATGTGGCAGGGATGAAAGCATGTCATTTTGTAAGGAATGATCATGAAACTGCCCCCCCCCCCCTTATTTTTTCCCTTTTTTTGAAACAGACTTTGTCAGAATTTGAAGGATATATTGTTTTTGCTTTGCCCTACCACTCGAAACAGGAATGGGACTTTGAAACGGGGTGTTTACAAGCCAGTCAAAAGTGTCCTTTTGATATAAGTGACAAGAAACTGAAGAATGAGACCGAAAGGTTCGCAATCAGCGCCAACCGCTATGTTTCCTGTTGTTTTAGCTCAAAGAGCAATCACTAATTGATCCTTTTAGAAGTTCAGACCATGTAACCTGACGGATCTGCAACAGCCAGCCGCTGAATATTGATATATTGCTGCTTTATTTTATATCTGCTGTGAGCATTTTGTGTACATTGTAGGCTTTAAAGTGATTTCTGATCATCAGAGCGCTTGTTGTGTGATGTTTCGAGATTTGCTGGACACTAACAGATAACAGAATGTGGATTCTATTCTCTGAAGAGGACACATTTACCATAACAGCTCTCATTCACTGCAGTACCCTCTCCATCTTCAGAGCATGGCAACAGATGCTCTTTTAAACTCGTTATCTGCAATGGCGCACATGTGAACAGTTTGTCCCTCTTTGTTTTGGCCTCATCTTTCCGTAATAATTCCATGTTCTAATGCGTCTATTTTTGTCCATACGAACACAAAATGCTCAAACAATGGGACTCCAACGAGTACATCAGCAGACACTTTGGGAAAGGTTTCAGAAAACAAAACTATACTAACAATAGATTTACAATTGGTTGTTCTTTAAAGCTAGACATAAGTGGTTGACAAGGTATTTTTGTCCATATTCATTTATTCATTCAAGGGAGAGTGGGCAAGACAAATAGTTCAGTGGATCTATATCATATTTCTGACAAGAGTAATGGATATTGAACACAAATTCAAAACAAAAGTTGTAATTATTGAATTATCTACCGGATGCAAATGCTATAATCAGTCACGGATATATTTCATGAATGAATATATGTTTTTCACTTCAATGAACAAATATATCGTTTTAACACAATGCCATTTCTTCTTTACTTAATCTAGTTTATTCATTTTTAGAATGAATCAAACAGTAATTCATCCACATTGTGTAATATTCACAATATTCTTTATCTGCTCTATAAAAACATGAACGCTTGTTTGTAAACATTCCATTTACTAAGTGATCGTGGTCAGCCTGCAGGGAAGGAATTCCAATTTAAAGTCCTCTAAATAATGGCGGAAGACACACTTGGCCTCTGGCATTATGTTTATCACTGGCAACATCAAGAGACCAGGATCCCATAATACCACTCTGCATTCATAGCATGCTTCCTGCATCCCCACTGCGGTGGTGATAAATGGCTAACACTGGAGCAGTGCTCACCTCTGAGAACCCTGGCCTTACCCTTGTGAGTGTCCTGTAAAGCATTCTGTCTGATTATAAACAGCAGTGCTGGCTCTCGCCGGTGCCACAGAACACTGTCAGATGAAGAGATGATATTTTTTTTTGTTTTATCTATATTTTTGTCAAATGATTTTATTAATTTATTGCTATCAACAGTGATATGAAAGTGTCAAAACATACATTTGTGCAGGGATTATTCAAGTGATATCTTGAAATGTGATATAGTGATATTGTGTGTGTGTGTGTGTGTGTGTGTGTGTGTGTGTGTAGATGGGATAGTTTGGGGTGGAGTTTTTACCAGACTGGCTTCCAGGAAGCACATGGGATGAAAGCCATGGGCAGAGCTGGTGGGAAATGTGGGAAGATGGTGGGCATGACCACAGCTTAGTGGGTGAGTGTGCAGGAGGAGATCAGTGATGCATAACACAACATCGAGGCATGTAGCCGCATCTCATAGACAAAGTGGTCAGCCAAGACCATCACTTGCACACTTCTTCCATTGCAAGTCTCTCCTTCCCGTCCTGCCTCTGTCCCTCCTCATGCTTTTTTGTCTTTGCTCTCTTCTCTCCAACTGCTGAATCCTGGATCTCGCTGTTCCTTAAATATGCCCCAAACTAATCACAATGGTCACGCACACATGCCGTATTAACTTTCAAATGATTTAACATGGGGCATGATACTGACAAATGCTTTGACTGAAGTGCCAGTTCCGAAAATGCTCAATTTGTCTTGCATTTAGTGAGAACCGTGTAGGCGGAGTAGAGAATAAACACTGAGAAGCATCAAGTAATCCCTGAATGGATATTTTATATTGAAAATAACAACAAAGTGTTGGGGGTCATACTGAGCCTTCAGAGGATAACAACAGAGAGAGCGCAGGCAGCAAGGGAAATAAAGTGAATTCTGTGATGTCTGTAGGATCCCTGATTTCCGCTGCTCAGTGAAAAAAGGAAAAAAAACACCGCTGGGCTGCCAAGTATTGGCTTCAAAATTTTGACTCACTGTGATGTAGCTGTCATCCTTTCAAAGGAAGTGGATAGCAAGGGGGAATGGGTGCATGTACCATGTCTTTCACTGGGCTTTTCTGAAGTCCAGAGGAAGATGCAGGACTTCTATTTCAATCTGCATGGAAAGAGTGCTGAGCTGGGTATTAATTCAACATGTCATCCCTGACGCTTTTCCTTTTGACTGTTTGACTGGTGATGGTAGATATTCAGCTGTAGATAGCACCTTTGAAGGAGACTCGCGTAATGCAAAAAAAAAAAAAAAAAAGTGACATTCATGAAGATTTTAAAACAGTGATTTAGGAGGCTTTGTCACAGGGTCACACAGGCCAAAACAGATCAGATTTCTTTTTTTCTTTTTTGCCGTTTGATTGTGTTGAACTTGGGCCACAATTTTGAGTCATCTTGAGTAAGACAAAATGTCAATATAAAGTGCTGTGGCCAAGGTCAGAGATGTTACTTCCAATTGTGTCCTCATGCCAAAGCAAGGCACTCCCTCCAGCAAATTGCCACCGGTAGTTTGATCTGACTGACTGTTTTTTTTTCTTTTCGTTTTTTTTTTCATCAGTTCAGAGTTTATTACTGAGCAGACCCAAAAAATCCCTTTCAGGTGCTGTCAGGTTTGGTTCCGTATAAGAAATATGGTCACTGCAGTTCACTGCAGTTTTAACCAAACCTCTTGAGTCAGATCTTTTCTGGACGCTGTAGATGCACCCATCACTGTCAAAGAGTCTTCAAGAATCCAGAACGAGCAGCAATTGCACCGTCACTAACTGAACCGCGTGCTGACAACCTGTCCGCCTGAAAGGCTTTTTATTGCCACATTTTGCCTCCGGGCAGAACATCACCCATATTCAGCACACTCTGCACAGACTGAGGGTAGGGTACTTCCAGGCCTCAAGACTGCTACATTATCTATTTAGTATTGAAAACACACATCGTGGAGAAAAGACACTACAAAGAAGTACAATACTTCCCAGAGCTCCTGCCACTCCGCTGTGACTGTCTGCGCTGCGCATCCGTGTGCCTTTGGCAGATAAATCACAGTGCTTTGCTCTGAGATGCTTTTATTTCCATTTGTGAGGAAGTACAGGAATTGACCTAGAGAGCTCCGAGTTTTTTAGCTTCTCTTTTGTAACATCTGCTATTATATTGCAGTAGGTTTTTTTTCTTTTTTTTTTAATTGTCAGTTGTAATTTCTTTTAGTTCTGTTCATCTTTCTTCTTAGCTTTATTCACTAACTGGGGAGTCTCCTTGTGGAATGTATTGTTGTAAACTCGTGCAAATTAAAGAACTCCTTGGAGTATATGTTTTTCATTTCCTATTATTAATCTCAGTAAATTAGAAAATAGAGCAATGAACCATTTTAATGACTCTGAATCCAGGTTTTCTTTGTGTCTGACATGATTGGAGCCATAGCCCACTTCACATCATTTACAGAGACTCAGAGGGTTTAACGCTCATGAAGACGTACTGTTATCCACTGTTAAACACTGACAGCGTTTTTCATTTTTATATTTTTTTCCTGTAGCTAGTGGTTGTTGTGATGTCAAAAAAGCTTTGTTTATATCATACATTTATTTCCCTTATTTTACTCCAACAAAGCAAGATTTTTCTCTCTCTCTCTTTTTTGCCTCGTAGCGTTTAACACTTCACAAGCTCAGAAAAAAAAAAAATATGGCCTAACATACTGTAGGTGCAAATTTGTACTGATTTCCCGAATTTGCATACTATAAAGACCAAATAAGAAAGCACTGTCTACAATATTGGACATCTTAAACTGCAAAAATGTCTGTGTGCTTCCTTGTAAAAGGCTTAGCAATGTGATTTTCACAAGCAAAATAGAGAAAGAAAATGATCGAACTCTCTGCATCCCTTCGTCTTCTTGCCCTCCATCTCCCACACTAATGTGTGTCTCGGGTGTGAAATGCAATAACACATTTTGAACCCAGACACCATAAAAGGTACACCAGAAGGTTATGTAGAAGCCATTACAATTGAATGTACTTCTTTTAATACACACGAAGCCTTCTCATATTTAATGTACTTACAGTGCCAACCTGAAAACTTGATTTGTGAAAATCAATAGGATGTTTTTAAATGTACTATGTGATCACACACACACACACACACACATGCACACACACTTTCCCACCATCCCTCGTTATCTCTGTCTGTCTCTCCAAGCCAATATGCTGTCTCTACAGTCTCATCTTTATCTATAGATCAGAAGTAGTGATCTCCTCCATATGAAAGCCTTTGAACTGCTCTCCATACAACTAAATTTTTCACTCCTTTCCTTTCTCAAGTCTTTGGTTATTTATTTCTTTATTTCCCTGGCAGTGAGCAGGATTAGTCAGGAGCGGCAGCCCCACTATCAGCCCAAGATGTGCTCTTCCATCCTGCTGCTTTGCTCTGATAAAGGAACTGCTCGACGAGTGACTCGGGTGCACAGAGAGCCTTGTAGAAAACAACATTTCTCCCACTGAAGCACAGTCCTGCATGTCAATGACTGTCAATGGGCAATCTCGCTCACATTACATGCAGCGTTCTGCCTGGCATACATGGAGACAGAGAACCCTCTTGTGCAAACCTGCGTAAACTTTGACCCTGGGGGCAGGACATAAGACAAACTGACAGGTCTGCAACTGTGTGAAAATCACTCGTGAGTGAACAGGACACAGATAACACACTACTACACACAGAGTCCAAATTAGCTGCATACTGTAACTATAAATCATTGAAAGCTCTAAACAGAGGAACTTAAAACACTGTAATGTGATTAGTAAATATTACATATTTGGATTAGAGATATACAATTTTGCATAACAATTCTGTGTTCACTTTTTTGCCCTTCTTCGACTTCTACAACCAGCCACCGTCCACTTCAGGCATTCTGGAGAGGGCTGACATGGAGCTTTGCTAGCTTTATCGCTGTGTGTTACAGTATGTGACCATACAAACACCAGCGTTTCAACTGACTGAATACAAGGTGACAGAGCAGACTGCTGACCTGAATTTGGCTCCTGATGAATACATATTGTGATGTAGAAAAAAATAACTCCACTTCTCCAAGTTTATTCCAGGTCCATATCAATCAATTTGCATTAAATGCAGTTTCCCTTTCTGCTCCTCTGAGTGGACATTTGTCTTCTTTCCGGCCATCTGTCATTTATGTGACAGGGATATGAAAATGCGCGGCTACAGGACTGAAGAGGTCAGAGACATCATTGAGTTTCGAATTTGACTTGCTACATCTTCAGACTACATCAAAAGATCATATTCACCTTGTCAATACCAAGACCTTTGATTAAATAATGCCCCACTGAAGTTAAAGCATCACTAACCAGTGCTGAACAGAAGTTTTCACATTTGACGGGCAGATGAGCAAAAAAGGACATGACTGTGCCATCTGGTGGTCCACAACAGATTTTGGCTGATGTATGCAACATAAGTTATTATTTGATACTGTCATTTAAGGGCACATGGCCGTCCAAACCAGTAACTACTCCACCATCAGTCGTGTTTATTCAGCAGACCTGTGTATGTGCACCCGAAGAAGCATGGCCAAATGGTGCAGAAATAACATGTGTAAAGTACTCTTACTTCCAGGGCGGCAGGACTCCTCCTCCCCTCCCCCTCCCCCTCCCACAGTCGTATTGAGTCTAATTTCAGTCCGAGCATTGGCTACACATTCCTGGGCCTCCTAAGTGCCCTGAATTACAAATGATTCAAACAGACTTTTACAGTGATCTCCCATGATTTCTGGAGGGGTGGGAACACCAACCTACAAGAACAGCAAAACAAACAAACAAAGAAAAAAGAAAAAAGATGCATGCATCTTTAACAGAAAATAGGTGAAAGATGAGTCACAGTGTGCTAGATTGTACACACTTCGCCTTCCTCATACTTTCCCTTCCATGGGCCTTTTTTTCTGTGCCTGTTTAAATCCGCTCATGATGCACTGAGGACCCCCCTCCATCCCCCTCCACATTCACCCAGACTCTCTCTCTCTATCTTCTTCGCTCTCTTTCTGCCTCTCTGTCTCTCTCTGTTTCCCTCAAACTGCTTAACTGCAAAAAGTGGTAGCAATGCAAAAATGCATCCACATACTGTAAGTACACAATAGACCCTGATAGACACAAAGCCACACGAACAAGATGGGAATGTCCAGGGGCACAGATGCACAGAAATATAAATAGTCTTGTATGAAGCACGCACACACACACACACACACACACACACACACACACAATGGTATTGCTTATTGGTGTATAGTTTGTATACGTGTGATAAAACTGTATTAATCTCTGCGAGCTAACACCTGACTTTACACATATCTGTTATTCTTATCCAAACCATAACTCAAGTTTAACCTTTTAAATCATGCCGACTTGACCAAACTCCTCACACACTGTGGAGATCCACAAACTTGCCAGCAGCTGGTTTAATAAAATGCAGTCTGCTGCCCATAATTCAATAATGTTTGCATTTCAAACTAATGACAAATAAACATGAAATAATTAAGCCACATGAGAGACAAACCCCTCTTCTTATGTTATCTGCATCATAAACAGTTTTGAGGATTTATTTGATCATCAGAACTAAAAATACCTCAAGTTGCCCACACGCAACGTCAAATTTTTCAGCTGAATAAAAGCTTTTAAAGAACTGTCAACGTTTCATGCGAGGCCTGGATGTATCTCTTAGTCACTGCCCTAAAATGTCACATGCAGTATGTCTGAGGTGAATCATTTTTAAATAATGAAAAAAGGAAAAGGGGAGGATATGTCCAACTGAGTGGATTCAAAACTAAACATGTGAAATGAGAGAAATATGAAATGACATGGGGATGGTAAACAGTCCATCTGTGTTTTCCCAAAGGATGCCTGCCATACTTTGAAATGCACTTAAAGAGGAAGTAAGGCAATTCAATATCAATCTAAGAGCATTCTAATGGCACTGCAGCTTTGCTTTTTTGCATGGGAAAAAGATAAAAGTGTGGCTATATAGAGTTGAAAATGACAAAAGGACTAATGCATTATTGATACATTCAGAATTCTTTCTGATGTTTTTTTTTTTTTTCATATAAAGCACAAAGGTGACATATTGTCAATAATTTCACTCATACAGCACAGCTTAAATCTTGAGAAATTGCTATTTCTTTTGCCAAAGAAGCCGTTCTCTCTGATAGCACAATAGTGTGCTGAACACAACCGAAGCAAAGACAAAGAATATCTAAAGAATGAGCGGTTCAGTCAAAACATTTCAAATTGCATGTCATAATCCACATCCATTTACCATTTGTATTGTGGATTAAAATGTGATTTCACACTAATCATTGACAATTACCTGGTTGGAATCCTCACACTTGCTCTGACGTGAGTAAACAAGCCAAATCTCTCCATGTCTCTCTGTCTTTAGTTCTGTTTCCATCCACACTGATCAACATGCTGTTGGACAGTCTGAAATGTTAATTCTGTTTCAGTGCTGTAGCCAGGACTTTATAATTGGAAGGCATCGCTGAATTTAAGGTTGGACAATTAGGCCATAGGCCAACATCAAACGTTTGATTAATAATTTTTTGCAGCGTACTGTACAGTAACTCATGCAGCCTGATAGAAGAGTTCCTGCATATGTTAATATGTATGAAGTAAGCTACAAACAGAGAACACATAAGATAATCAAAGTATGCAATGTTCCCCCATGTCAGTTATTTCAGTCTGATAGACCCCGCTCTATAGCAGTTAAGTAAAAAAAGAAATACAATGAGTCCCATAACACTGATTCAACCTTTAGGAAATAGATATTCTAAAACAAAAGGGGCCTTTGTTGTTTCTGTTGTTCTGTTGGTTTCTTTACAGAAAACATGAAGATTCAAATCTATCACAAATTCAAACCGCAACAAATATTAATCAAAAATAACCTCCTGGTCACAAAACACTGTATATTTTCTGCTAAAGATTAAGTTAACATCACCAGCTTATAGACATTATGTTTATAAAATAACATTTTCTTTCCCAATTATGTTGCCAAGACAGAACCAAAGGAAAGTAAATACAGTTTTAGTTGCTAAGATATTCTGTACTGTAAGAGTGCATTTTGCAGGGAGAACATTTTACTGATGCTGTACAATATGTTCAGCATCAACATTCTGCAACTTGCCAGGAATGTTAATGTAATAACATTTTGTCATTAATCATGCTTCCTTCAAAATGTGTTTGTTATTGCAAATTAGTAATTTGCAAACATATTTTCAAGGAGACATGCCACTGTCGCCAGCAGCCACAGAAGTCCAGCTCTACAAACTGATAAACCATAATAGCCTAAATGCTCAAATATTTTTTACACATTCAGGGTACATGCAAACATGCACCAAGTAAACAGTTATTCTGTTAATATTACCTGAATCTGCTCTGTTCTCTGGACATTATGAACATTTTTTGTTCTCACCCAACAGACTGATAACATAAATCTATGTTCCATTTTTAACACTGAATAGAAACTATAGCTATAAGGTGATATAAGCAAAGGAACTAGTGTGACAAGAAGTGAAATCTGACTTGATACCCAAAAAACAGAAAGAAGTTCTGAAGCCGAAAATGGCCTGCTGTGACAAAACATTCTGCAGAAGTGTGTCACATGCCAAACTTTCGGAGTGATTTTGATGTGGTGGGTTTTCATCCTATCAGATTCATTTATTGCATCAATATAATGGAAAATGTTTCAACACTTGATGTACAACAATGTGCCTGTATGTGACAAGGAATCAGCAGTGGGGGGTATATCAGAGAGGGAACCAATCATTACTTATCGAGAGACACTTAAAGTAATTAATGACTTGTGCAGACTGTTGCAAGTGGAAAACATTAATGAATAATTTTCGATACATAATCAAGTAATTAGGAAATGAACTCAAGAGTAAATCCAGGAACCACGATAATGAATACTGGTGATTATCAATTTGAAGCCATCTCCCTTGTGCCCCCAAGGGACCTGTGCTAGTTTTAGAGGGAGAAAAAGAGGGAGGAAGGATTTCTGTTCTGACACCACGATAATGTGCCAGTGCCACTCAAAGATCCGGAGTGACACAGCTGTAAAGAGACCGAATTTCTTCTATACTCTAGTTTTCTGTCTGAAGCACTGTCATGTCTGCTCCAGTTCAGTCCATTATTTCAAGTGGAATCATCTCTATGTCTACTAATCTGTAGCCTTGTATGCCAGGCTTCCTCCACTTCTAATGACAAACATGTTGAAAACTGTGCTAATTATTTATACCGGGTCCTCATTCTGTCAGCGATTCAAGGATAGTTTCAAGTGTCTCATGAAGATGTCTGATTTTTATGACATGCCAGGAATGGGTTGAGCCATGCCCGCCTAAACCACCAATTTATTTCCCTGAATAGCCTCTTTTCTAGTTTGTTAGTGGCTTAATAGATCCTTTCTGACTTCAAAAGCAGTCTGTATCATTACCGCATTTGTGGGTTTTTACTTTAAATAGGTGCCATGATTCAAATGAGTCCTTCATCTTCAATGAAGTGTAGCCCAGACCCAGTCTCAAATTTAAACAATCTTGAAACTGACTTTTTTTTCCACACAAAAACATTTGAAGAAACCCTGTGAGAAAAACTTGTGGTCTAAGACTTGGGAAGTGCTTTCGAGCATATATATATATATATATTTTTTTTTTCTATCAAGATAGCCAGAGGTAAAAGGACACTTGCATTCCAAAGCATGTACTGTAGCCTAGAAGTGGTCTGTGTCTGTAGTTCCCTCTAGATGGAGTAGATGTAAATCTTATCTACATCAGCATATTAATTAAGAGTCTGATCTCATGGTAATTCATGGAGTTCCCTTTGAAAACCTGGACTCCCTGGTCTTCCAGTGGCATTTACTTCTGATTTATTTCTGAGCAGGGAAATCAAGTTAGATAGATTGGCTGCAATGTTCACCTTTTTGGATTAATGCCCCAAACTGGAAATCCAATTATTTTCATATTTTGGAAATAGTGCACATTATATCCTAATATTTCAGCTGACAATCAGCTACTAAGCCTATTCTATCATTTGCATGAATAGAACTGTCAGCCGATATCAAACAGATGGGTGAGGGGTATTCACATCCAGTCTTTTATTAGCAATTAACGATTTTTGTTTGGCTTTCTTTTAACTAATTACAAATCAAGTCATATGAACTGCTTTTCAAATGGGTCATTTTAAAAATGCAGTAACAAATGACCTATTTTGTTGCTTAGGTAAGAGGACTTGAGAACTTGTCTAAATGGAACCTTGAGGCAAAATCATTATTTACAGTTGCTACAGCTACGAAAAGAGGATCATAGGTGACAGAATCAAAAATAGGGACAGGCAGCTTTGCCTCAAGAGGGTCATCATTTAGTGGATTGTGTAAACATAAACTCCCTGACTGAAAGTTGTTTCCTTAACCTGAAAACATTTAATCACTCAAGTTGTGTCAGGCTGACTGATTTTACCTTTAGATTCAGTATAAGAGCAATAAAACCTAAGCACAAGATGTCCAGAGGAAAAATTACCACAGATTGCCGGGGCTCATCAAAGTACTTCCGGCATGTTGTTCAAAGCCCTCATCTGAAACCCACAAGGGGAAAGAAGGAAATTATTCTAGCAATGAGCAGAGCCAGACTGCCCACTGTGAAATGTGTTACAGAGCCTTTTCTGCTCTGAGAGTGGCATGCAGTAAGTAAGTAATTATTGCTCCTGTTGGTCTTTGTCATATTGTTGCTCAGGCCCACTAACACCTTTGAGAAATAACAAATGTGTTGGTGGATAGAAAACAGAAACAATTACAGTGTTAACATGCGCTGCTTGTACACCGGCTGGCCTTCGGTCTGGAACAGGGACCGGACAATGAGACACAATTAAATGCTTTTTGCTCTCTGTCTGGCACATCAAATAAAATGACATAAAAACAAAACAGGAGCTTGATATCAAGAAACCTAAACTAAAAACACTGCATAAATTCCACATGGGGTGAAGTACATTCTTATTTTTTGCATGCTAACCTGCAGTTGCTTTGGTGCTGTGTACATTTACTGCTCTCAGTGTCCAGCATTATGGTCACAAATCATAATTATTTCTGTCTATAATCATTGATCTGAGCTCAGAGTGATTGAACTTGTTTATATATCGATGGCCATAATGATGTTTGTGCCATGATATGCCCAGCCATATATTCTAGAATCA
Source organism: Haemulon aurolineatum (assembly GCA_038406115.1). Classification (NCBI taxonomy): domain Eukaryota; kingdom Metazoa; phylum Chordata; class Actinopteri; order Lutjaniformes; family Haemulidae; genus Haemulon; species Haemulon aurolineatum. The sequence goes on along the minus strand of JBCAUF010000001.1, from coordinate 10,143,959 downwards.
ATGCTTTCATTTGGTTGTTTTTGTTTTCCTCTGTTTTACATCTCTATGGATTTTCTATTTAATTTGGGTCAGCATTGTGAAGGAAGACAGGGTATTGATTTCTGTCTAAGGGGGCTTACGGGAACCAGGATAAGCTTGTCTTCTTGAGGCTTCACAGCGGGTTGTGACAACACACAGAATATACCCTTAAATCTCAGTGCAAATCTGCTGCCAAACTGGGCTAACCTCAAAATCACCTGATGCCTCCCACCTTAGCTCAGGTGGGCAGTCACGTACACTCTTCTCTCTAGAGAGGACGCCGATGGAAAACATCTCATTGTTAAGCAAAAGTATGATATTCAGGTCTGACAGAGCATGCAAGCCGTAGGAGGATCTTGTCTAGTAATGCTGGGGTGCAGCATCCTAGACACACAAAGGTCAGGACGCTGGCGAGTTGAAGTTGTTTGTTGTTTCAAAAGTGGTGATAATTGTCCACTGCCGCACATCTTGAAAATGGCCTCCGTGGTCAACCTAGCTCTTCAGTTCCTAACTCAGGAATACACATTCACTTAGATGAGAGAAGAACAAGTGGGACAGAACACAAGTGGAAGCCAAATGTATGAGAAAGCCGAGAACTTGAGCATATTATGCAAAGCAGCTAAACTTTTTAGCAAGTGCTTCAAGTGGAGATGCAAAATAGTGTTGTATTAGTTGGTGATCAGGGGCATGTGAACCTGAGCTCATTGTTGGAAAACAGCAAATAATCCTATGCTGCAGACACGTTTCATTTCAGGCCTATCTAGCAGTCCAGTGAGCAATGACATCGTCATCTGACATTGGCTAATTGTAGTTCGGACAACTAATAAGAGCTATTATCCAAATTGGGCTCTTGAACAGGAATGCTTGCATCACTCTGTGATGAGGTAAGTGCAAATGATACAATATAATGGTAATTTTAGTGGCATACATATTCATGAAATTAAAATGACAATGGCAATGTGACAGAAAAGTATTTGGGCCATTTGTGATCTGTTTTTTTAACATCTAGATGAAGATCTTTATTCTATTTATTCAGCAAGGTGATATGGTGGTGCTCTCATATTTCCACAGGCTTAAAATGTGTGAAAGTATCAGTTCAGGGTGTTACAGAGCAACATCAAATCGTCTCTTCCTGTGCCTATACTCATTTTTATTTTGTACAGGCAAAACACAAGTGTGCAATCATATTAATGTCAGATGCACATCAACATGGTGGGAAGTATCGTTTTTTGTACAAAAAACATAAAAAATGCAAAAGAGGCAAGTAGAGACATCACATGGGAAGACAATAATTACCATAAGTGTTTTGCTGGTGTTACAAAATAACAGAAGCATATTTGACGATATTCTTGCTTGGCTGATTGGGTCAACTATCCCAGCATGACTAAAAGGATTGAACGGGGCAAGAGTTTATGAAAGACAGGCAGTCAGGGCAGGAGGTCATTTGGATGGTTGAGGAGAGGATGAAATGAGAGCAAATTGTGAAACAAGCTAGCATGCGGGGCCATGCTGCCTAATCCGGGAGCTGTGCAGAAACAACAGAAAATACTGGGAAAATCTCTTTGAGAACGGAGCTGTTTTCATTTTTTAGATGCTATAACTGACCGAGGGATGATTGAAATTGGGCACAGCCTGGGCAATCCTGATTCCATTCCCATTGATGAAACCACACACACAGGCGCAGACAAACACCCACACATTAGATGCATACAAAAAAGATCCACAAGGATAATAGAAAAGCACAGGCAGACTCTGTATCAAAATAATGCCTACAGGGTCTCTATTTGCCTGTGTTTTGGTCCACTTGTGACTTGCACACACTGTCCCTATATATCACTGTTTGGCTACAAGCTAACATAATAACTGTATTATTTATTTCAGCATAATCAATAAACCATGGCATCCTCTGTAGACATACTTTTCTCCTGGAAGAGTGACTGCCAGGATTTATTTTTCTGAAGATATTGTGAAGCAAATATTCGTCAGTCCAGTGATAAACACCACTGACACATCACTCTGATCTAAAATTATTTGTTTGTGAGCAATCCAAGAATTACAGCCCAGAATCAAGCCAACCGCACTACCTTTGCCAGAAAGGAGGGCAACGAGTGTCACTCTGCCTCCTTTTGTCCCAGTATTTCACTCTGGTGACATCCTTTATCTAAGGTTTTTCCCTCAACTAACAATGTGCCCTTTTCATTTGTCACTTTCTGTCTCATATTTCGCTTTATTTGAAGAGTAATTTACAACAAGTAGCAAAAAATAATCTTCATAACCCTCAAGGTGTCACAGTCGGGCTCTTTGTCACGCTCCAAGACTGATATCGCACTACATGTCCGGTGACATGTGCCATTAATTTTTCAAGCAAGGTCAAACTCTGTCCGTGTTGTTTGCGCATGTCCTGCATTAGCAACAGCTTTGATACAAATGGCACCGCTTTACGGGCCAGCTGTGCGAGAGCGAGAGCGGTTGTTTTTTGAAAACAGAGTCTGTGTTGTTTTCTCTTCTGTGCCCCAATCACCTTCTGCAATCATTCATCATCCAGCTGTTTTTAACTTCCTGCCCTCTGTTGCTCTTTCTATATTGCTCTCTGTTTGTGTCTCTTACCCAACACTTTGTGCTATTGATCCGAACTGTGGCACCCCTCTCTGAGTGTCAGCACCGAACGCGCGGGATCATCAGCCTCTCGGGTTTCTCTCTCGTGTTTACAAACACACCTCCGCTGCTATTGGACGCGAAAACACACATGTGCGCCCGTAGACACGCACACGAGTGCACACCTCTTGCTTGGTCCTCCAAGAGGTTTAACTTTTATTGGCTTTTCTGCTTTTTCTACACTGGGGGGAGCAAGGTCAAGCCTCATCAAATTTAACCTCAACACCAGCCAGAGATTAAAGGTCGCGACTTCATCCTTCACATCTGTCTTGACCTCTGGTATTACCATGTCATAATACATAAGGATTAATGCCTTACCTTACCTCAGGACCTTCTTATCTTATACCACACTGGCCTTATTTCATTTATAGGTTCCCCATTCCCTGCTCTGCTCTTTACTGTGTGTGTGGAGTGTCCTGTATTCCTCGAATCACCTTGCACTTGGCGGGCAGCTCAATCTCAATATCATGTTATCGGACTCAGGGGCCAAGGATATAAATACCACGCACCATAACTCTCTCCTGTTCAATAACCATTATATGCTCTACTTTATACATTAGAAGCACCTGATGGGGCAGTAAATTCACAGCTGCAGCTCGACCATCTCAGAGTGCATCCAGAGGAAAAATGGATGCTGAAGCCAAGGAAAGAGTCAAATGGATAGTGGAAATTGGAAGAGAGAAAAAAAGGGAGTCAAATGGAGAATAAAAAACAATGTAGAAAGAGTGAAGAATTACAGAAGAAAGCATGAGACGCCAAAAGGTGAGCTAGTGAACAGTGGAAGCATGTGAGAAATTGAGGCAAAAGTAAAGAGCTGAGGGGGGAAAATGAAGAGAAACAGCTACAATGAACAGTTTTTTTCCTTATTGGCTTGGCTTTCTCACTGTAACAATTATCTATTGTATTTCTGTAATAAGCTTTGTACATCCAATGAATCATGCATTCCATTTCCTAAAGCCATTCTTAGTCCTGCCTAGCCCTGCAGTATGAGATCTATCTGCTCACACAAAAGGTTCATGTTCCTAATGCTGAGACTATTTCAACACCACCGCCAGCATCTGTTCACTTTCCAAGGACAGCAATCAATAGGAACGCGTTTCCATCCAGCTCTACAGATAAAGTACAGCCCCCACTGAGCAGACCATGGAAATGGCAATAAATGTCCATCCTCAAAACTCAAAACACACTGTGTGCAAGTGCACACACATAAACACGCACGCCATTGTTTACCACATAAGCATGACTGGATGCAGCCGAGTTTACGCTTCGATGCACTTTTTCATTTGGAAAGCTGGGGTGGTTACCCACCGAGCGCGAGCTGATTAAGAAAACAGTCCCATTTAATTCCTTTCTCCTCAACGGCCGGCAAGAGAAATGTAATTAAAGCCACTAAATCTCCCATGGGCCCTGCTACCTGCTACACGACCAACATGACACGTTGTGTAATTCGCCCGACCTACAAAGGCGATGGCAGTTATTTGCCGTGGTTGCAGGGCGAGCGGAGGTCTTTGAATGAGGCAGCCACAGTGCGGGGGGGAGAGAGAGAGTGAGAGAAGGTGAGAGAGAGAGAGAGAGAGAGAGAGAGAGACCTGATAGCTGACCTCTGTTGGAGGTCCAAGGATACTGGACAACCTTCACATGAATAGAGGCATATTGAAAACTGCACAGCCACA